>OX403624.1:21621302-22007966 GCA_948107755.1 Campoletis raptor
GGAATAGCGTGTGTTGCGAGGAAGGATAATAGAGTAGTCTGACCCCCCTCGTGTTTCAGGGCTCAGCAGCCGGGAAGCGTTCGCGTCCGTAGGCTGCGGTCGTCGTCGTCGCCGTCGTCGACGTCGTCGCGGCTAACGCTTCGAACGTACCGACCGACGATCTTTTACATACACACGCACACACGCCCGCATATACCCGCGAAAACACACATTCACGCACACACACCACGCCCTTACGTGAGTCGCACAACGTACATCTTGTGTATATGTGCACGCGTTCGTTCGCTCTCGCTTAGTTACGTTCGTTTTTTTTTGCTTGCTTTTCGGTGCTCTTGGTCGTTGCGCGTCTACTCTCGTGTTTCGCGTCTCTTCGTCCCCCGTAACTTTCCCGTTTCGAGCCCCGAAAAAACACTTGAACCTCGTGCTACCGAGCACAAATACCCGTACGCCGTTATCACCGCGTTAACGTACACGTAAATGTGTCGAGTAACGCGACAGCACGCACAACATCCACCATGGACACCATGGCGAGATTCGCCAGCTAGCGCGTATCGATCGGTTACGCGGGCCTCCATCTCCACCACAACAAACGGCGGGCCAGTGGAGCGGCCATTTTGAGCGAGCCTGCGCGTTCGTACACGCTAAGCAGACGATACGGATACTATTTTACAAAACAAAAAAAATACACTCGCACACCCACCACGCAAGACGAGAGAGACGCTATCCTTCCGAACTCCTTCGGAGACGCTTTACTACGACCATTTATATCGATCGTGATCTTTACTTTTCGTTTATTTTAATCTTCACTCGCAAACTCACCCGTTGTGTCTACCTCGTTTATTATGTGTGCCGTAATACGAACGGGGCGACGACGGAAACACCGTACCACACACCATATACATATGTATTATATTCCCGAGCCTCCAATAATTTCATTGGCTGAATTTTTACACTGGCGTAAGCGTCATGGCGTCCATCTTCTCTATAACTTTTCATTGGCGCCTGAAACACGTGACTGAATCTTCGATACTACTGAAACTCCGATTGACCAATCGTCAAAGCTTTTATCTTTGTTAGTCGTGTGTTGTTTCCGATCCAACCTAACCGCGACTTTACATTCAAGCATAGAAAAAAAAAAAATTTACTCATTCAGCCGTATCAAGAGGATCCTTTTGGATATTCTTGCTTTTTTTATTACCAAGGTGAACAATACATTACCATTCGTGCAACTTTTACTTTTGTGGACTTTGACAGAGCCGTCCCTATTTTTTTCTACTTTATTTCGTCGATATTGCGCTTTTCATATTCTCTTATTCCGAGATTCTTCACTCCCGCGCGCTTCGCAAAGTATTCAAGTGCGTCGTACGAATGAAAAAAGTTTAGTCTGTTATTTGTGCTGCACTATCAACAACAATTAATTTATTTATTAATCGTGATCGAACGTGTCAATATTTCAATAAAAAGAACAATTGAAAAACAACAATGAGTTCAAAGTATTGTGTTTTATTGATTTTAAATCGCATGCTATAATTCCTAACCTTGAAATTTGACATTATTTTTTATCGAAATATTGCCGATGACCAAAAAAATCTCTTTCCACTAAACATCATGACAAAATGAAATCTGCACTAAAATAATTTACGAAATATGCAATTTTCAAAACTGTCGACCAGGATTTTTCGAAAGAAAATAAACAAAATTAATACAAAAAAATTTTCTAATGCATTCAAACATTTTCATCGTCTATAGATTTCAAAAAATAGCATAATTCCGTACCCAAAATCTGACACTATTTCCTAATAACCCAAAGATTTAAAAATCCAAATAAATTGCTCACAAGAATAAAAACACAAAAAAATCACCCAAGTAATGAAATAATTTTTCGTTTCTTCCTGCGTTGGTATCAAGCAATGAGACGGAAAAATTTAATGAAATTCCTTTAGCTGGTGCAACGTAAAGCTCTCCTGTACTCAAATATACTCCAATATAAGATTTTTCCATTAATTTTCCAACTTCCGAGCCTCGGCATGAAATTTTGGTTATTATTAAAACAATTATGAAAAACAAATAATTTTCTAACAACAAGGAATTCAATGAAGGGCAGACAAATGCTAAAAATACATTTATTAATATACAAATATAATCAATAATATTAATCGTATAAAATGGTGTAAAGCAGCTTTACATATCACATCTGGTTCGGGTATAATTGAAAAAAATAAAAAATAAAACGCGACAAGAGATAGTCGAATTTTAATCTCCGTGACAATTGGACGTTCGCTAAGCACTAAACCATTTGATTTCGTTCCAATGCGCCAGCAAGATTTCTTTCCTTTTTTTGCTTTAGTTGCAAAAATGTCTGTGCATTTATATACTTTGAGAAAGTTTGTGCCATGAGTGACGGTTGTTGACAGCGACACGGACAGCGTTTATTTGTCGTTGTTTCATAATCAAGCCCAAGGCTTGTTCTTATTGCACAATTTTCCAAACCATCCTTGATCGCACAGGCAGGTATTGTCCTGTTGGCAAGTACCGTTTCGACATACTCTGGTACACGCTGAACGCTGTGGAGATCGTCTACCGATTTCACAATGATCTCCCTTGAAGCCCGTAGGACATCGGCAAAGATTATTTCCCTTGCATTTACCTCCGTTCAGACACGGTATGACGCACTTTGCTGTTGAGAGAAAATTTAGAAGCGATTTCAACAATAGAATTTGATTAAATCGATTCAATTCGTTTAAAACATTTAGAAATCGAATATTATTTCAATTAGAACGAAATTTTACTCACAGAATTCACAATGTAGCCCAAAATAGCCTTTCGGACATTCGCACGTGTCCTTTTGAATACATTTCCCACCATTCAAACACTTGTCCGTGCAAATTCCTAAAATTTAAACAAAATATTCATACGAGTTATATTTTATGTTTATTTCTAGTTGAAAGAAAAAAAATCATAAAAATGCAACATCTGGGACGAGGGGCTCAACGATTCTCCAGCTCGTTTTCCGCTGCTACTGCGCATACGAAAACTGGAAAACTTTTGGATACCATTATCCGAGTTAATCATGCTGGGGAATTGGGAGCTGATAGAATTTACGCAGGTCAAATGGCAGTTCTAGGTAAAAATTCATTCAAAAACAAAATTTGATAAACTGAGAAAAAGTTACAATTCATTCGAATGTAAAATTTCATCTTGATCGAGGTTTCAAAGTAACTTTTAAATAAATCGAGGATATATTTTTTCTCGCAACAATTTTCTTGTCAAATTTCACTTGGATGTTGAATAATAATTGATTTAAGATTTATTTCAAGTACAAAATTGATGATTGCAGGAAAAACGTCAGTAGGATCAACGATCGAGCACATGTGGGAACAGGAAAAAAGGCATCGAGCAAAATTCGAAGAATTGATACAAAAACATCGTGTAAGACCAACAGCCATGTTGCCTTTATGGAACGTGGCCGGTTTCGTGTTGGGAGCCAGTACAGCAATGTTGGGTGAAAAAGCAGCGATGGCTTGTACAGTGGCTGTGGAAACTGTGATAGTTGAGCATTACAACGATCAATTGAGATCTTTGATGGAAACAGGAAGCGACAAAGAGACAGATCGTGAATTGTTAGAAACGATACAAAGATTTCGTGACGAAGAGCAGGAGCATCATGACACAGGAATCGATCACGGGGCGGAGCAAGCACCGTTTTACGAAGCTTTGACAAACGTCATCAAATTTGGCTGCAAAACTGCAATTTCCATTTCCAAAGTTGTGTAAAGAAAAAAAACGTAGAAATGCCTCTTTCTGAGGTCTCTCCCGACGTTCCAACAGTATCGAGTTCATTTTTTAAAAATGATGATAAAACTTAGATTTTCATGTGAAAATTTTATTCGAAATTTCGATGCAACAAAAATCAGAAAAATGCAGCAAGCCTCGATCATGATTTCCAATTCAATAAAAATTTGGACAAAAAATCTCAAGAAAATTATCTGGAAGACGTTTGTTTCATAAAATTGAAAAAACACCACAGAATCTTGATATTAAAGAACAAAAATCAACTTTAAATTTGAAAACAGTTCAAGTAGCTGAATAATTCGCTCTTTGAAATCGTATTTTTGCGGATTCAAAATAAAAAATAAAAAATACAAAAAAATTGTCTGATTGTCGAAAAATTTTTTGCTCTTTCTTTGTGAATCATGTTCGTGATCGATTTATGAAGACTATCGTACCAGGATTTTGATCGAATAGAATTTTCAGGCCCCAACGTACGTTGAGTGAAAAAAAAAAGAAATTTATGTGAATTTTTGTACTAGTCAGTAAAAGGATTGTGTAACATAAATGATATTCTTTTGTTTACCTCCCTCGCAGTACGGGCCTTGAAATCCAGGTGGACACGAGCAAACTCCAGGTGCTGTACAATTTCCTCCGTTCATGCAATTCGGATAACAAAGAGCTTTTTTGCAATGTGGAGGGCCGAGATAGCCATCGGGACAGGGGCCTGGATCCGGTTCTGCAAATACGAACAAGAAATCATCCAGTTGAAGTATCGAAAGGGCTCGAATTTTGAGGATGTTCAGAGTAGGCGCGTATCAAAATAAACATTCAATTATTTCTCAAGAGTTTATAATATCCAAAAAAATTTCATTCCGGAAAAAAATTTCCAGTTAATTATGCTCTGCCACGACAAAAAAAAAAACAATGAGAAAACGCTTCAAATTTGGCACGGAGTCATCTCAGGACAGAATTCCCGTTGAATTTTTTTTTTTTTTCTTCAAAGTCAACCATCCTTAAGATTCTAGATCAACGCACTGCGATCTCGTAGAAATTCTCGTGTAGTAAAAAAAAAAATAAAAAAAAACATACGTTGCACTCACAGTAAAAAAAAAATAACATGCTTTTTAATTATCGACAAAAAAAAAGCAGTAAATCAATGTAATTAAAAAATTCAAATCCAAACAATTTCGCGTGCAGAGAAATGCATACTGAGGATTACGTGAAAAAAAAAGAAACAAATCTCAAGACAACTTTCTTGAAAAGCTCCTTTTTCTTCTTCTCTTTGCTTCCCTTCAGAATTTTTGAATTTTAATTATTATTTTTGTTTTCAATAATTGGATTTTTTTACAGCTAATAAACGAAAATAGAAAAAAATAATAATCATTGCATGCATCAAAATTGATTGGTGATGATTACTGGTGATACAGAACTGTATGTGTGAGTCGAGAAGTGGTGATCTTGGCCGCGACTGACGCACTCACCGCGCACGGCGCATTCTTTTCTTAAGCTGAGACGTAGCGGTGTTCCGTTCAAAGGTTTACCCTTGCGCGTCTCGATGATCAGGCCAATACCGAGCTGCGCTATTCCCGAACTGTTACCAGAACAAGGCAACAGTACAGTAAATTCTGCAAAAATAAACATTTCATTAAAAAAAATTAAAAAAATTAAAAGACTGGAGAACATTACGATTTATTTTTATGAACAAATAAATCTTTATGATTCTCAAAGAAAAAAAACGTCAATTTACATCCAATTGAAAACTATAAAAAATTTCATCCATTGAGAAAAATTTTTATGGAGTTTGGCACAGGAATTAAAAATGCTAGCAATTTAATGAAATTTTTACAGATTATTTGTACGATTTTTTAGGCGCTGATGAATAAATTTCAAGAAATAACACTAAAGCGTTCAAGAATTATAATAATTTCAATTTTCCACAAATTTACATGGAGTCTATTGGAAAAACTTTTTTTTTTCTAATCGTAAAAATTAAAATAGAGTTGTACCATTAGTTTAAAAATACTTTCTGACATAAATGTTGTATTTAAATACCTTTTGGCCTTTTTGGCACCCTCCCTCGGGTCTTGATAGTAATGGATGGAGTTTTGAGTATCGATTCATCGAATGATTTCAATCGATAAAAGTTGTAATAGTATTTTTTGACGCCAGATTTCCACGTGAAATTAACGTACGAAACTTCGCTCGGTATGATCGGCAATTTGCTCTCGAATTCCGGGTCCAAAAGATAGGAGAGTACTCGCCCTTCGGTTATTGCATAAATTTCCATCTCCAGGCCTGCAACGAATTATTTTTATTGAATTTCCTTTTGAATCGTGACCTCGATGTCTGAACTAAAGAAACATGGGGTTATCTTTATATTTTAATTTAATTTTAGTTTTTTCTCGAAAACTATGGACTTGAGCGAAATTTATTCAAGAATGAAAATGTCTTGAAACTGGTCAAAGATCATTCTCAATTTTTTTTAGTACGATCCGATGACATTTTTGATTTTTGAAAAATATTACGAAACCGTTATTTCAACAAACGTCGTCAAAACTCTGAAACTGCGATAAACAGAAGTTTACGAAGTAAATATATAAATATAAAAATATTTATTCACAAAATAAAAAAAAAATGTCTTAAGCCATTTATAAATGTTGCCCGATTCTCACGGCGTGGAGAGAGAGACGTTACCAAAAAATCATTACCACGCATCTCGCGTTTTAACATCGTAAACATGTGTCACAATGATCAAGGACATTTTGCTGTAGAAAAAAACGCTCGAAAAAGTTAAGGAACACTTATGGTTCGATTGGGAGATATTGTCATGGTAGGAAAGGTCCTTTCAAGGTCACTCCGATGTTTCTGCAAGATCGATACGAAGTTACAGACTTAAGGGAACTAAAAAAAAGCTCGAGGCTAAAAATTTATCGTAGCAGTTGACAGTGTGCGTAAATGGATTACATTTGGCACCCGGGATTAATTTCAGATGAGATTCCACTTATAACTAATCTGTTTTGCCAATTTTGGGATTTTAAAGCCAGATTGGATTAACTTTGAAGATCATTTTCATAATACCAGCGACTCGGATTCCAACATCGTTAGAGCGACGATACTATTTGGATTTTACAAGATTATGCCTTTTGGGCGGTAGTCAAGGGTTCTCAGGTATGATCCCTAGTCAAGGTCATGTGGATAGAGTCCTCGTGGCGAGGTCGGAACTGATGATATTATAAGATTGAATCTAGGGTCGTAGTCAGAGGTACCCTGGCGTAATCCTTGGTCAGGATTTTGTGGAGGGGGTTCTTGTGGCCAGGCTTAGACAATTTTTCCGAGACAAGGTCGTGTAAACAGATTTTTTTGGCAGAATACGAGGGATCAGGTATCACACAATCAATGAACCGTACGTTAAAGAAAAAAACAACGTTCAAGTGTTGTTTTAAGTGAAATAGAAAAAAACTTTCAAATGAAAACTATGAAAAGACTATGAAAAAAACTATAAAATCATATGGACGAGCCCAGGACGACTTCAAGGTCAGGAAGGAACAAGGTACTCAATTGTTTTGACCTCTACGTGTTTACTGGGACCTTGGCGACGACAAATAGACATTGATTGAGATCCGAGAGATTAAGGAAAAGACAAGCGTGTCAAAAAAAAACGAAAACTCCATTGGCATTAACGAAAATTGTTTATCAAAACGTTAATCGTATTTTATTTATTAAAAACTTAATGATAATAAAGATTTTTATTTTACAAATTATAAAATAAATTCGTGTCTACGACATTTAAATATTTTTAAACTCTCTAAGAGGTTTTGAGTCTTTGAAGAACCTTTTTTTCGAGAAAAAAATAAAAACAAAGTGAGTATAATTAATTGCGGATGCAGCAAAGACTAGGATGTTTCGCGAAACTCGTATGTGAGCGGGAATCACCGTAAAAGATCTTCAACTCTGGTTTACGGTTAACGGAAATCCGGTACTAGACGAGACTCGAGATACGTAACGAAAAAAATGAAAAAAAAAGAAAAAAATAAAAAGTAAATAAAGCTTTGAAGCAACTAGCCGGCCTGGGACTCACAATTTATACTGTAAATACAGCGTTGCGAATCTCATGGCGAATCAAGCCTCGCGAGATAGCGCCTAAGATAGCAAACTCTCGTATCTCTCTTTCTCTGTCTCACTCAACAAATGTCACTGTGTTTGTCTACTCGGTTACGACGAAATTTCGCGAACGCACTCCGAGCTTCCAGCTCAACGTGCATTAAAACTGTCAACAAACCAAACTCGAGAAAACAAAAATTACGAAATTTCGTTACTAGGAATTCTGATACGTCTATTTTTTCGTTTTATTTCAAATTTTACACTTCGATGTTTTTTTCTGTTAATTAAAACCCTTAAATATAAAAATCATTTCACGACGAGAATGAATTTCAATATTTTACGCAGTTTTCTATTTTTTTGTTCTCGCAAAATTCATTTGGATGAATTTTTTCCACCAAATTATCGCATAGCTTTGTCAAAAAATAAAAAAAAATCATATTTCAAGTATGCAGAACAAATTTCAAGTTCGTACTTTTTAAAATTCAATCTCGACTTGATTTAAAATTCAATTAATAATCGTCACGTTTATTTATACTTCGTTTTCTTTTTTCGAGATTAATTTGAAAAATCGATCGATGTTATGCGTCGAGAGAGATTCTTTCGAAATTGCATAACAAACATTGCGTAAAACGTAAACAAAACGTTTTATCGTAAAAAAACACCCATCAAGCACGAATTAGTACGCAGTTATTTGCAGGTCGAATTTACAGTCAAAACAATATTTCCTTTTCTTCTCTCCCGCTCGTTTCGCATGCGCCGCTACTCTTGTTCATTAAAATACGAGTAAACACACCGTGGACGAAGATGTTTTATTGGAAAAAGTATATTTTAAGCTGAAATTCACGGTCGAATGGATCGACGTACTAGAACGTACGAAAAAATGCAAAAAAAAATCATTTCTATTACGAATTAGTACGCAGTTGTTTTTATTCATATTTTCACATATAAAAGTTTGTGTACGAAGCACAATTTTTGCAGGTGGTAAATAAATAGATATAGATAAGATTTTCCAGGTGCGTGACAACTGAATTATTGTGTCAGGTTCCGTTAAAATCTTAAATACATTAAGAACGTTTGAAAAAAAATATATTCTTTCGGAAATTTTTTGACAAGTACGAAATGAATAATGAACGTACGATAATAATCGTTTTCGTAAGAATATCATCGACTTCAGTAAGTTAAAAAATTCTGACACATGGTTTTAATCTTTGTGAATACAGAGCATCGATCCTCAGAACCAAAAATTTGACGGTAAAAAATGTGAAAAATTTATCAACGCGAAAATTCATAGCTTTGTAGAAAAATTGCAATCGACATTTTTTTTCTTAAATTAGTGGCTTTCGTCCAATTTAATGAATTGAAAAAAAAAAAACAAGTTAATTAGAGCTCATTGAAAAAAATGGTATTAGCCCTTCGTTGACACAGTTGAATTCGGCCACAACACTGACACACTGGGTCAAATTGACCCGAAGCGTACTTTTCATCCGTCTGAGACCAGCAAAAAATCGGAATCATACTTTAAACACTCCTTAACATTTATATCTCATAAAAAAAGTGAACATAGAAATAGAAAATTGTTAATTTTGATAGAAAAGTCATTCTTTCGAAATATTTCGGATTTAGGGATAATAAACCTTAAAAAATTAGTTCGGGTCGAAATGACCCAGAATGTCATCGAAGAGGAACGATAATCGACCCTTTTTTATTTCATTTTAAAGATAATTCCTGAAGTTAATACGAAATTCGTTTTTGACGTAACTGAAAAAAAAAAGGAAAGAGAATCTTACCGCTGAACATTTTGATTTGTTGTTGATCGATCCAGAGGGATATATCACCGGAGGGTTTGTGACCGTTGCCGGTTCGATGATGCCTGGCGTTAACTTGATCGGCGACGAGAATGAGAATAATCGCCGATCCGGTGGCCAGGAAGGCCGAAGCCCATGGCATCGTGGCAGCGAGTGATTATATCGTTAAAACCCTTTTTTTTATTAATTATTTTACAAGATTTCGTCTCGTAAAAACTCAATATGATCACGTCGTCGTTTCGGAACAATTTGTTTTTTTTTAATTATTATTTGCAGAACCGTCGAAACGACGAATTAAACACTGGCCAGTAATTAACAGAATAAAAACCGTTAAAATCGAAAATATTGAAATTGCACTCGCGTTCGAAGTCTCGTGTTGCTGTTATTTTTTACGCCATCAGTCGATCGCCAAAGACCGGCGAGCTATAAAATTTGCAACTCAAAATTTAAACTATTTTCTCTTGTTTATTGTCGCGTTCTATGTAAAAATAATTTTCATCCAAATTTAATTTATTTCGTTTTGTTGTGTTTTAATTTTTATTTTTTTCGAACACCCAGCAACGATCGAAGTTTCGAAAAATCGGTACGCCCGCGTTTTTTTTATCGGATCTGCCTGCTGCGGGATTGCACGTCCGAGCCGCTTCGCCGCGGCTAAGTAACTGACTGACTGACTGACTGACTCAATGAGAGAGAGAAAGAGAGAAAGAGGGAGAGAGAGAAAGGTAGACGTAAACTCTCCCTCTCGCTTTTTCTCCCTATGCTTTCGATTCTCTTCTCTCTCCGTGTATCTTCGAGGAGCTCCTCGCATGCCGCGAGATCCCTATCTACACATCGCCAGCTCCCAATATCGGGATAAAGGTGCGTTCACAAGAGCCTGTCAGATTCCCTAAACAAGCCATTTCAAGCTAAACAGATCGCTCCACCGTGTTCATTATTTTTACCCTATATTTTGGTAACTAAAATCTTTGATCATGAATTCGCATTTTCAACGTATTTATAAATGCAATAAAATCTGTAAAATTTACACGATTTAATTAGTCCAATTTGTCGCTCGATTCGTATCAAAGATTGTTCTTAGGAAGACGCTGGTGGCTCCTTTTCGGCCTGTTTCCATAATTGACATTTTTTACTCAATCTGGTAATAAATTTCCACTAAATAGTGTTCACACAACCTGGCATTTTTTAAGCAAACTTGACGACCATGAAATTTAGTTTTTAAACGTTCTTATAATCCTAAAGCATCAATTTTTTTTCGGTAATCATTTGAAAAAATATTAATTCAATATTTAAAGCAAAAAAATGTTTATATCACTCAAAATCCTGATTTTCCATCTTGGAAATCTCAGAATTTGAGGAACGATATATTTTTTAATATTTCTGCCATGATTCCGTTTGTAAAATGACAGTTTTTATTTGGGGAGAAGTCTCCAGAGTAACGAACAGAGTATAAAAGATCGATACGAAAGCAAATAAATTTTTTGTATATAAATATCTCATCGTATGAAACTTCGTTGATAGATTTTCAAAAAATCATAAAAAATCGTTGTTTTTTGACAGTTATTTCGAAAATAAAATACGAACGAAAATAGTAGTTAAGAAAAGCTTTTTGAGGTATAATTTCAAAATGCATAGTGTTGAATGGTGAAAAAAAAATGAAACACGATCATCAATCTTGACGATCAATTAGTTATATGCTTTTATAAATGCTTAATAATAGAACTCTATTGTGATTAATGATTGTGATGAGAAAAAATGCACCCTTTTGAAAAAAAAGATTTGTCTGATTATTGCTCGCAAGTGAGACTCGAATCCGGGACCTACGATAGCGATATGTCTGTATATGTGGGCAAAAGCAGCAAATCTTGACAATCTCCCGCTGTGGCTTACTATGGGAGTAAAAGGGAGATTCAGTCTCCGCGGCTTCACAGCCTGTACGCAACTGTAACGCCCTCTCTCTCGTACGAGAGACGAGAGATATCTCGATCTTTGTTACCTGTCAGTTCCGACACCCGCAAACGTGCCGATTTTTCACGCCACTAACGATTTCTCACGCGAGAACGGTTTCACGTCTTCTTCTTCATCATCGTTTTCTCACTCCTTTCTTCTTCTTATACCTGCGGGATGAGATTTCGTCTCGGAGTTTCTTATCCCTCGAGAGATACTCGGGGGAGATAAATGAATACAACCAGTCAAGAGAGTTTATTTATTTTTATTATTGTCCATTAAGTCCTTATCGAACTGTCATCGTTTTCGTGACGAGTTTATTTCGGGAGATAAACAAAATGGCATCTGGCTGTCATCCATCACGTAAAATTGACCTTTGAGTCAAATTTTTTTTTCTTTTATACGGAGAAGCAAATATGGAATCAAACTTTCTTTTAAACAGTTCTGCCAAGCTTTGGTTATGTTCTAAATACACAATTTCGTTTCAAAAAAAATATGGCGTCCACTTAGTTTCGCATTCTGAAAGTCCTCACCGTGTCAATTGCGATTTATGATATTTTTTGCAAAATAAGAATCTCGTTATTTTAATAGAAAAATTAAAAAAAAAAAAAAAAAAACAAGATGGCATCGGGCAAGCTCCTCGGTTGACAAACTAGACGATAAAATAGTTGAAGTGTCAAGTCGATTGTTCTAACAGGTTATAAAATCAAACAAAAGCAGAAGTTCGTATAAAAAAACAAAGATGGCGTCAACGTGTGTATGTGAACACATAAAAAGCGTGACTCTCGAAAGTAACATTATTTTTCCAAATTCTCTCGTCTCACGACGAATACGGGATACTATTTATACACCATAGTAGATCGGTGGGAGCTCCTCGGGTTTCGCAATACATATTCTCCCAGGAAACCACTTGTGGTCGCGTAGTGGTCCCCGCGTGGGGTTTGCGAACAAGAGGAAGAGAGAAAGAGAAAGAGAGAGGGCGAGATTGAGAGAAAGAGCAAGAGAGACGGAACTTCTTCTCGCGTACGAGAGCCTCGTGTGTCTCGCGAGATATAGCCCCGAAGGAAGGAACCAGTTTTTAACGTCAGTTTGCCGGCAGGAATATCGTATACGTTGGTTCGAAGTAAAAAGGGCTTATCGGGTGTAGAAAAGCGCGAATCCGGCGTCTTTACGACGATTTCTTATCGATTTATATATATATATATATATATATATATATATATATATATATATTGTATATATGCTAATAACAAAATATACATGTATACAAAATGCTCAGTCGTTTGCACTGTTCTCGTGGAGCAGCAGGAACATCCGAAGTAACAAACACACCAACGAAACCTGTACACGCGAGTATTTATTTGTGAATACATATGCAGAATATCACTCGACCTTGTTCTCACGACGTATCTTTGGTCGTCGACGCGGGTTGTAATATAGGCAGAAGCGCACGCACTGCCCCCTACTTAGCGAAGTGAATCACTTTTCGTCCCGCGCCCAAACGAGAAGAAGCAGAAAAAACAAAACAACTAAAACTCTCCTTCGACTCTTCTTCCTGTATAACCAGCGGACTCCTTCCCCCTCCTTTCCCCTGTAACCTTCTCGCCCCTGCCCCCTTTGAGTTATATTTTTAAACATATATTTATCTATGTACGTAATCCCTTCCTTCATTCTCAAGAGAAACTAAGACCTTCGCCCTTATACGCCTATAATAACATAATTGCACGTGTAACGCGATATATTGCGAAGCCACCGAGAAATTACGATCGATACGTGCCCAATTGAGGACACTAAGTATCCTCGAACCTCGTCATTACATCGTTTCGTACTTTATGCTCTTTTGATCCACGAGTCGAACCAACCAACATATCATTGCTTTTTTTTTCTTTTTTTTTTTTTTTCTTTTCGAAATATCGATGTAGGCTGATACTCTCGGGATCACGAAGGATATTGTATTCCCTCGTTGTACGCTGGACTTGCCAGCCAGAGATCATCGGATGAATAAAGTTGATAACAGTGTCCATTGTATATCTTTACTGTCGAAGACGCGGAAGGTGGAGAGGGAGAGGAATCGCTAACAAATGGCTCATTGTTGTCTCTTCGCGTACATTACGCTCTCTCTCCCTTTCTTCCTTTTTTTTTCAATTTTTTTTAACCTTTTTTTCTCAGGGTTTCGTCCAACATGATCACGGGCCCTTCTGCCACATTCGCTCTACAGCTCTTGCAGAAAAACATTTTCACTCCGGATCATCGACGTATGCATTTTCCGAATAATCGTCGCAAGGATTACCGAGATCTGAGTTTTATTCATAATCCTACGATATTCGATTCGAAAAATCCGATTTTATGTGAATTTTTGTTACTATCATCGACAATGGTCCATATTTATTAATAAAAAGATAAATTGCAAAATTATTTTCGGTATATGTTATGAATAATAATCTCCTCGAATTATATATTTTCTCAACAAGTTTATGCTTCTGAAGTTCTTCCGCTCGTATGTTGAAAGGATGAGAAATAAATGAAGGTAAATTGAAAATTGCAAATGGCCCCCGGAAACCGGAAATTAGGGAATTAAAGTTGATAAATAACAGTTGCAGCAATAGAAACGAGGGATAACCTCACACTCAGGGCAATTTTTACGCTGCACAATGCAAATTTTCATGGAAATATAACAAACTCTCGCTAATTCAACGCTCTGCAACAGACCATTCCCCCTTAATTCTATCCTTTTCGCAACATAACAACCGAAGAAGCCTTACCCCCACTTTATTTTATTTATGGAAATGCGCGCGCCGTCTAAGCTAAATCCTAACCCAAATGTCGCTTAGTACCCGGTAGGGAAAGACTACGACGACGTTCTCTAGTTCTACACGAAAGTTCAGTCCCACGAAGTTAAGGGGAGTATACTGTACACCAAATTTTTCTGTCCACGAAAATTTACATTTTACAAAGTGAAAATCATCGTAAATCCAAAGTTGCCTCCAGTTTCTATTATATAGCTGTGACGGTAAATAAAAAGCCGCGGACTCCCGCGGGCATATTTTTTTTTCCTGAAAGATCGCTCTATGGACACCCTGTAGATTAACACCATAAGATAGAGTCTCGACCGCGATATAATATACAATTGATCTTTCGACATATAGAATATATGTGTCTCGCGTTGCATATGTGTGCGCGGATAAAATACAGTAGAAATAAAAAAGAGAGAAAGAGATTCTTTGAGAGAAAAGCAAAACGATTCGAGGGTCGGGTCTCTGTGTGCGAACGCTATGCCTCAAGCCGCAGTCAGACTGCCGATTATTCTCGATCGAAAGTTTTTTGCAGTGAGACCATCTTTCCCCTCCTTTTTTCTCTCTTTCTCTCTCTTCATCGCCACAGCCCTGTTTTGTCGTCGCCAAAGCTGATTGGACTGCCATTGAATCACACCACAAATGCTAATATCGAATCGAGATTGAAGTAATAAAAATAGCACAAAATATCGCTTATTCCGTCGATCTCTTCGATCGAAACCAACTCATTATTATTGGAACCGAAACAAAACAAAAAATCGTACGAACAGTGACATATCTAATGACAATCAAAATGACCCTTTAGTCGCTCATTTTTTTTTCGCGCGGGAACGCGAACGTTATTGGAAATAGCAATCACGATTGACAGCGCCACCCTAATGTGTCAAAATTCAATTTCCCATCGACTCGCTCGTTTATTCAATTGAGGTTCGAAATTACAGTTTGTAATCTCGAAAAATAGGAAAATTTTTTTTTTTTTCAAATATTATATGACGAACGTTTTATGATTTTTCCTTTCACTTCAATTAATTTAGTTAAAAGTTAATTTGCAATTTCTACGATACTTTGATAAAAACGAAATTTTCGATTAAAAAGTAAGTATAGGGCGTGTATGGGGAGAGAAAAGAAACGAAAGAGACAACGAGGAGAGAGGGGAGGGAGAGAAGATCAGCGTGGTGTACATTTCTCACGGAATGATCTCGGGTCTCGAATCACCACGATCTTCCTCACCCTACTGTTCTTCGGGTTGAGAAAGCTCTTTTTTCGTTTCACGTTATATATTTCACATCATATATATCACTGCTTCCTGGCGACGTCGAAGGGTCTGCGAAATATGCTTGATTTTTTCGTGTCTGCTCGAGGCATCAATGTGTTTAAAAGACAAAAAACCTGTCCCGCATAATTGCAATATCGGTCACAGATCTCCTCGCACAACTTCTCCTTCTGTCTCTCGAGAGACCCGCGTCTTGTTGGGAGAAAAAGACAAAGCGAGAAGGAGAGAGACCTGTTCAACCAGAGCCCTCTGTTTTCCACGTCAACGATATAACGAGATCGAAACGAGAAAGGGACAAAAAGGCAGAGGGAGAGATAGAGAGAGAAAGAGAAAGACAATGAAACAGAGGCGAAGAAAAAGGCCTGCAGGGGGTCGAGTAGACCCCGTGGCACTTTGTAAACGCCTTTAACTTGCCAACACCCTTTGATGATCGATCGAAATCACTAAATCTATACATACACCGGCAATTTCAGGTCAAAATTACACAATAACCCAACCTATCCTTCAATCATCTCGAGTTAAAAAAAAAAAAACTTTCTTGAAATCGTTGGTGAATTGTCTAAACTACTGACTATAGTGGTCGTGGAACAACGGTTTATTGTCATTAGATTTCGAGGTTAAAAGGCCGTATTGTTGTTCAGATTTCTATTTTCAGAATACGTGAAGATTTAATAGTTTTGAAACTATATTTGACAAATTTGACATTCGAAGTAGAGAAAAAATAAAAATAATGAAGAAAACTTTAACTAGAATTTAGTTCTGGTTTGCTAACCAGAAATTTTTTGTCGGCTCGAAGTTTTACCAAATCCGATAAATTTTTACATTTTTTTCAACAATCATCACGTGTACGATCTAAAAAAAAAAATAAACTCCAACAGTTTCGAACTTATTCTATCCAGGAAATGACGTCTTAAACGTCATAAAAATTAAAATAGAGTGTGATACCAATGAGTCATGTGATAATTAGTTCGTTTTAATAGAGACTAAAAATTATGTCGATAGAATTTTAAAAATTGAGAAAATTCGATGAACAATAAAAATAAAGATATATATCGATCGACGTGGTATGAAAATCGATACCCAGTGATAAATGCCCCGTTTTGGGAACGAGTCGAAATTGGCATCTATTTAGATAAAAATTCAATTTATAAAACATACGAATTTTCTTGTACAGTTGTGTACCGGAAATTTTGCCCAAAGAAGAAAAACGAAAAGAATACAGCACAAGAAATTTAGAAGTGCAACGATGTATTTCGAACAAAAATTTCTATAAGTGTGTGTAATAAATGGAACTCGGAAAAAAAAAATATAGTAGGAACCGAAGTATTGATGAGGTCGTAGAAAAGGGAACGAAAAAGGATATTTTAAGATTGATCTCTTTTTTCATTTTAAAGAAGTTCGAAGCTCTCTCATGGGTAAGTTTTCGAGAATATTCGACGTAAGAGGGTAACGATCTCTATATTGTTTTTTTTTTTTTTTTTCCATTCCATTTGGAAGTAAAAATAAATCAATATTCTGGAGTCTGGTTATGGTTTCGATTGGTTTTTCATTTTTCTTTTTTTATTATTGACATGGGGTATGGGGGGGTGGGATGTTACATGGACGTCTGATGGAATGCACGTTATAAAGATCGATAGTAAACTAACAAACTTAAAAATTAAATATATATATATATATATCGACTAAATTTGTTTTTCTTTTTTTTTTTTTCATGTATCGAAAGTAATAAAAATTGTATGACGATATAATAATTATTTTTTCAACCCTCTCCGCTTTACATTTAAAAAACGTAGCTACTTTAACGGTAAATCGTCAAAAATGTGACGAAGTCAGCTAACCATTCGTAGAAAAAAAATTATAGTCTAAAGACGTTGTCGCCGTTCACCAAAAATGCACAAAAGTACATAAACTTAAATTTTCTTTCGATAAACGTGTTGCTGTTTTTTTTATCTCGTATTTATGTCTTTTTGTTGTCGTGTGTGCACGTTCGAACATTGCAATGATGGGAAAAATCATTAAATTCTTTTTCCCTTATGTAATACTAGCAAAAATAGTACAGTGAAAAAAAAAATAATAATAAAAAAAAACTAAAAAAATAAACATTGGCAATGAACCAGCACACGATAAATATTTATAGGAAATTGCGTTTTCCTCTTCGCCACAATAAAACTTCGAATTATTAATTCGAGCTTTTTTTTCATCTTATTTTTCTTTCTTCTTCAATTGTCTCACTTTTTTTTTCTTTTTTTTTTTTTGTTAATCCATGGCTAATAAATAAAGATCGTCATTGAAAAAATTAAATGAAAAAACAATGAACGTATGCCGGTACGTTGTACGATAGATCTTGCTATCGATTAATAAAACGTAAATCGTATTAACAATAAAACAGAGCATTTAGCATAATTAATCCGAGGATTATTCGCAATGATGAATCGATTATTTATGATTATTTATATATCACTAAGGCGGACAACACGGTGATCAGGCGCTAACGACAAGCGATGCATTTTTGTATTTTATTTTTTATTATTAAAATTTTTTATTTTTATCTTTTCATTTATTTACTTGTTTTTTTTTTTTTTTTATTTTTTTTCGTTTTTTCGTTTTTGATTCGTCAATGTTGAGAAGAGTTTCGCGAACGAACTTTCTTGTCTGACCACTGTGCGACGGTTTATTTGTTTCTTTTTTTTTTTCTCTTGTTTTCTTTACTCCTATTTCAACTTGCAAATGCATTTAAAGTTTGGTGAATTACGAGAGATCTTGTTCACTTATATATATATATATATTGTTACAACAAAATTCCAATTAAAAAATCGCCTTCGCAGCGTGCAAAATACTCGGAATATTGCTTTCTGTATAACGCAACCAAACAAATCTACAAATTTATGACAAACACTTTGGATGGCGCAAAAAAATGTTCACGGAGGCAAAATAGTGTAAAGATAACGAAAAAAATGAAAAAAAATTATGTTTGTATAAAAAAAAAAAAAAAAAGCTCACAAATCACTCATACAAATATACACTGGAAGTTTACATGGAGGATGGCTTTGAGTTTTGTTAATTCCTATCTAATTTGAGATTCGTGGTTTGAGATTTAAGCCCTTTAAGAGATTTACGCTGCCTTCCATTCATTTTTCTTCTCTCCTTCGCCTTAAACTTTTGTCTTTTATTTTTCGCTTCTTTCCGGCTCAATCCGAGAATAGCACGATAGAAAAATATACTGAAACGCATATGCCGACGTGTGATTTTTGCTTTTTTCGCCTTTATCTTTACCGACCATTACTCCGGACTCGGAGTTCGTATTGACGAATTAAATGTGCGCGTAAATTTCATCACGAGAAACGTTCGAATCCATTGATATTAAAATATCTTTATTCAACGCCGCTCGCGATATCACTAAATCGTATTCAACGAAATTCGAGTCCTTTTGAACGAAGTTGAATCCCGACATCGTCGAGACGCAGCGAATTTGTTGCTTCATCAATTTTTCTTCGATATTCTCAATTTTTTAAATATTCTATTCGAATATTTCCATCGTAGATTCTTGATAAAAAGTTCAAACAAATTTTGACTCGCTGTAATAAGAAAAACGGGAGTTTCGTTGCGTTTCGACGATGCAAATTTCAACGTCATCCTTTCGTACATTCATTTCCGGCGAATAGAGACACCGACATTTGTGTATGTGTGTGTATATATTATTTTCATTTGTATATATGAGTAGACGAATCGTTTTTTTTCCTTTCTTTCGTTTCGATGAATTTAAAGAGAATTGACGACGAGTAACGTTTTATTGTTTTTCATTTAGATTTTGACTTTTAAGTATTGTAGATTTTTCTCGACACTTATCCCGAAAATGTCAATGCACGTGAATGATGGCGCATACTTATTTGAATGCAGTATATGTTTTTGTTTTGTTGTTGTTGTTGTTTTTTTTTTCTTTTTAATTTTTTATACGGCGGTACTTTTGCTTTTTTCTTTTATTTTTTTTTCTGGTGCAAAGTGTCATCGTTCGTTAATTTTATTATTGATCATTTCGTTTGCTTTTCAATACCTTAACGTTTATCGCAAAACATTTCGTTACAGAAATGCGACATAATGATTATTAATAATAGCTGCTCTTGTGTCATCGCTTCCTTTCGGAATTCTAACACTAATTAATAATTAATATATATAATATCTCCATATATTCAATGCTTTAATATATTAAATAGTCATATGTGGTAAATCTACGCTCGACAAGGTGCGCTAGAGGAAAAAAAATAATATGATTATAATAATCAAAGTCAATTGCCAAACGAATAATCGAAGTTAAAGAAGAAAAAAAAAGAAAAAAACATTCGTCTTATCTTTCCGTTACGTATGCTTTTTTTCTCCTTTTTTTTATTCTTTCTCTCTTTTTTTTTTTTTAGCTAAAGCGTGTCTCACATACAAAAAGCAACAGTTAGAGGCCATGTTCCGTTTTCTTTTGTTTTCTCTTTTCCTTCCTTTACTTTTCTCAATAATTTCTTTCATTTAATATCAATAGTTGTGTCCAATTTCCTCGCTGTTTTTGTATCTCATCTATTTTGACGTAAAATGTCCTATTTAACGTCTCGAATGTGTTAATTAGATTCATTTTTTGGCCCGCAGTCTGCAGAGTAAAAATATGCGAATATTCGATCAAATCTATTCGAGAACTGTCTGTTTTTTTTTCGTCTTTTTAGCCGTTTTTGTTGTTTTTATTTCTTCGAAATTTTCGTATTATGTATATTTATATTTATAAGTGTGTGAATGTATAATTAAACGTTTACGTTCAGTCGAGGCCAGACTTTCGGGCTTTTTGAAATATTTTGTCGGAGTTTGCATCGACGGAATGCAACGAAAATTCGTTTTTTCACACTCCAATCTTGTTTGTTATTAATTTTGTCATTTTTTTCAGCAGAAATAAGAAATTTCGTTGCTGTCCAAGGATGCAAAGTTAAATCTCATACTTTTTCCAATAATTTTACATCGTAACTTCGAACTTTGGGCTTGCACGATATTCTTTTTTCCAAAAACAATTTCACCGGTTTTGTTTTTCTTGGGAAAATATAGCGCAAGTACAATCGTGCATCGATTTTTATAGAATTTTTTAAAAGAACAATACAAACGTAACTCTCAAACCCTGTAATACACCCGGCGATCAAAACCCAATTTCTGGCCCGTTGAAAATTTTGCTGGCGACGCGACAATATTCATATATTTTTATATTTTTTTAATTTTTAATTTTTTTTTGTTGCTTCTTCCTAATTTTCGTATTTTTATTTTTTTTTTACGACTTTCTACAACTATAATTCCGTAGATTAGCTTCGCCGACCACGGAACACCTAATATCGTCTTTGGGTTTTACAATTAACGAGAATCATCAGCACGCGAGATTAAAAGTAAAATAATACAAAAAATTGCAAAAGTGTCGTACAAACGTTGTAAATTCATCAGCGATTTGTTGTTTTCTTTTATTTTTATTTTTTCTAATACTGAGAGGAGTTTAAAAAGAAGTAGAAAAAGATTATTTGCGTGCTAAACAAATACCGTCACGCATTTTTGTTTTATTATTATTTTTTTTTTTTTATAATTACATGCGAAAAAATGCATCGGTTAATTGAAAGTCAGTCGAACGATATCACGTAATCAATAAAACCCAACAGGACGAAGAAAAGAAAAAAGAAAATTCTAAGTGGCAGTAAAGAGTGTTGGACGTTGCGCTCCCGGCGCAATTCGAGAATTTAGCGGCTGCTTTTTTGTTCTTTTTTTTTGGCAGGCAAGGATTGTGTATCTGTCGTCACGTTACAACGACACAGTCAAAGTTTTTTTTTTCCTTTATCGTTGGTGAAAAAAAAATTTGATTAAAAAAAACTGTAACGACGTCGCGTAAAATTGGATCGATGAGATTTTTATACACGGCGATTTCACACGTACGTTGCCATCGTACCGGTTGGAATCGTTGGCGTTTCCTCGGGTCTTCCTTTTGGACCGTATTGCCCGATGAAAGATCCGTCCTCGGTAAAACGACCTGTAAATTTTCGAAAGAACAACACACATTTTAATCATCGGCTCTCAAACAGAAATGAGAAAAATCGAGTCTTGCGATCTGGCAAAAATTTCCACGACCATTACCAATTTTTTGATCCACAAGTGATCAAGGCTATGAAGAAATAGCTCAAAGATCATAATTTTCGGAAACTTATTATTTCGGAATCATGTGACCAAAATAGCCGAAATTTTTGTAAAAAATAACACTCAAGATATCTTTAAAAAATTGATGCGAATTCTCATATTTATAAACGAATTTTTACACCGACAGTAACAGGAATTCAATTTGTAGATATTTCGAGTGCAGGATAGAAGCAGAAAAACATTTTCAAAGTTATAAATTGATTCGATTTTTCTCGTTCCTGTGAAAAGAAAAAAAAAATTCCAAAGCTTGCAAATTCGAACGTTTAAACAAGGTCTAGAGGATAAGCATTAAAAAAATTGCCATTGAACGATAATTAACATTAAAACAATCACAAAAAATGAAAAAAAAAGTGTCACTTACCTTAGACCAGGGTTGCAAAAGCCTGAGAATTTGGCTCCGGTTTCCTCTGTCGGCCGTATTGACCGATGAAAGAGCCATCCTCGTTCATACCCTCTGTTTTTTTTTACATTTTTCAAACGTAACGAAAAAAAAAAGAAAAAAAACAATAAAGCGAATAATAAAAATGTTGTAGAGTAGAAAAAAAAGACGTAAAAATATCGTAGCTCTTCGCGTTGATGAATCGATGACTGAAGATGTTGAAAATAATAAACGAGTGTACAAAAAACGTACTAAAAAAATCAACTGATAATTGATCTGAATAATTAACTAAATGAATAAATGAATAAACCAAAATCTACTTTTCCAAAAATATTTTGGGAGTGTACAAAATAAATGAAAAAGCTTAAGAATCATATAAAATCTAATACACAAAAAAAATTGGCAATGTAAATAAAACACATAGATTTATTGACGAAAAGAAAAAATGCTTTTGGGAATTTGTGTTTGTAAAATTCTACGACTGAACTTTGACACGGATATGTACAAAAAAACACACAAAAATGTACAAAAAAGCGAATGCTAAACTACTTTCTAATAATTGATTGCACTACACGATAAAAATTGAAATATAAATTGCACTTTAATATTTTTGGTGAAAATTAACGTGACACATTGAAACGTGGAAGGCACAAGCGTGAAAATTGTGTTTATAATTAATTTTAACGTTTTTTTTTCGTTAAAGTAAAAATTTCAAGCATTATATCCATTTTTAGGAGTTTCCTCAAAAATAATCGTAAGAAATAAATTCTCTGTAACATTTAATAAGAAATAATGAACACTAATCAAAATTTTTATTAAAATTTCATTTTTTCTGAACAAATTTGTTCAAATAATGGATAAAGATCTGTCAAGTAAAGTTTTTTTTCGTACCAAGCAATTTTGAACTCTATTTTTAAATTATTCAATTAAACATTAGAGTTTACTCGTCAATTCGATCAAATTTTCAAGAAAAATTAAGAAATTGTATATTATTTCCATTAAAATGAAATTTTGACGGAATAACAAATAATAAAAAACTGGCTGTCGTCCTTCGTTCCTGCGATTTTCACGATAACTTACCAAAAATAATAATTTCAGTGACAGTGAGTTGAACGATTGAAAAATGTGCGTACATGGTGAAAAAATAAAAATAAAAAGAATGCGAACTCACCGGTATCGCCTTCGCCGTATTCCGCCATCGAGTCCGTATCGGATTCGGGATGTTTGCCATCGTGATGCGATGACGAGGCGAGAGAAGCACGACCACCAGCCGATTTCGTGTCGAGCGGTTGAGAATATTCGTGGAAACCACCTTCATCTGGATAATCACCGCGACCAGCGGCAAGCTCGCGTTCGTGCACCGCGTACTTTCCTCCTCGATTACGTTTTATTACGCAAACTATTATCAGTACAACCAGCAGGAAAGCAATCGCCAACATCATTCCTGTAAAACAAAAAGAAATCTTCAAATTTTGTTCAAACTATTTTTTATTTTTTTTCAATAAAATAAACCCAAAGACAAAAAACTTTTTTAAATCCCGAATTTGTCTGAAAACTTAATTTTAATCCCAAATTTGTCAGAAAACATGCAATTTTCTTGAATTATTATTGTTTTTATTATTAATTTCACTTCTTTGTATGAAAATGTCCGGCCAAACGCATTGAATTTATTGACAGACGAATTAATCGAATAAGCAAAAAATAAAAAAAAGTATTAAAGAATTGCAATGAGGGAATAAAACATAATTGTGATTAGAGCACGAGTCTGGAAGCTGAGACCCTTGAAGAGTTGAGTGTAATTAAATGAAAAAAAATGATGATTCACCTATGAACCATCCGGCGGTAGCGTAATTTTCCTTTGGCTGAATGATCGGGCCTTCGCTGCTTGTTTCAACTTCTTGTTGCTTACTCTCTGTCAAATAATTTCCGTCAACGGCGACAATGCTTACGAGGTAAACTTCACCACTTTGAAGACCTCGGATCTGAGAAAAAAAATGTTCATTTAATGTCATTTTATATAATGAATATCTGTGTTGATAAATGTTTGGAATATAAATTGCGAAGAATTGGAATATCGTTGGTAAAACGTCAGAGAAATCCTACAAACCTCAAGCTCGTTGGACTGGAATTCGGGATCGGTTTCTCGAGAAATAGTTTCGCCCTTGAGTTTGTATTTCGCGTAAAAATGACTGCCCGGATATCCATTCAAATTTGGAATCCAAGTCACTTTAATGTTCGAGTAACCGTTCTCCTTCGGGAATGTTTCCCAAGTGAATTGTGGCATATCCGGCTTTTGCGAGTGTCTCGTACGTTGCTCGATGTAAAAGCTGGACGATTGAAATTTCAAAAAATGTGAAAACTTTTCACAGCACCAACAGTTACAACTAAAATCTTATATTAAAAAACAATTGAAAGAAAAATTAGCTTCAAAATCACGAGAAGAAACCATCGAAATTACATTTTTTTTAAATATTCCCCAAAATTATTGAATTAGTGATTTGAAACAGGAGTCGTGATTCAATTTTGACGTTCGATTACATATTTCGACCACTGACTAAAAAAAACTTTGAATTACCGCTCAATTCTACAAGTTAAATGTCGATAAACTGAAAAATTAATAATCACCATAATTTTGACACTTGTTTCCATATTTCATTGTTTTTTTTTACGTTTAAATATTAGGAAAAAAATCAAAAATCAGTCAAATGAAAACTTACTCATCGCCTTCGTCGATTCTCGTCGTTGCTTTGACATGAATACGATAATTGGTGTTTGGAGCCAAACTGGCTAATTTGGCGCTGGTAGCTTCAGGGTTGATTACGTGAGGTTGTCTTTCAAGAAGAGGTCCAACGGACGTGCCATTAACAACTTGATAATAGACGCGATATCCGGTGAGAATACCGTTGGTTTCTGCGGGTCTGGTCCATTTGAGCCAGAGGGCACTTGAGCCGATGGGAAAAGCATCGAGGCTAAGAATCGTTCCAGGTTTTCCTTCCGGAGTATTGAAGGTCAAAACTTCAGAAGGTGGGCCGTTGTAACGGCCGTTGAAGGCAAGAACGCGAACGTAATTTTTGCTGTACGGTACGAATTTATCGACAATGGTGCGCGTTACATTGCCAACGTTCACTTCGCGCATTCCTTCTTCCCCGTCCCTTTCGATCCACGTTTGAATTCTGTAACCTCGTAATTCACCTCGAACGGAACTGTCAGGCACAGGATTCCAGGACAACTCGGCACTTGTGCTTGAATGGACTTTGATGAAAGTAAAATTATTTGGCGCCTGAGTCGGTTGATCCTCGCCGGAATAACCGATTACGATTTGCGGCACAGCTGATGATTCTCCTTTTTCATTTATTGCAACTACTTTTATTTGATATCTTTGATAAGTCGGTTGATTGTCAACTTGTAATCGATGGACTTTCCAATCATGAATTTCTTCCTGCACCCAATTTTCACCCGGTATGTCACGTCGATATGTTACTCTGTACATAAACTTCGGTGCGTTGTGCTCTATTTGAGGCATTACTGTCCAACTTATCACTATATTTTGAGGATCCGTTCCATTGCCCATCACGTTACCAGGATTCTTGTATGGAACGTCCGGCTGCGTCGTGCACACCGCACCGTGACTTGATGCTTGAGACGGTCCTGTTTCAAAATAAATGAGTCAGTTATTTTCGTCACAAATATTAAACATATCGTTTTTTCCTTTTTTTTTTTGGATATTCTCCATATGTCAAAGGCAGAGGAAAATCGAAAGATGTCTGGATTTTTTTACTGTCCAACCCAAACGAAACCGTAATCTTTTGATCTTTATCATTTCGTTGATAATTCCAGTGGAAAAACTTTACTTGAATAACGAACTTGCTTAGAAAAACTTTAAACCCTCGAATTTTTACGTTTTTTTCGAATTTTTATGATCAGATCTTCACCAAATATGACTTTATTGTATGTCATTTTGTTTGTAATAAAAAAACAAAGAGATTGATGTTAAATATACTCGATTTTTACATACAGAGAACATTTTATGCTGAAGAAAAGATTACGAAGAAAGATAAAAGATTTTATTGTAAACTCCTATTTTTCATTTCTCTCAAAAACTGTGTGAACTATTTTATTTTCAATTTTTTTTCCATTACTATATTTTTTACTATTGAAAATGAATGTTTAATACGAATAAAATAAAAACAAGAGATCATACGTTGAATAAGAATGTTCGAAAATATTGTCAATAAACGTTTAAAAGAATTGCTTTACCTATTTTGTTCCACGCTAGAACACGGAAAGTATAATTAGCCCAAGGAGACATTGGGATAATGTAAGTTTGTTCAGTGGCAGGAATATGATCAGCGGAAAGTTCCCAAGCGTCTGGAGTGAAACTGGTATTGTGTTGAACGGTATATCGTAAAATAGGCGCTCGATTGTCTCCCATGGGAGACCAACGAATTTTCGCTTCGTTCGAATAGCACGTGGTTTCCAAAAGTACTGGAGCATTTGGCACATCCTGGACTGTGAGTGTAGCCTGAGCCGTAGCTTCATCGAGTTCCGTATGAGCTCTACAAGTATAAATTCCCGAATCTAATTCCGTTGTTCTCGTTATCGATAGCGAATGATCATCCGATGCTTTTTGGAATCTTGGCTCAGCCTCCGTATCTATAGGCTCTCCGTTGCTCAACCAATCGATTGTCAACGGTAAACTCGAATCGGATACGGCGTTACATCTGAAAATTGATAAAAATACTTTTATTATAAAATTCAATCCTATTTCTTCGTAAAATGAAAATATTACGGTCTCATTTCTGGTATTAAATTTCCATGAAGAAACTTTTTCGAGTACAACGTAAAATTTGTGATCTTTCAGAACAATTTCTTCCAATAAAATGTTCACTTCATGAGATTGTTCTAAAAAAACAAATGTTTTTATGAAAATATCCTGAAGAAAAATTCCTTTGCAAATTTCTCTAACAAAAATTAATTATAAATTTCATATTTGCTGTGGTTCTTGTTTTTAGGTTTGTTCATTTCTGGGCCTCTGAAAAGTGTCCGTTATCATCAGAAATATATATTTTATAAACCACTGGGAAAGTTATGAAGTTAAGTTTTTTTTTAATTAAAAAATGTGATCAGCAACCAGTTTTTTTTTTTACTATAATAATATTAATGAGACTTTTCTTCGTTTTTGGAATAAATAAAAACGAACCTGAAGGTGGCGGTAGTTCCGGCAGAAACTTCATAGTCTTCAGGTGCGTGAGTGATTTTCGTGTGTTCTTTAACAATAAGACTGGCGCTGGCCTCATCGGATCCCAATTTGTTAGAAGCATGGCAAGTGTAAGTGCCGCCATCCAAGAATCCAACATTTTTAATTTCCAAATCACCAGTGACGAGAGTTTTGTATCGACCACCAGTGAGTTCTTGTCCATTGCGAATCCATTTAACGGCTGGTTTTGGAGCACCGAAAACTCTACAAGTGAGTCGAACGTCTTTGCGATCGACGGTAGCAAGATCCATGGGAGGCTGTGTGATTTCGGGTTCGAGAGCCAAAACATTAACGTAAACATCTTTGTATACGTAACCAAGAGCATTAGTGGCGTTACATCCATAATTTCCAGTATCGGTTTTCGTCAGTTTTTCAATAACGATAGAATTTCGTGAAACTTTTCTACGAATATTAGGTGGAGCTTCTGCGATTGGTTTACCATTGTGAATCCATTTTATTTGCGGTTCAGGGAAGCCTCTGGCTTCGCAACGGAATTCTACGGTTTCGTCCTCAGCGGCGTTTATTATTTCAGGCTCAACGGTGAAATAAGGTACAGCTTGAACCTTGAGATCGATAGAATGAGATTTGGCAGTGCCAACACCGTTCGAAGCTTCGCAAGTGTACGTTCCTTCGTCCTCAAAAGTAACGGTTTTAATAATTAACGATTTTCCATAATTTCCTTGAGTAACTCGATCGGTTGGTTTTAATCGAACACCATTTTTCATCCAAACTGTTTGTGGCAACGGTGTACCACCGTAAATACAATACAATTCTATTTTTTTTCCTCTCAATGCTACTTCGTTCTTTCTACTGACGTATTGCTTGGTCGGCTCGTGTTTGTTCTGATTGGCTGACGATCCCGTCGATACAACGTTCAATAGAAAACGGTTTCCTACTTTATATTCTTTTCTATATAAAGACGTTGCCGCACAAGCGTAATAAAAATCATCCGACGCGTCGTTTCTCGTCACGTTACTGAACCAAAGATTACCCTCGGGGTCCAATGTCATTCGCGAATTGTTTATCGATTTAATTACTCCCGCCGCATCCTGGATGAGCCAATAAACGTTTGGCTTTGGCCAACCATCTGGCGGCTGACACGTCATTTTGAAAGGATCACCCTCGTCCGCGTTCAACGTTATCGGATCCTCGTCCTTGAACGAATTCAATTCTGCTTTTCTCACGAATACCGAATTCGACGTTGCCGTACCCCATTCGTTCGTAGCGAAACATTGATACTGTCCAAGATCCTCGTCACGTGCTCTCGTTATCACCAACGTACCTCGACCTGGCTGCTGTGAAATTCTATCGTCGTAAGCCGGCCACTCAAATTTCTTTCCGTTCTTTATCCATCTGTACCTGCAATTTGCACAAGGGGACGATATTCCATTCAATAAAAATTCTCATTTTCATTCATACGACATACAGAGGGAGAGAAAATCGTCCAATTGACAAGTTTTGCAAGAATAAATCGACGGTCAAGGATTTTTCAATCGTACAGAGGCGCCTTGACGTTACTTCGAATGGAAACTTGACATTATTTCCAAATTTCCATCGACTTTTATGCTGGAAAATACACTTTTATCTTTGCTCTTAATTTTTTCATTTTTTTAGTTTCTTATGGAAAATCGAAATAAATAATTCACTAAATTATTTTAAAAACTTCCGGGTCTTGCAAAATAATAAAAAGACTTTCGCTTTTTTTCATTTTTCATCGAGTCCCAAGTATCGAGACTCCAAGCGACCGAAAAAAATTGTGGAATTTTTAGAACTTTTTACGAAATAATAATCAAAACATTTTATTAATTTTATTGACATTTTTTGACATTTTTTCACTCTTTTCGAGTCTCGATGCTTGAAATTCGATTAAAAAATAAAAAAATCGAAACTATTTTTATTATTTTGGAAAATATGGACGTTTTTTTCGTAATTTAGTGAATTTTTTATTTCGATTTCCCATAAGAAAACGAAAAAATGAAAAAATTATATTTTAACAATAAAAAAAATACTCAAACGACTCGAACCTTAAAAATGTCTTGTAAGGTTCGAATCTTACGAGACAATTGAACCGACTGTACTACCAAAGTTCATTTTAACTCGAGCTCGTTTTACGGTAACAAGGAGAGGGGTACATGTGTCGTGAGTGGTAATTTTATCTCCCTAAGGCCGTGAGGTCATCGAGGTAATTAAGATCATTTTATCAAGTCATTGTAGTGCAAGAAAGTCAACTGTGAATCGAGAGACAGTGGCTACGAAGAAAGTTATTCTCATGAATGAAATTCCTCAATTTGCACTCTCCGTTAGTTTTTTTTTCTTCAAGCCAAATTCGCGGCTGGGTGAATATTTAAATGAATGCAGTGACGCATCGAAATTATGACTCATTGCAATTCAAAAATACGAAATAGAATTTTTTCTTTTCTCTCATGAAAATTTTAACAATTCTTACAATTTTTTCCCTTCAACTCGATTCGACTGAATTAATCATTTAATTATGACAATGACTAATGAAAATTGTGAGTCATCGATTACGAAAAATCACAAAACTACTATTTTTTTTTTTGTTAAGCAAATATCCACATTGCAATTATCAACATTTTTGACATTTAAATTTTTGCAATGACGAACAAAAATCATAAAACATAAATTAAAAAAAAAAACTTGTCAATATTTTTCTTGTAAAGTGATGAGAAAAAAAGATTCTTACTCAGGTACAGGTTCACCCTCGGCCTCGCACTCTATAAGAAATGGTTTGTCGTTTTCGTTGAGACTTTGCTGAGCTACTTGAAAAAGTAGTTCGTCAGTGGGCGGTTGTTTCGTTATTCTTGGCGGCGATTGAACTGAAATAAGTTACGAATAACAGATTAAAGTTGTCGAAATATTAAGGCAGTTCAACATTAGAGTTTTAAAACTAAAAATCAGGGAAGACTATAGTGAATTTGAATTTTCTCTAAATAAAAAATTATTATTATCGTATTATCCTGTCTGAAAAATTTTGAAGTATTGACTTTTTTTCGGCTTCGATATTTTTTTAAACGTTTCATTTTTTCTGAAGAATTGAATTGAAAAAAAGTCAAATAATGCCAAAAAAATTCACTATAATCTTTGATTGAAGGAAAAATCACTAATAATTAAGGGGTCAACACAAAACATTCGGAGATCTATGCCATTTAGAAGAAAAAAAAAATGCAAGCCAGTAGTAGATCGTGAGTGAGATTCGAGCAAGAAAAATACGTGACTTCGATACATGAACTTGTCTCGAGTCCTAAACGAAGTTTCAAGGGAGATGTCATGGTTCTAATAATTTCTAAATTTATTTTTGTCTAATGCATGATATTTTTTTTTTTGTTTTTTTTTTTTTTTTTTATATACAAATGAATGATTAATTGCTCGTGGTAATTAAATAATTGCGATAACAGCATGAATTTTACACTCAAACATCAATCGATATTTATTTAATCGATTATCAATGACACAAATGACAGTTATGAATTTTAGTTTTTCTATTTATAACGATTAGATTATTCAAAAACTACACGTCTCTCATGAATTTTTTCAATAACTTTCACCTTCTGTCAAATCCGGTATTCGAACTATAATGTAAAATCATCAATTAATCCAAATTGTGTTTTTATTTTTAATTATTATAATTTTTTTACAAATAGAACTAAATATTTTAAATATAAAATATCTCATGCCATTTCAGGGAACAGAAAACACCATTTTTTTCATCGGAAATGAAAAATTTATGTATCGTACATTTTTTTTTCATCGTTTTTTGAATTTTTGGTCCAAAACATGTAAATAATGTTTTTTATAACGAATATAACATTTTTTGACTCTTATTTTTTATTTGCCCGACTTTTCCTCTCTTTTTTTCATAGAAAATAAATTTTTTTTTAATTCGATATTTTTCTAACATTCCTGTAAATTCTTAAAAAATCGAGAAAATTTACTTCAGATTATGGAATATTTTTAAATGATCCGGAATTTTACGAATTCGTTGTTTTGAAATACACATTAAAAAAAATTATTGAAAGCCTTTTTAGCACAAATATTGTGCAACGAATTCACAAAATATTAAAAGATGAATAAAAATCTATGAATTTTGAGTTCTGCAAAACGATTTTATTAGCAAAAATGAAATATATCGGAATTTTTGAAAACATTAACATTATTTCTGTAACGACCGAATTGACATGGAATATCATACATGTGTGTTTTGATACTCTGCTCGGAAATACATATGAATATTTAAATGTAAATAACAAGTGTATCGAACGTTTAATTTTATACTCACTCGAGGCTGACGCGTGCAAGGCGAACGCCGCGATAATAAACAGTGAACACCTCATGGTTCTGTTCTAAAGTGGCTCTAGAAAAAAAAAACAATCACATGTATTTTTTTTGTTTTTTTTTGTCACGAAATGTTCGATGTTGTGACGATTTTTGTCTGCGAAATAAATTCCGTCCAATTCGATAATAATTTTGAGTAGAAATGTTATTATTTGTTAAAAACGATGTTTATTTGATAAATTTTCAATACGAAAGAAAACACTATTTTTTTGTACAGTTCGTCGACCGAACGGAACGAAATATTTCGTCGCTATTGTTTGAGATTGCTACATCGTAAAGTGATTGTTGTCAATTCGGCATTTTTCAATTTTATTCTCGGAATACTGCGACAGTTACGAACGAGTGTCTTTGGTTTGTTATTTTTTTCATAGAATTTTTCTCGGTACACGGTTAAAATGATTGGAAACTGCAAAAAGGGCTGATTTAATAAGAAACGGCGCGTGCTTTCGAGATCGTGGGAATATATGTATATAAATATATTTCGTACGAATGAGTGTACGTTTCCGCGTCGTTCGATACCGGTTCGAGTTTCGATTAAACATATTTATAAAATTGTTTGATGTTTTTGTTTGTTTAGTTAATATTTACTTGCGATTCTTAATATTGTTTTGGGATAACGGTTGCTAGTGGAAACGAAGTAAAATGGGCGTGCACCTATTCCGTGTTTCTACCGAAAGGTACACAGCGAGAGAGATAACGACGACACGGTTTGTTGCACAATAATAAATTCCATTTAATGGAGACAAGTGCACACGCTACGAGATATTTTGACGAGCATTTGATCGAGAGAGTCCTTGATGAGCATAATAAAAATCTACGTCGTTTGACATTCGTGATAAAAATAACGCGTTCGGTAATTCAGGCTTTCGAGGCACAATCATGGAGAATGAGAGAACAAAAACAGGTAGCGCTCACTCTTACGAAGAAATGAAAAACACGCACACGAGTACACACACGTACTATGATCTCACCGAACTCGATTGCCTCCAAGTTATGACAACATCGTTCCGGAATAGAGTTTGGGTGTGTGATTTAAAACGTCGCGATCACGAATTTTTTTTTCTTTCGATCTGTTTTTTTTGTTCCCTTAAAAACGAGTTATTTCGGGAAAAAATCGATGCTCGTAAGGCTTTTGGGGAGTTTTTTTTTAAATGCATCCATATAACGAGTAAAGGTGAGTCAGGGAACGCGGGGAGGAGTGATAGACAGACTCGAACGGGGCACACCCGAGTGCGTCCAGCATTGATCGGCAACGCGCTTGCTTGTCACTGTTTCTCTCGTATTTTCGATTCACACCTTCTTTTTCTTACTCATTTTCACCATATATGTCCCTATCGTTTGACATAACGTTGTCACTTTTTAAAAACACTGATTTATTACAAAACTCACCTATCGGAGCGGCTAATTCACTGCCAAACTACGACCGAGGCATTCTCGATATAAAAACCACTGACTCTACGGCCGCTTCGCGATGTGTTACACCGTGAGGTATAAAACCCGCTTGTACTGTACTAAGCTAAGCTATAGTAGCAAACCTCTCACACACACACCTACCATTCAATACACAGATTCTCCTACTCCTTACCCAATTTATCCCCCCTTCCGCGCTTCCAGCGTTCATTGGATCTTCACCAGTGGCTCCAACGACCGCCATATTTTTTCTCCGCAGACTACTCTAGTCAAGGGATCCTCCGTCAAAACACGAAAATTCTTTCATACAGAAAAAAAAGAGGGAAAACATCTTTCAGAAAGATTTTCGCGGGACTCGAACACCTTTTCTTTTCTCATTGACATTATTGTCTGGGGATCGAGCAGATGCGAGACTTCAGACTTGATCGATCGATTTTGTGCTGTAGGTCAGTGGGAAGATTTTTCTAAATTTCCAACGAAATATTATATTTAAATTCTTTATACATTTAGTGTGTTTTTGACCTACAAAATTTTATCGATCGCCCGAAGATTCAGTTTCAACATAGAGTTTGATCGCAAAATAAGACGGCTCATTCCTGGAACCAGAATAATTCATTTCCTCTGTCATGGAATAATAATGTAATTCAAGTTTATTTGAAAATTAGCAACAAATTCAATTCTTAACCGCCCTATATTCTAATCTCCTGTAAAATTTCGTTACAAAACCGTGTTTTGTAGTTCCTGGAACCGAACTCGTTTTATTCCAAACAATTTCTAACCAATCTTCGTTATCAAACAATCTTTCAGTATTTTTATTATTCTACATCGATTTCGTAATATCTTAAGAAATGACAAATTTTTTTCAATTACTGAAAATCAATAAAATAAATGAATTTAACACGAATAAACTTTCATGTGATTAATTTTGAAGTAAAATAAAATTGTTCGGCAAATATACGATAAAATTTGCCGTTAGAACGGTCTCGTTGCGGGGGCTTTGCGAACTTTTCATTCTTTGCCAAAAAGTTCGTGGTATTTGGGTTAGAATGTTTGTTGACTCAGATTTAGAATGAGAGTCAGTTTGGGTTCGCGGCAGAAGAGATTCAAGAAATCGTATCTAAGGAAAACGATTATCTGTCATCAAATCGAAATCAAAAATCCATTAAAATTCATTCACTTTTTTTGTTTCAAAGCATGCAGGTTTAGTTTTGGGGGAAAGAAAAACAATTTGAGGCTATAATGAGCTGTGGAATATGCACTCGAGGGCCGACAGGTCAATGGCCCTACCTACCGGTACTCTGTGCAACGCTTCACCTTAAGCATCTATAGATATACGTAACCGTGTAAAAGTGTACATAGAAAAAGTGTACCGCTAACTGCATAGAACTATGGCAGGCTTCGTAACGTTTTTCTTCTCACTTCCGCCATATTAATGGGTGACTCACACACGTTTGACTTTGTAAAAGATTTTCTTCGAGCATTTAAAATCGCGTCACGTATTTTAATATATCATTATTATTATCATTATTATTTTCATATTCATACGTGGGATAATCGACAGGATGGAGAAGTCGGTTAAAACGCGATCGCGAATGAGTGCAATTTTGCCCATAAGACGTGTTACGCAATATCACGACATGATTTGAATTTTCAAAATTTTTTGAATTATTATTATTATTATTTTTTATTTTAATTTTTCAATTTTTTTCATTTTTTTATTTTATCGATTATCAAACATTTCGAATCATAAATCTGAGCATTTTTTCAAATTTCGCACGTGTTTTATTTTTTTAGTTCCTATTTTTTTTCCATTGATTTCCAGTGAAAAATCGAATTTTCTGATGAAAAAAAAAAAATAAAAAATAATGAGATTAGAAATAAAATAATTTGATGTTTATGCAACGAGTATTTTTGAATGAAATAAAAAATTTATTTCAATCATTTTTCTTCAGATTATTTGTCGCGTATTAATTTTGTTTATTACGAACCAAAAATTTAGATTCCAGGATAAAAAATCGGAAATAATCGTTCGTAAGGATTGGGAGGAACGAGGAATGATAAAAAACGATTTTTTAAATGATCGTAAGTAACATAACGATTGAAAAGAAACAGTATATTGTTTTATACAACGTAATTACTTTCAAGGTAGTTTTTTTTCTCTATAATACAAGATTTTCAATGAAAACTCGATCAGGCTTCAATGTTCGATCAGTTGATTCGTCGAAGTACATAAATAATATTAATAATAATAATAATAATAATAATAATAATAGTTTTTTATAAATTAAAGTTTCATTAAGAATATTATGTAAACGATAAATGGAGAAAAAAAATGTTTTGTTGCGGCAGTCGCTCAATAATATAATCGTGAATAAATTTAATGAGTAAACGTTGATTAAACTTTTTTTTTTAATCATGTAAATGTAAAAGTATAAAGAAAATAATGATTTTTTACTATAGATCGAAAAAATGTCACTTAGGAATGAGCAATTTTTTTCAGTGGCTATAAAACGTGGCCAATCGACGATTATACACAAGTTTTTTGTTTTTCTTCTTTTTTGTTCGTAATACCGATCCTCTTCGTGCACCAATTCAACGATCTTTTCAATTCTAACTATCTTTTCCTGATTATTCAAAAAATCAAACTATTTGGTACTGCTCGGGCTCCACTTCGTTGATATGTCTCAGGAAAAACGTCACCTTGACCTGCTCAACGTGACGACACAACTTCATCGCTAAGCTCGTCCGTAATTTCATATGCTCCGTTAGAGATGGCAAGTTTAGCAATAGGAACGCCAAACCGTCTATTTCCTGCGAACCATAAAACGTTTTGCATGATTTTTATTAACTGATTCCTCCCCACGTTCAAATTACTCCATTTCCTCGCTTTTTTTTTGTTAATTTTTCTAATTCGCTGATGAAGAAATAGCACAAAAATCATTTTAACAATTTTTATCTGGATTCAACCAAAAAAGCAAAAAAAAACCATCAGTTTCAAGAATTTAATGCATTTTACTCAAAATTTGAAACATTGCTATTCTGGAATTTTGGGGATTCACATAAAATTTGAAAAATATATTTTATTTATAAAAACTTTATGTCTGTTACTCACAATTCCTGTCATTTGAACTGATCCATAATCGAAAAGTGCAGATAAATATTTTATTTGAATTCATAATTTAGAGAAAAAAAACCCTAAATTCGAGATATTTCTTTGATTTAATTTTTTTATTTGAATTTGCTTTAAATTTTTGTACTTGCCTCTTGTTTGACACGATAAGCAATATCCTTGCAATCGTTTGTTTTTCGTAAATATCGAAAAACATCATCAACAGTCCAGAAAAGTGGATTCGATTCCAATTTCCGTGTTTTTGGACGTCTCTGTTTTTTTTGGAGTTTAACATATTCAGCATCGGCTTCGGAACAGTCGGATTCAATGCTCGTTTCCCATTCGCGATCTCGTTTCCCTGTCCTCGCTATCGAATTTCCATTTTGATTAGATTTTCCGGAAGTACCTTTGGAATTCATGCTTCCGGGGCTGCCGACGTTGCTGTCTTTGCTTTTACGGTCATTGAACGAACTTCTCGAGTCATCGGACACGTTGTTACTCGAAGGTAATTCACCCTTAAGATCATCAGACTTCTCTGGCTTCTCTATTCCCTTTTGTATCATTATATCAATTTCTGATAATTGTTGTCTATCCTCGGGACTTTCTTCAGGACTTTCGGACACATTTTTCACTAAATCCAGAGACAAATATGGCATCTCCTCGTCTCGGTCATACGTGTTTGCTATTTCTCTTTCTCTGTTTGCCCACCTGCCTCGTCTCCTCTTACGTCTGCCGCCCCAAGCTCGTCTTTGTACCAAAATACTCGTGTAACCTGGTTTTCCTCGTTTACTCGTAGAAGTAACAACCGTTGCTGAAAAATAATTACAACAAATTAAAATCTCTTTTTTCAGATCTAAGCAATATGAAAAATCGTATAACCGTACAATTTTTCGAAGATTTTGCTTGTGAATATGTCTTTTAATTATTAATTCAATGAAAATCTTCAAAACGTCACATTTTACGAAATATTTTAAGCATTAATTTTAAATAAAAGTAATTTTGCAACCTTGTTAAAAATCGTTAAGAGAAAAACTTGGAGAATAAATGAAATAATTTTGTTTTTTCGTACAGCACGAAATTTTGTATTTTTCAAAATGTACGTAAATATTTATTCATTTTTTTTTTTTTTTTGCAATTTTTCGAATGAATTCTACTTGGAAATTTGTCTGTAATTTTTATCGTTGCTCGTTGAGAGTTTTTTTTTTTATAATGAATTAAGAAATATAAAAAATGTATACTTACTGAATTTACTTTTTGACGTTTTGTGACACCTGTCAGGACAATCATCTTCGGGGACGTGAAGAGGGCCAAAAAGGTTGGGACAAACCATTAATTTTTTGCAGATACTGCGACAGAATTCGGAGACCATATCGCCGGAAGTAATGACAGCGACATTGGCTCGATAGACGTTATTTTTGTGTTTGGCTTTAAGGACTTCGAGATGATATCCAGGATCGGGTTTGGAATCGCATTGAAGAACTTTGAGAATACGAGCACTTCGATAACCAACGGAGACGATCATGGACAAAACTTCTCTCATGACTAGAATAACGGGTCCGGGTCCAACGGCTTTGGGAAGAGTGGCTAATTTTCCTTTAGAAATCATAGGACCAGTGAAGCAACGATAATTGAAATAAATTTTAGGACACCACAGAGAGGATCGTGGTTCGGAGATGGGAATATCAATAGCAGCTTTTTTTTCCTCTTCTCTGGGTATTTTTTCCAATTTTTTACAAACTTCGATGTAATCACGAGGTGGTTTTAATGGATAATGATTGGACTCGCACCAACCAACAGGAAATATTTGCATTGAATGCATATGAACGATGTGGTCGCGTCTGTCGTCAAAATTATCCAATTTGATCCACAATAAATCTTCCATTACTTTGGCAATGTGGGCAGCGCAGATAATGTTTTCGTCTTTTGGGTCAACAGCCTCGAGTCTCATTCCAGCTTCGTAACCAGCCTCGATCGCTGATTCTCTCTTTACAAAATCCTCTTCAGGAGCAGGCGACGATTCTGTTTCTCGCAAATAAAAATCCCATTCGAATTGATCGTTCTCGTACGACCAACCACGTGGCTTCGCTAATCTAAGTCCATGTTTTTTCGCCCAACCAACAGGGAAAATGTAAGGATGCTCAATTGTGCAGAGCCACGTAGTCTTTTCTGACACTTGATGCAATCTCATCTGCTCTTTTTCTCGTCGCGAACTTTTGTACTCGTCGTGATTATCGATTTGAACCAGGAAAAATATATCGTCGAATACTTTCGTTATCGTTGCCGGAGCAAAACGAGTTCTGTGCGATGGCACAATCGCTTCTAATTTCATTCCCACCTTGAATCTATGCCGCAAATGCTCCACCTCGTGATCAAACAATTTTCCTGATTTCTCGTAACTCTTCGGACACGATTCCGTCACCTCTTTCCATTCCTCGTACGTGTGGGTCTCCACTATCGAACTTGGCGGCTCCAGAAACCATCGCGAATCCGACTCTGATGCGAAACCGTATTTGTGCAAGTGCTCCGATGTACAAAACATCCAAAAATCTTTCACACGCGCACCTGGTGTGTCGTAACGCAACAGCAAACGGCCACCCACGTTCTCGATTATCTGAATTCCAGAAAAAATTACATTTTTACTTTTTATTCAATATTTCGACACTGTTAAATCTCAATTTTTATAAATAAAAAGCAAATTTTTACTTTTTCTGTAATTATTTTACATTTCCTCACAAATAAATACAAATCCAATGATCTAAATGTCCATTTGCACGAATAATTGTAGGGAGGACAAAATTCTGTGGGTTTTTCCCTCATTTTCCTTCGATCGTTATCTTTTTTTTTTCAAAGTCGATGGAAATCAAAATTAACTCACCGTGGCGACCCATAATTTGTAAGGATGTCGAACATCACTGACTTCCACTTTCATTCCTTGTTTTATTCTGTCCGTCATGCTTAATCCTTCCTACATAGAAAAACGTTGGTAGATTTATTGATTTGTCCAGTCGTTGATTACAAAATTTCGTAATATATCAAAAATATATTATTTTACAAGATTCTAAATATAATTGTCATATTGTATCCCTCGTACTTGAAGGCACAAGAGAAATACTTGGATCTTTATTCATTCATTTATCAAAATGCAGGCAAAAACTCATTTACAAAGTTGCATTAAAACCACAAAATACAGGAGTTGGATCCTGAATGAAAAAATAAAAAATAGTAATAATAGAAAATATAATAGAATAATAAAAAGAAAAGCAAAAACGAAAGTGAATTGTGAAAAGTGAGGCGACAAAAAGTGAGATCGCAGAGTAGAAATATTTGTATTTAAACTTAAATGATTTTAAAAAAAAGACAAACCCCGGTCAGCATTTCCTGAGGAACAGACTTAGCGGTCATGAGATATTGCGGCAACTGGTCAAAACAGTCAGGAGATTTTTGAAGGACAGCATCGGGAGGTTCTAATTTTTTGTTGTTCCTGACGCACCATCCCAATTCATGAGCAGCTTCTTTAGTCAAATTAAACCAAAATTCTAGGGCTCTGTCGTCACCGCCAAAATATCGCAACCTCAATAAAGGTCCACAGGCCATTACTATGGATGCGACCCAATAAGAAACGTCTTTTGCTGTGTCCTTGGAAGTTGGAACTTCCAGAGACATTCCAATCTCTATGCCGCTCTGCAGGGTCAACTCAACATGCGGAAACATAATTTGTGGCACTTCCAAACTTTCGCTAGCATCCAAATAGTCATGCCAGACGAAGGCATTGTCTGAAAAATAATTTTTTCAACCCCAGGAACAATTTAAATAAAATTTCATTGAAGCGTGACGGATAATGAAACATTGTAAGGAAATAAAAGTTTGCGGTTATTTATATTTTGCATATTTTTAAATTTCTTGACAATTTTTTTGTACAAATTACCTACGATTTTCAATCTAATCTTTGTGTTGAACGTTTTTTCAAGGTCATTTTTGTGAATGAAAGATATATATTTCTTTGTTTATTCTCGATTAAAAATAGAATCGAGCACAAAGGTTTTCATATCAAATTGTTTTATTTTCATCCCCATATTTATATTTTATCATACATTTGTATGTATATATAGTTATGCAATTCTTTGTTTGAGACTATCAAAGCATTTTAGTTTTCGAGTAATAGTCACGTATTGATTAATTTCGTATCGATCGAAATTTATCGATATTGAAAAAGTTTTGATGTATCTTTTACAGTCTTATTATCTCCTACCATCGACAATACCTGCTTCACAAAAATTTCATTGTATGTGATTGATAAATGTATTTGTAAATTCCTAAGGTTACCGAAAAAGAAATGCAGATTTCACAATAAATATATGCGATATGCTCAACGTTATACAATGAAAATATATTAATGTCAGAAGTAGTAGAAATATTAAAAATATGTACAAAGGAATAAGTTTAATTACCTCCGTCGTTGATTTGCTTTTCGTGTGATTGATACCCGCTCACTTCCATAATTCTTTTACTTCACTATATAAGCTGCACAAGATCCAACGAGCATTTACATGCGACTACAGAATATTTAATTTTTTTTCTCTTCAATACGATCTTTTTAACTGTTTTACTGTGTTAATCCAACTCTATAACAATAACTATCAGTTTTTCTATTGAGAACAACGCTTTCGAGATTTTCACGCTTTGATTTTTATAGAAAAATTGTTTATGAAGAAAAGCGACATGATCGTTCATCGGGTAATTTCGCTAAACTGTCTCCGAACACACTCGTTTGAGAGCCACGCGCATTTTCTGTCTCTTTCTTCAATTGCATTAGTACGAAAATTCAACGCGATTTTATTAGCGAACTTTTTTTTAACTTCAAAACGTTATAAACTAAAAGATATTTTTATTCGTGTATTTATAAATAATGTAATATAAAGTCTGTTCTCGTACGAAATAACAGCGAAACAATAGTTTTATATCGAGTTAAATCGAGCGAATATTAACATGTTGGATTCGGTGTAATGCCGCTCGCATGAAAATGGCGCTGTTGTCGCTGAAATACGAAATCGCGTGTACATCAAAATATTCGTTTTGCGGTGGCGCGTTTAGGGCTTGGATTGCTGACATTTTGGAACGTACACAGTCGTGTTTAATTTATCATTTTAACCATAGAAGTGTTTGCAAGAAATTTTTTATAAGCGATTCTCTCCATGTCGAGAAAAAAAAATTGGTCCATACGAAAAATCGGGTTAACTCGAAGTCTCGTTGTGTCCGGTCCGCGTATTTGCGTTTGTTTCCCCACGATCGGGAATGCAGGTGCATGTCATTTTTGGAACAGAAATGAAATCACATACGTGTAACACTTCGTAATGTAAGTTTTTACCCTCATTTTGCATAAAATTTTACAATTTCTTCAGAATATTTCATTTATCAACAAAAAGAGATACGAAATTTTTGTAACAATTTTGACAAAGTATTCTACGATCAGCTGCGACGCGACGACCCACCGACCCACGTGCGCGTCCTCCCTCCCTCCGGGCTCCGCCGCCAGCCATCTTCTTTTGCCAATGCGAGCCCGAATGTCAACAATGTTAAGTTTTCCGCGATACAATTTTCCCTGTGATTATAGTTTACATAGTATTAATTGACATCGCCACGATGTTATTTTTTGTTCGCCATTTAAGAACGGGCAGTGTCCGTTTTGCATGGAATCTGAAAGTAAACGTCTCCCCTTTGCCAGCAGTGTTACATAACCTCAATTTTAGTTCAAAAGTTGACCCGGTAAATTATAGTTCTATCGTAAAAAATGAAATTTCATTATCTGATGGGTCAATGAAAAAATTTATTAAATACGTAGAAGTGGAGATGGAAAAAGGTCGCTGTAGTGACAGTGACATTATCAGTGAATACGGATATGACGAAGTTTCGAGATTGCTGAAAAGCAGATCCGAAGTTGAAGAGAGCATGAAAAGCTTAGAAGATCTTGGTAATTATTCCTTTTTTCGTTTTTAAATTATATTCTTCGATCACTTTATTCGTTTATCCAGTAAAAAAGTCAAAATTAAAAAAGTCGAAATTTGAATTCTAAAATTATTTGTAAAATTAGCAAAGCAAGATCCTGAGATGAAAAAGCTCGGCGAAGAGGAATATTCAAGTTACGTCGACGAGTTAGAGAGTCTGGACGGCCAATTGTTAAATTGCTTGATGCAAAATATGGCAAAGGACCGTTGCAACGAAGTAATATTAGAAATAACAACGGGCGTAGGAGGTCAAGAGGCGATGCTGTTTGCCAAAGATTTGTTGGAAATGTACATGGGATATTTGGACTATTTGGGATTTAGCCACGAAATAATCCATCAGGATACAGTGGCGACGGGTGGCTCGAGTGGGATCCGTAACGCGAGTATAGCAATAACGGGAGACAGAGCTCTTGAAATTTTGAGACACGAGGGCGGAGTTCACAGGGTTCAGAGAATTCCTGCGACAGAAAAATCTGGTCGAATACATACGAGTACCGTGTCCGTGATGATTTTACCGCAACCGACCGACATAGAAGTTAATATCAAAGACAAGGATTTGAAGATCGAGACAAAACGTTCTTCAGGTGCCGGAGGTCAACACGTCAACACGACGGACTCTGCGGTCAGAATAACTCACTTGCCGACAGGAATATCGGTCGAGTGTCAAACTGACAGATCGCAAATAAAGAATCGACGTGTCGCGATGCTCAGACTCCGAACAATCATTTTCGAAAAGCAGCTCAACGAACAACGCGAAAATTCTGGCCAAATAAGAAAAAAACAAATGGGCCTTGGCAACAGGAACGAAAAAATTCGTACGTACAATTTCAACCAAGATCGTATCACCGATCACAGAATTTCTGACGGCACAATGCACAATTTAAAAGAATTTTTAGAAGGTGGACATGATTTAAAAGAACTACAAAAAAAATTGCAGAAAAATATGCAAATGAAAATGTTACGAGAAATCGTCAAAAGAGTTATTGAAAAAAAATAGATTATCATTTTTTCGATATTTTCTAGTGTGTACATAAATGAAAGTTTTAAACAATTAATAAATTTGTGCATATTCTTCGAATCTTTCTTTTTTTCACCTGGAAATCCAAATTCCTCGAATTTGACACCTCTAATCGTATCATATTTGATTTTTCATTTGTTTTCGATTTTTACGATTTATTCAATTAAAAATTGAAATTTTATTCAAAGATTATGAATAAAAATTAAAAAATCTTACGAAATATTGTAAACAGTAGGATTTAATAATTTATTGAAAAACATACAACAAGATTTTTCATTCAACCGCGTGCCGTATGCTTTAAAACGGAAGGCACACAATTATGTCCCTTATATATATTACATTAATTTACAAAAATTAATCTTATGATAATAAATCTGCAAATGTTGCGAACAAACACCGTTTATCTTGAGAGACTCGGGCCGATTTACAATATGCTTGTGAGTTGTGAGAAGATGAGTACTTTATCATAACTAATCCGAGTGTTTAAAAGTCATGAAGGCGTATGTGCCCGGAATACAGAATTTCAATAAACGATCTGACGTTTCAACGTCTTTTCGTTCCTCCAGTAAGTAATTTCCAATTTTCTATACAATTTTATTCGAATCATTAAAGCTCTCATTTGTTAAAAAATAAATAAAAATTATGACGATCCCTGAAATTAGTAATTATTTAAAAAATTTGTAATGAACAAATAAATTTTAATCGGTCCAATCGTCCTGTGACTTTTTAACACTCGATATTTACATTTATTTAAATATAGCGTTTTCTTATGCATATTTTGGTAAATGTTAAATAATGTGTTTTGCTCCTCATTAATTTGTCACTATTATAAAATCCTATCTAAATGTAATTAACGTTTTTTATTATTTTTATTCTTCATATCGAAATACTAATGAAATATTGGCAAACCCCTATAATACACATACGATTTCAGTAACACATTCATCAAGTTTCAACGAATCGATTAAAACCTTCTTTTCTCTGTGACGTTTCGATATTTCTCATCTTTTTTCATGTTTTCCAATAATATTACGTTCTTTCGTCGACATTTATTTGTACAATATATTTCATTCATAAATTTTTGTCTCTCGCGTGCAAAAACAATTGAAGATTTAAATTTGTTCAAATTTTCATTAAAGTATTTATAGAACTATAAGGAAATACGTATTTCATTCAAGCATCTCAAGGATTTTACAAAATCGTGAGATTTCATTTTCTCCTCGTCCTTACATTTGTTTTTTTCTTCGTTGAGCTTCAAGCTACGAAATTTTTGACCTTCCTGCGACTTTGCCATGCAATACATCACACTCGTGTTACTTTTATTTATATTATTTAATATTATATATTATTTATTTAATCTCGTAATAAAATAAACAAGTGAAACAGAACTTCACAGCATTCTTCGATATTTTTACGCTTTCCCTTGTTTTTTTTTTTTTTGTTCCTATTTTTATATTATAAATTGTCATTAACGTTTTTTTTTTTTAATTTTTTTTTAAATTTTTGCAGAGTTGTGAATATAATAATACACAATAAAATGCAGACATCGTTAATCCCTTGACCCTTCTGTCAATTACTCATATCATTGATATTCGGCGATTAAAAATATACTATTTTCACAACTCTCGTGTATACTGCTGTCATTTTTTATTGACGTCCTGTACAATCTTCTATCTAATTAGAGAGGAAATTTTATTTTATTATGCCCGTAGAGGCCCCCGATCGTGCACGATCTTCTCTCTCATTTCTCTTTCTCTCTCTCTCTCTCTCTCTGTCTTTTTGTGTCCCACATTATCGTACGCTGACATTGACGTTTGCATCGTTGGACTGCAACGAAAGTTCTTTATTTTTTGAACTCAACACTTAAATTGGATTTTTGATGATTTTTCGACCTTAAATTAAAATTTTGTCGACACAGTCAAACTATTTCGTTCACTTTCTTCTGTTTTCTCGTTTAAAAAAAAATTTAAAAAAATTGTTTATTCTAAAATGAAAAAAAAAAAAAAAAAAAAAAAAAAACATCTTTCCATTTCATTTCAACGATGCAAACTTCACTATCGTGTAGTAATGTTTTGATGAAACACGTTGGTGATGAGAAATATTATTTTATTCATTTTTTTTTCGAAACGTTCATTAACTGCTATTGGCCGAATTATTTTTCTGAATATTTTTATATTTTTCCGAATTATTTTTCAGTGGTTACTCAAAAATCATCTTGATTTAGAAAAAGTATTGTCAAAAAGTGCTATCGTGTCACAATTTTATCCAGCAACGAAATCATAAAGGAATTATAAAGATTTTAAGTCCATTTTGCAAAATTTTGGAAGATTGTAAAATATTTCAAGAATTTATTTAGTCGTCCTTAATTTGATTTTAACGATTTTTTGGAAATATTATTTAGAAAGCGTAAACTGTCCCAAACATAGAATGGGAGAGTCACAAGTTTTTCATCAATTTTACCGCGACGATCGATGCTCGTAACTGACGTTGGAGGGGGCAACGAGAAACGGTCAAGTTATCATGGAAATCAGGCGATAACGGAAGCGCAACATTATTTCGCGAACAGTGAATACAATTAATTAAAATCGACATTGAAAACAAAAACGTATCGATCAAGATGATTGTTTCACGACCTTTTTGTCAAAAGACTTGAAGTTTTTCGTCTTTATGGCGACACTTAGAAACTTTTTTGTTCATTTGACTTCAGCACTGAACGGTTCATAGAAAAACGAATGATACTTATTCCGTGAACGTATCCAAGAATTTCGATCGAAATTGCTTGAAATGTAAACACAACTGAAAAATAATCACTGCAAAATATTGTGATAATTATAAAAATGCGTAGTCATGATGCTAAAGAATTTTTTCATTCCTAATTATTTGTAACGTTCAAAAAACCAGTGCCAGATGGCAGCACAGTCTAGAATTCGTAGTGGAATCGTCGTGAGACGATCAACATTAGAAATAGTCTGGTTGGGATATTTCTCAAAGAATTCTTTTCAAAGGAACTTCGAATAAAAAAAAAACTTGAGAAAATAACATTATTTGACAGTGAACTGTCGAGATGAAAGCGTTTTGTTAACGGTGAGGAGTCAACGATAGCCAATGGCAGCATTAGTGGACATTTTGATAACAGATTTTGATAACAGAGTTTTTCTATTCGTCAAAGTATTTATAAGTAAAATATATACGAAGAGAAAAACATGGGAAGTGAAACGATGTTCATTATTCTTTTGACAATTATACACGATTGTTTTCATTTTCACTTTTAGTACAAATTTTAGCCACCAGGTGTCACTCTAGTGTTGACATTTAACGCAGTCAGCTGTTTTCACGTACTAAATATTAAATCTGAATAATTCATTGAGAAATTTAACTAATTTTGAGATGAAAAAAGTTGTTCGTTTTGTTTTTGTTGATTTTTGTTGTTGTTTACATCTTAATTTTGTCCTAACCTTGTAATCGCGAGTGCTAAAAATATAATCATGAGAGCAAGTAGGTTGACATTTGGTCCAAAGGACGAGGCATCACCACAACGATCTTTTATTTCGCTCTCGCGCGGATGACTCCTTATGCACGAGTGTGGCCTCTGTCGTCTTAGTTCGTTCATTGCTTTTTGGCACGGCAATGTTGTGTTTGGATATAAAACCTCTTCTGGCTCCACGGACAACGAAGGCTCCGCTGTGTCCGGACAATTCGTGTCTACCACCACTAATAACAAATTACTGAAACTCACTGGTTGGACGACGAACGGTCGGTCGCAGCCTCTCGTCGAATCGTAATCCACATCGTACTCTCTCGTTGTTCCGTTTCTTAGAAGATAAAGATATACCTATCGATCGGGACATAACATTTTTTTATAACAATCTATAAATTCCTTCGATCGCGAGTGATAAAAAATTCACGAAAATATAATTTCTCGTTCGTTTTGAATATTTCAGTCAATAATTGGTGATTAATTTTCACAATAAAATCATTTCAAGGCGATTTTGTGAAATTCTGATTTTTTTGTCACTTCCCCGGCCAGCAATATTTTCAAGGATCGATGACAGCGGTTTTTTACTTTTTTTGGAAATCTCGTCATAGCTCTTTTTTTTTATTTATGAAACAGCGTTATTCGTGGGTATATCTTTGGTTATTAATCTCAAAAATACAAAAAATTCACAAAACTATTATTCGTTTAAGAAAAATATTGAGATTTCCAAAAGTCAATATTTTCAATAATTTTTTCAAACTATCAAATTTTATATTTTCTGGATTTTTATGACGCACACATATTAAGGAATGTTTACAGTGTACTCCTGATTTTTTTCAATGAAAACCAACCGACGGGCTGTTGATGACAAGACCAAGAAGTAGGCTGCGGGTCAAAATGGCCCAGTTGGTCAATAAATTGGTCGAATTTGAAGTAATTCTCGATTTTTTTTCTTTCCCATCGTATTTAATTAAACTTTTAACTGAGAAGTTCGAAAAATAAAAACACTGACCTCTTTATCGCACGATTGACGTTTCGTTTTGTTGAGAAAAACGTTTTTCTGTAAAAACGCTTTTTCTCCACCGGAGCCTCCTTCAGAAAATTTGTCATCGTTGTCAGGATGGTTTTGAGATCCATCTTCCTCGTTCGGATCTGGCCAAGCGTAGGTAAAATCGCTATCCCACAAACCCATTTTTGCCCATGTCCAGACCATTTGACTCAATATCCATGAAAAAGTTCTTCGCATAGTTTTCCATGGCTTAAAATAAAAATTTAAAACGTTTTCAAGAATTAACAGCGTTCCACTTTCAAACGATATATTTTGATCGTCACATCACTTCACTTTCTTGACAATTCTCAGTTTTTTTTCTTCGAGTTATTAGCAAACATACGATTTATAATTTTTTAAATATATTTTAAATATTAAAAAAATAACAATTATTTTGACAATAGCGTCAATCTCCAAAATCTCCTTCAAGACTTTCATTATAATTTGCAAAATAATCGAGTGTTCGGACGTAAACAAGAAAAATCAATGAAAAAAAAAAATGCAAACACCAAAACTATTAATGTGAAGAAAAAAAACATAAATAAAAAAAAATGTTTTAAATGAATTGAAACGAAAAAGAGAACAAATGATAAATTTATTAACTTTGATGTGAGTAAATAAATAAATAAATAATTGACTGAATAATGAATAATATTGAAAGTAAAAATAAAAACGTTATTGAAATATATAATCTTGTTATAAAATAATTGAAAACAACTCACAGTATGAAGGATTGTGCCATCGTTGGAAGTTTGAGTATTTCTATAGCAAACGGCTTGATAATCAAAGATTCGAATTTTATCGAAAATTCCTTCCTCTACCATCCTCGTCATAATGGGCCCCCTGACCTCACCGAAAAATTTACCAGCATCCGAAACGGCCTCAGCAACGACGATGTAGCCATTGTTATCCACGAGATAACAAGCCAACGATTCGTTGCTGCAGTCAATGTCACAGTTACTACTTTTGTCACAACTGAATGTTATGCTCTGAAAAAGACCTTGAAGGGCCGTGTGTTGAAATTGAAAACCGACCACAGCAACCGGCGCTTTCTTTTTTTCGTCACCTGAAATTTATTCATCAATTAAATCATCAAATTTTTTTTTATTTTTCCAAATAAAAATGACGATTTTGGTCACACTGAACAAACCGAAATTTTTATTGACTCGAATTTTTTATTTTAATTAATCAATTTATTGAATTGAGTTAATTAATTGAATTTATTTTATTTCGAAGATTTTTTTCGTCAAATTTTCAAAGACGTGAATCTTATTATTGCAAAAAAGAAAAAATTTATGCTAAAAAGAAGATTTTCATCGTTTTCGATTTTGTTTAATTATTCAATGAGAATTTTCGTCATTGAATGTTGAAAAAAATATCCTTAAAAAAAAACACTCAAAAATGAATAATTTTCGATTAATTTATTTGGCTTCGATTTTCAAAAAAAAAAAAAAAATGAAAGCAACATTGAAATTAATCGAAAAGACAATATTGTGAATAAATTTAAATTTTGATAAAAAAATTTCACAAAAAAATGATTTTTCGATTAAATAATTAATTATAAATAAACGATTTTTGAATTACCAATAAATATTGCACGACTGGCAGTAACGAGAGTTGTATTATCAGCACCAGCGTCATCGATTGGCACCGAAAATACAAAACTGTCAGGCTGAAGATAATTTTGTTCGACAGCTCTTTTGTACCAAATTTCATCAGTGGCACGAGGATAAAGTTTGCTAAAGTGATGTTCAACAGGTGTCGTATCATTGTCCACATTGAAATCTTGCCATCTCGTAAGACCACTGTGAGTTGCCATAAAAGCGAGAGTGAAGCCGAAACGTTGTTGAAACTCTTTCCTGAATTACACACAATACATTTGTCAGATGTTTGGACGACACGTAGTCACATTTTATAATAATTTTTCATTTTATAGCATCGTCAATAAAAATTCAAAATTTCGAGCCCATCGAACGAGAACGTTCAACTATTTTCTTAAAAAAAAAAAAACATTTTTACCAAAACTTTATGAAATTAATGAAAATTTATCTTTTATTCATTTCTTAAGTATTTTTTTGTACAAAAAAATTCCCTCGAATAATTTTTCGTCTCAAATTTCTCAAGATTTTCATATTGAGTTCAAAAGTGATATATAAATTTTTTATAATGCATTAATGTTCAGTATTTTTATCACTTTTTTGATCAAATGTCACAATTAAATGGAACGTAATAACAAAGTCATAATATTCTTAAAAAAAAAAAAAAAAAAAAAAAAAATAAGTGTGATTCGATTAGTGTTCGAGTCCCCCGAGATGAAATATCGATCGTCACAAGCGAAAACGCTTAAAAAGTTTTGTGTACGAGTATGGTAGTATCAAAATAGAAAAAATCATTGCGTCGAAGTTTCTTCTTCATCCTGTAAAAAAGGGTCGACGATTTCTTCGTCTTTCTCATCACAACAACAATTTTTTTCTCTTCATTTTCCAAACACAGAAAAAAAAACAAAAAAGAATCTAGGTGCAAAAATCATGTGTGAGAAAGATAAAACGATTAATAATTTGGATCGAAGGAAAGTAGGAAAAAATATAGTCAAGGAATGTATAGGAGACCGGAAGTGAAATAAAAAAAGTTGCGGACGAGATAGTGAAAAATCAGGGAACAGGAGAAAAAATGTATTGTGGGGGAAAATGACCCTCGAAGATATATTTCGATAACGAGACGAATGAGCAGATAATCAAAATTATTTTCTAAGAGAAACGTAAGGTGCAGATGTGATGGCGTTACCTGGGCAGGAGGTTCATCAGCCTAGCTAAAGGTCTGCATGGCGTCAAAGTGGTTAAGTATATTAGTAATAAAAAGGAACAGGTGCATCACGAACTATCACCGTTTTTAAACTGTGCGACAAACGCAAAAACGACAATTTAATAATCATAATAAATATAATAATAATCATAATAATCATAATAATCATAATAATGATCAATAATAATAATAATAATAATAATATTGAGAGTATGAAGATAAAGAGAAACGATTATGTAATAAATAGAAGAAATAAATAATATCGATCGTGCGTGTGACGAAAGTGGTCTAAATCGTGACGACGTTCATTAAAATATATTTTTTATAAATAATATATCATTTTAATACGTGTTTATATTGATGAGGATGAGTTTTCCTGTCAGACGTACAACGAAGACGAAATTTTCATCGTTTCTTCGTATTTTTTTTTGTTTTTTTTTTTTTAATTGTTACTTTTTTGTCCCTTTGTAAAATCGTGTTTTGAACAGTCACTCGAAACAAATATGCTGTAATGCTCACCCTTTTTCCTCGCGGGTTGTGTTGATGTTCGCAAACCACGCGGTTACCTTAGCGTCGAACACCAAACTCTGCAGGAGACTACGATCGCAGAAGTAGGAATTTTTGTCCGGTGTTGGCGTTGCTGGGTATGGAAAAATGAGGTTTTTATGATGAGAAACGAACGCGAGGGTGAGAAAGTGAAAAAATTCATTAGTAGCGATTTTATTTGGTATTTTGTCGAATTTCTCGTTTTTTTTTTTTTTTTTTACTTATTTTATATTTTCTTTTTTTTTTGTATTTTTACGAAAAATAACGTGATTTTTTTCTTTTTTTTTTTGCTATTTTAATGCTATGGTAAGAATTCTTCGTCGTTTTTAGTATTTTTCTTTTTTTTTAACGGTGGACAAATTTAAAAAAATGGCAATGTGCGATTATTCTAGAGGATTTACAAAAACAGTGAGTGGATGAGAAGTTTTTTTGAAAACGAAAAATCGTACGAAGGGATACAATTTAAATAATACGAAATAATTGAAAATAAATTTTGAAAAAAATTACGTAAAGAAAATAAAAAGAATTTTTTCACTTTAAAATGTTAAATTAATTGATAAATTATTCACATTTGTTTGGATTTGGTTGGGTTTGTTTGGGCTTACTATGTTCGGAACCCGCGGAATTTGCAGCGGAATGCTCGGGAGGCTGAGATCGCTGCCTACTCTCGGCCCATTTCCAGCCCGGCTGGCGGGCTCGCTCCAAAAAATGTAGGAGCTGCCTCTCCGTCGTATTGAACTTGTGCTCACCCTCATAATGGTATCTGTCAAAAGTCCATGAATATTCGTTAAAAAACAAAAAAAAATCCGTTCGACTATTTTTTTTCCTCATATCAAATTTATATATTTTTATTTTTATTTAAAAAATGCTTTTTTTTAATATTAAATTTATGTTTTTATACATTGTTATTTTTATTAATTTTTTTTTTATATCAAATTTATATATTTTAATAAATTTTTATTTTGATTTGAAAACTGTTTTTTTTTGTATCCAATTTAAATATTTTTATACATTTTTATTTTTATTTAAATTTTTTTTTTTTTTATGTAAATTTAAATTTTAAACTTACTTGCAATAGTCCCAGTCCGGATGCACCAGCCAGTTACTGTCCGCGAAGTAGTCTGTCACAATTTTACCTGCGATAATTCGATTCGTACGAAATTAAGAGTCGCTGAATGAATGTTATGAAAGCTTTTAGCGAACGAGACTGTTGCGAAGATACTCGAACGTCGATTCCGTTAGGAAATAAATAAAACTTACTATCGTTTTGGTTAAACCATCGAGAAAAATTGTTTCGAAAAAAAAACTTTATTGTGGCCCAGGAGGGACCACGTTGAATTGAAAAAAAAAAACTCGATATTCGTTGTCGAGATAGCAATTAAAAAATAAATTTAAAAAAACCAATCTATGGTTCAGAGGGTTAAATGGCTTTAAACGAATAAAAATGTTGATAAAAACTTTTGTACAAAAAAAAAAATTTCTAGTTATTTTATTAAAAACATTGAAATGCAATTTAAAAAAAAAAAATTGATATAAATTTTTCAATTTCTTATTCAATTTTTAACTCGAAAATCGTTTTTATTTTATTAAAAAATTTTCTACATTTTTCTCGACAGTTCATTAGGATTTGGATCGAAATTTTGGGTGAAAACAAAACGATACGTTCGTTGAGAAGTTTCCACGTTGCAAGTGTCGATTTCGTCCTTTGAAATTTTGTTATTGAATTTTTTTCCAAGTTTCGTCAATTTCGTTGGAGCGCGTGATATTTTTTTTTCGTTTTTTTTGTGGTTTTAGCGAAATGATTGAGATTCAATGAATTTTTATTTCTGCTTGCTGTTCATGATGAAGGTATTTAAAAATAATTGAGAAAAATATATACCTTCGACCGTAGAGCGATGAATCTCTTCTTCGGCTATGACCCGATAACTTCCCGCGTGACCGTGCTCCGGTAGACTGACCACAACCGTAAAAGGTGTTCTCTCGATACCTCGGTAATCGTATTTTCTTTTCATTCTTCCTACTCGTTTCTGCGGTCAAATAAATTTTTACAAATTTTAATTGACTTCGTGTTTCACTATTTTTTATTCTTTATTATTTAATAATATTTAATATTTAATAATATTCAACATTTATATCAACAATTTCTAAATCCAATGGAAATATTTACGTCCCAGGAAATCCAATTGAAATAAATAAATAAATAAATTTAATTAAGATAAATAAATAAATAAATAGAGGAAAAATTGGGAAAAGTATTTGATTTTCATTTTTAATAAAAAATTTCAGCCTCAAATTTGATCCCAAAACCACTTTTTTTTTTTTTTAATTGTGGAAAACGCAGATAAACTTTTCCTCGTTCAGTGATCGATGGGCGAGCCAGTAAATGGCTATGCAGTCACCGAACTAAATAATGGCCTTATTTTTTTTACAAAACTTCATCGAATGTGAGATAATTAATGAAATTTAATTTTACGAAATGTTCGTTTAAATCAAATTATGAAATGAATATTAAATTTAAATATATAAATAAATAAAAACTAACAATAATAAATAATAATAAAATATACAAATCAAAGTTATAATTTTTTTTGTAAAAGACCCCACAGATCGTGTAAATAAAACTTATTAACTAACGATAAATCAAAGTAAATACGAACCATATTGTCGTAGTGGTATTTCGTGAAAAGGGTAGCGCTACCGGAAGTTTGATTGATCACGTCATCGCGAAGCTAAAAAAAAAAAAAAAAACACGAAAATTCATTAAAATAAAGTTCTTCATATTATTTTCAATGAAAATAATCATTGATCGTTTCACTTTGAAAACATAAATTTATTTAATGAATCATACTGTGAGAATTCCTTCATCAAAGTCTCTCGGACCTTTGCCGAGATCCATAAGCTCGACCTCAGCCATGTCGACACTGTTGTACGAAGGTTTCAAAATTCCTTCAAACTGTGAATAAGAAAAAATCAATTTTAAGAAATTTTTATTTATTTTCAATTTTTCAGACTATCGTGAGATTCCTTAGAAAATAAATAAAAATTTAATTCAACTTACCACTGGCCTAAGGTCAGGATGAATGAGCACGTAACCATTGTTGGTCACGATAAAGGCATAGCCATTGACACCGAGCTGCAATAATAAAAAAAAATACATTAAAAAACCCAAAATTCCAAATCCCATCAAAACCAACTGTAAATTGACTATTTCCTTATTTATTTATTTTTCGTTATAAAGTATAAGTCTCACCACATCGTGTTTATTTACAGAATTAAAAAAATGTAAATACACATTCAGGTTCTTGTTATGAAAGTACGAGAAAAATTTCAAAAGTATTCACCGTCTCGTGTTCGAGATATTGACGATCAAATATTCTACAGTTTTACACGATTTTTGACAGCTTACAAAAGGAAAAAAATAATTCTGAATAACAAAGGAACGTATGTCGAAAAATATAAAAAAAAAAAATCAAAAAGTTCTGATCTTTCAGTTCTGGACATACATCGAGAAAAATAAAAATCTCTATTTATAATAAATGAAAAAAGTGATTATCTTAAAAACTGTATAAACCATGACATTACCACGTTTCTCAAAAGTCGATATTTGTATAAAATATAACAAGTGCCATTATCAGAAAATATCTCGAGTTATAAACAATTTTCCATAAATAAACCATAGAGTATAAACAAAAAAAAATAAAAAAAAATGAGTATTAAAAAAAAAGAAGAAAAAAAATGTAAAAAATAAACACTTGCTAACCTTGTGCGGCGCCATGAGTTTCTGTATTTCTTTGACTGGCACATCGGTCCCGGCGACTCCCAGCAAATCGGCTATTTTAGTCTGTAAAACGATTTTCCAGTTAAGACCAACAGAGACGTGGATTCAATAAAAATAAGTGAATAAAATCAATAAAACAAAAACCAAAACCAAAAACAATAAAATTAATGAAAATTTCAATCATTATTTATACGATAGTTGACACAAAAAAATATATATATATTCGGATGCGATAAAAATATGTTAATTCTTCAAGTCGCATAACCCAAAGCGTACTACCTTTTTGTTTTTTTTGTTTTTTTTTGTTTTTATAAACAATGCTATGACATAATGACTTGTTCTAATACTCACGATCTAGCGTTAAAATAAAATGATTAATTTTACCATAATAATAATAATAATAACAATAATTACAGTAATAATAATAATAATAATAATAATCATTAAAATTATTCACTCTCGTACGTTTTTACGTTGCTATATCGCACTACAATCTCATAAATATTTAATATACATATATAGATATTTACAAATCTATATATATATGTATTTAAATACATTGTTAGCACGAACTATCCTAAATTATAAATATTATTAATTTTCGTACATTTTTTTTTTTTCTCCATTTTGACAAACATTTCCTTTACGAATATCCGGTCGATATTTTTTACCATTTATTTTTTTTTTTCATCAGATCTCGCTTTTTCGCGACCAATACTCCGATGGGTGACCGTTTATACATGCACTAGCATGCACAAATTTTGTTCGTGAGTTTTTTTTGTTATTTCTTCTTCATATTTCATCAGCAAAATGACAAATGGGGAAAAATTGGTTTTAAAGGATCATGACAATTTTTTTTTGACGTTTCGGACGACGATCTCGAAGAGGAAATGAATGCAAAATTACGGTCGTTTATTGACTACCCATCTAACGTAATAACTAATCGAGATTTACATCATTCGAATATTAAAAATATTCAATCAATTATTGTCTCCTTGATTGACAGTTTTTATTATAATAAAAATAAAATAAAAGTCTGAAAAAATCATGTTTTTTTGTTTTTTTGTTTTTTTTTTTTTTTTCATGGGGTTTTGATTCGAATATTTTTTTTTTTTTATTCGAATAATGCATATCCACAAATATTCTAGCAACCAACAAAATTTTCTTGTACTCTTCATACTCGAGAACCGTCGTTTTGGTTCGGGGTGAATTTTCTTTTTTTTTACTTTTGTTTTGTTTTTTCTTGTTTTTTCTTTTTTTTTTACGGAATTCGCACGTATCGCTGTAACAACGAGCAACCGTAACCAGAATATTATTTATTATTTGCTTGATCACAATCCAACAGGCGGGCGGGCGGGGGCAGGACCTTTTACTACTTCGTCGAGAAGAACTCTTCTCTTACTAATTTATCTTTAAATAATATAACCTAAAGACAAAACCTACCTAAATAATCGAACTTATAATAAAATACCAGAAGAACGAGCGTAGACCTCAAACAAATTATTGTAAAATAAAATGGGGGTTGGAACGAAGTAACCGACGACCGAAGTGCCCAGTTTTTACCCTTGTGCATATTTTCTCTCATATAAATTTTTGACAAAAAACAAAAGTCATATTTTTGAAAACAGTATTAAGAAAACAAAAAAAAATAAAAAATGTGTCATTGAGAGCGATTCAATTTTTTTTTATCCCGTAAGAAATTATTTTTAATTTTTTATCTTTTTATTCATGTACGAAATATTAATAAAAAGTATTTCCAAAATTTATTTTTCGAGTAAAAACATGAAAAATTGTAGAATTTTGATAAAAAGTAACGAAACAAAGCGAAATGATTTTTTTTTCTCGCCTTTTTCGTATGAGAAAAAATCAAGCATTGAGAGCGATTAAAATTTTTCTAATCACGTAAGAAATTATTTAAAAAAATTTCATCATTTTATTAATGTACGAAATATTAATAAAAAGCATTTCCAAAATATATTTTTCGAGTAAAATTACGAAAAATTGTAGAATTTTGATAAAAAATAACGAAACAAAGTGAAATGATTTTTTTTTCTCGTCTTTTTCGTATGAGAGAAAATAGTAAATATATTATTGCAATGATCTTCGAGCCCGAGGTGGCAAAAGCTCTAGATCGGAGGCAAAAGTGCGTCACAAAAAGTCGTCCCCTACATCCATGAGTTCCTATTTTTAAACGAGTCGTCATTTGCCAACTACACAAATATTTTTATTCCCAAAATATTGAAGGGGATTATTCGAAGCCTCGGGATGCGAAAAAAGTATTTGGTTAAAGTTCATGCCGACTACCTTGAGGTTTTTGGGACTTGCATGGCCGTCGGCTACGTTAAGATAAACTAATTTATCGGAGGCACCTATAAAAAAAAAAAAAAAAAAAAAAAATCGAGTATCCACGAAGTTTTCGATCGAAACTCCAACCAAAAGATATATTTTCTTCATAAAAATCCCCATATTTTTTTTCCACATTAAATTACCAATAAAAAATCATTAAGCAATGGGACGAATATTGAAATTTCATAAGAGTGAGAATAATAATTTTATAATTTGATTTTTTTCAAATAAAAAAAAAAAAAAAATGAAACATTGATTTTTTTCGTCGATTTTAATGAAAATTGAAATTTTAATGAAACCAAATGATGAATTTGATAGAAAATATATTTTTGGTGTTCCGTTTTAACTTGAAAATCAACGAGAATACTCAATTTTATTTTTCAACAACTGCAATCAAGGTTCCCATAAACGAGGGTATATTTTAGTTTTAAATCTATATGCATATTATGAAACAAAGTTGCTTTAGCTCTTTGCTCTGTTTGTATATGTGTACGTGTACGTGTATATGTGTGTGTGTGTGTAATGATTGTTTTTTTGTTTTTTTCTTTTTCTTTTTGTTTTTTTTGTTTTGGCTGCCAACCTCTCTTGTTCGTGTAACCCAGTAGGCCTCCTTTATCAGCACCTGCTCAGTGATGTTCTGTGAACAAATACGAACTTAAAACCAAGAGGACACAAACTTTGATAAGCCTTGAAGCGCGCGCGCGAGTCGGTTTTTCAAATTGGTCATTTATTCTTATTTTTCCTTTTCGAATCGTATAACGAAAAAGATCGATCGAATAATGTCGCTTGAGAAAATAGGATTAAAGTGTGTTCTGCTCTGACCAAAAGTGCCACTTGACACATTTATACGATTCCCTGAAATTTTATTACCCTCGGGAATTAAAAAAATTAATAAAACAACAATAACAACAACAATACATCAAGGATTTTTGCGCGTTTAAATGAATATAAAAAAAAAAAAAAAAAAAAAACAATATTCCGTCACAATTACATCGCTAATGTACGACAGAAAAATTCGTGTTAGTTTTTTCTTTTTTTTTTCTTCTTTTTTTTTTTAATATTAGTCGTCACTCTTTCACGCATGCAAAATGGCCGCCGATTTATTAACGATTTAAATAATTGTTCGAGAAAAAAAAAATGGTGCTTCCTCTTTGTTTGATTTGTTTGTTTTGTTTTAACGATCGCTCACCGCGTTCTCCCGCCTATCGTAGACGGGCATGCTAACCGACGTCATCAACTGATATTCCTGTAGATCGTTGTGATAATCGTGATACTTCCTTGGCTTGTGAGCGAAACGACGATCTCGCTGATCACCAACGAAAAATTTTTTGTCCTTTCGGTAACGAAAAAAACGCTGCTTTTGCTCCTCACACTCACGCTGCTCCCATTTCCAATCTGCCATCTTTGGATCTGTTATGTCCGCGTATACCGGCGTCCAAATTGTCGGGTGATACGATTTACCCAGTACCAGAGGTCTTGCCATTACAGGCACGTAATTCAGTACCTTTTATAACAAATATTTACTTTTTTATTCTTATACCTATTTTTTTTTTCACTTCCATCTAAATAATATCAAAGTTTAGTCAATTGCAAAAATTTTATAGAAAAAAACGATACTGAAGTCATTCTATATCTTTTATATCAAATGTTTATATTAATATTCTAAATATTTTGATTAAAAAAAAAATCTAACTAATATTATCTGAGATCCATCAAAATCTATACGAAATATAAAAAAATACGAAAAATAACTTTTCAATACGAAATATTAATATTGAAATTTTGACTAATATTATTTGGGATCCATCAAAATAATATAAAGTTTATTCAATTGTCAAAATCTCTTAAAAAAAGTTATCGAATTAATTCCGTACCTTTTATACGAAATATTAATATTAATTTTTTGTCTAATATTTTTTGAGATCCATCAAAATAAACACGAAATATAAAAAAATATGAAAAATAACATTTCAATACGAAATAATTCAAAACGAAATATACGAATAATTTCAATACGAAATATTAACATTAATATTTTGACTAATATTATCTGAGATCCATAAAAATAATATAAAAATTTATTCAATTGGCAAAATCTCTTAAAAAAAAGTAACAAAAAAAGTATTGAAATAATTCAGTATTTAATTGTATAATATTTTGACTAATATTATTTGAGATCCATCAAAATAATATAAAATTTTATTTAATTGTAAGAATCTATAAAAAAAAAAAGTTGAAAATTCTTATTATTTTTGAGTAATTAAATAAACACTATTAAAATATTATTTATAATACCTTTTCTCGGACTTCTGGATACGAGGAAAGATGAACATAATAACCTCTGTTGGCACAAGCCATCCATTTGACTTCTCTAACATCAGCGACTTCTCTACCGATCAAATAAGTGAAAACTCGAACGGGCATATCCGCTTTGTCAGGCTCGTCAGGACTCTCCCGCCAATTGTATCGCTGAAATATTTCTTTGTAATTAAACGGCACACCGTCCGTTACCAACATTATCGCCTGATTACACATCGCTCCTTCCCTCTCTTCGCGAAATTGTTCCAACAGCTCGAACGCGTAGTTTAGAACCAATGAAAAATTTGCTATTTGGTCCGTTTTCAATTCCAATATCCCTTCTTTCAATTCACGAAGATTTGCCAAATTCGCTTGGACCAGAGTCCCATTGAAACATGGCACGACCTGAAAATTTATTCACTCTCAGTTTTTATTTTCAGTCAAAGTGAGTCTTACGTTGACCCACTTGTTATTATTATTTTTTTTATACATTTATTTATTTATTATTAAACCATTATTTCAACAAAAAATCGAAACATGGTTTCTGCTACATTTATAAAGATCAAAAAATATGAACAGACATTTTTTGTTCATTTTGAAAATACCACGAAAATATCAATTCATTTTCTACTCAACTACTGAAAAAATTGGAATGACAATTTTTTTTTTTATAAACTCAGTAAACTCTACAGAATTTTGTAGAATTTTTTCACATTTTTTGTACTGTGTGTTTTCTTTTTAAAAATAAAGAAACAATGATTTTTGAATTTGAAAAATTTTGAATGTTACTTCGTGAGCAATGACACCAATAAATGTCAAATTTTTAGATATCAAGAAAGATCATTAATTGGTCTAGTTTTTTGGTCATAATTTCTTTTCAATTTTTACGAATTCTATCTCGTCCTTTCTAGAAAACCAATTTAATTTTATGGAAGTGAAAATAGTATTTTAAACAATTAAGCAATAAATTTTGCTCAAAAAATTTGTTACTTTTTCAATTTTTCTTGACATCTCATTTTTTTCATAAATTATTAATTTATCATTTCACTTCTTAGAATTTTTCTGTCCTTTTACAAATTGTTCAGAATTATTTTTCAATACTTTTTATTCAATCGAAAAATAAAATGTTCAAGGAGACTCGATTGTTTGTAAAATTATGCAACAAACGAACAAGAAATATCGTTTTTTTTTTTCGTAAGAAGAGAATTTTTTTTTTCTTTTCTGTAAAATGTTGAACTTATTTTGTTTTGAGTTGTAAATTTTTGGTTTTTCGATTAATTTTCTTACCTCTACTGTCACGTTGGAGAACGTAATAATATTGACGTAATCGTTATTTCCAAGTGTGTCGAGAATGTTGTCGACAACGTGTTTGGCAATTTCTTTATTTTTTCCTGTCATGCTGCCAGAAACATCGACGAGTATGAGAACATCTTTGGGGCTCGTAGCTGCTTCGATGTACCAGCCTCGTGTTCGACAGTCAAAAAGATCGACGGGTTTTGGGGTCCACGTTGTGCCTGGATATTGTCTCATAAAACCAGTCGCACTTCCAAAATATTGCCACGTCAGGGATGGATCGTGCTCAAAATTGTTGATAAACGTTTGATCCAACTCTTCCGACCATTTAATGGCTTTTATCACCTCTCGAGCACGATCGTAAACGTTCGTTGGAACGTGAACCGATGAAAGATTCAAATTAACTTCACCACCAAAATGTGCACTGTACATAAAATCAACTGTGTTGTTTTTTGCGTTCACGTACAACCAATCTTCTGGTATGTCTTCGTCTTTTGCTGAAACTGCTGATACTTCAGCAATATCCATTATCCTCTGAAAAAAAATAATCAAAAATGGATCGTAACTTTCGATATTTCCAAGTTTTAGGTTTTTTTGTTCCTTATGATTCCATTCCTTATTACGATTTTAAGAAATGAAAGAAAAAAATTGTTAATTAAATTCAGTCAATGGATAAATAATATTCATTATTTTTTTATAATAATTATTGGACACTAACTGTCAGATTTGACAGATTAAACGTCAGAGTTTTTCATCGTTTTCGGAAATTCGAAATGTCAGTCACTTAAATTATCATTCAAATATTTTTTGTTTGTTTTTTAACAGACTTTCATATTCTCTGTGATTTTTTGCAACAACATTTTTTTGTTGTAATTTTCGATATTTTGAAGTTTTAAGTTTTTTTGTTCTTTATCGTTCCATATTTTTATTTACGATTTTAAGAAATGAAATAAAAAAATTGTTAATTACATTCAGTCAATGAATAAATAATATTTATTATTTTTTAATTTTTATTATTGGATAATAATTTTTAGATTTGACAGTTTAAACGTCAGAGATTTTCATCGTTTTCGTAAATTCGAAATGTCAGTCACTTAAATTATCTTCCAAATGTTTTTTGTTTGTTTTTTAACAGACTTTCATATTCTCTGTGATTTTTCGTAACAATGCAAAACCCTGACGTATCTGGCCACCCAAGCATGACGAACATATTGGTCATGGTCGTAAAACCAAAATTCGGTGGGTCTTTATCTTGAAATAAGTGACCTGCGGAGACCAACAAACGGTCAACTCCTACTCTAGATCTCCTGACCGACTCCGGGGTCAGGAACCTTCGGTAAAACCCATTTTTTATGACCTTCAAATGCGTTGAAAACCGATAACTATCGTAGTTTTGACGATTGCTCGTTTCCTATCAAAATAAGAGCTTTTAGCAGAAAAACAAAATTAGGCTCGAAGCAAATAAAGCTGAAAACATTTCTGTGAATTCGTAGAATGTAAATCAACTCTTTCAACATAATTTCGGTCTTTCGAAGAATAATCAAGTTAATTCACTACTATTGACATTTTCATCTTTTTTTTTAAATTGAGTCAAGTCGTACAGTGACTCGTTAAAGCCAAGTGAAAAAATAATACTGTGCGATGGTTTTTGGGAGCATTTTTTCGTAAAATTTTTTCACATGATGCATTTCCCACATTTTCCTTCCTCACTCGTTGAATTTCTAACACGGTCCTCGGACCATAATTTTGGTTCAAAAAAAAAATCCTGTGCATCATTCGGTCTCAAAATCGTCGATTTAGAAAAAATATTCGCCAGAATAATTCAAAATAATGAAAAGGATTTGTAGTTTAAATTAATTAAATGGATTTGTAATTCGAAAAAATTAAAATGATCGATGATTAATTTTAGAAGGAAAATTCTTACCCTTATCGCCGATATTTTCGATTCCATCATCGTTTTTATACTCTTGGCTATTTCTCGAACAAGATCGTTACCGTCTTGTGGCAAAAACTTAGCAGCTTTGTAACTTTCGCTAAACTTTTCAACGTTCGTGACGTATTTGCCGAGCTGTGACAGTTCGAAGCCGAGTTTGTGTGCCCATGTTTTCACCCTTAAAAAACATTTTTTTTTTCATTTTTTTAATAATATTACAAGTCAATTACCATTTTTTTCAGTCATGCAAATAATTTATAAATAATATTTAGTAATACGTGAGCGCTGATGACAAGTTTGATCGTTTTGTCAAGTTCACTCAATGAGGCAAAAAAAAATAATTGTTTTTTTGAGTAAAAAATAAAATATAGAGCAATGCAAAACGTCAAATAGAGAGAATACTTCAAATTATTGTAAACGAAATGAAAAAAAAAATAAAAATAACAGTAAAAATACATTTTTATAATAAAATCATTGAAATGGAGAAGAAAAAACTTTTCCAGAAACAAATTCTTTCTCACGAAACCAGAAACAAATCATTTGGAGTGTCGAGTGGGATTGTCAAAAAAAATGTAAAAGTCTCGCCCATTCTATCGAATGTCCACGATTCCAATATTCAATCTATACTTATAAAAATAATTAAATTTGACAAATCTTGAAGATATAAGAAAAGCCAACGCTGTTGGCATTATAATAATTCATTTTTACTCAATAATCAGCAAAAGGGAGTAGAGTAAAAAAAAAAATAGATAAATAAAAACTTACGTGTTATGAGAAATGCTGTAGGGTCGTCCAGGTGCTGAAAAAATCACGAGTACGAAAACGACAACGAGAGAAAAGTGTTTCATGATGAATTACATCGACGAATGACGTTTTCACAAAAATCCTCCACGTTATATTTTCGAAAAGCTCGAAAAGCAACAAAAAAATCGATGCACCGTATTATTTATTATTCGAAGAATCCTCGCATCTTTTTTTTTCTTCAAGAAAACACTGTCGACCATTCGAGAAATGAACAGGGCGACGTACTACACTGCGAACTCGTGGCTGTGATAGTGATCGCGGTGCGGTGATAGGCAGAGTTTGTGGGGAGATTCTCGTGTCGTGTTCGTGTGTGTTTCAATCGAGCATTACTTTTCGTCTTCATTCCCCTTTATACAGCGTTATCGATCACCGGGGGTTCGTTCTCGGACTTGCGCAACTCGCCCCAAACGACCCCACCACAGGAAAAACCCTATTCGACCTCAAAACTTCAAATCGAATGCAATCAGGACAAATTCAAAATAATAAAACTTCGTAAACACTCTATTTTATCAATATTTTTATGACGAATACTAATTAACGATAAAATATTTCATTTTAATCGTTTATACGTTACGGAAAATTCGAAAGATCTTTTAATTAATAAAAAAAATTAACTTTTGCACTTACAGACACTTTTTAATCAATTTCAAAAAAGAAAAATCCAATTCGACCTCAAAACTTCAAATCGAATGCAATCAGGACAAATTCAAAATAACAAAATTTCGTAAACACTCTATTTTATCAATATTTTTATTACGAATACTAATTAACGATAAAATATTTCATTTTAATCGTTTATACGTTATGGGAAATTCGAAAGATCTTTTAATTAATAAAAAAAATTAACTTTTGCACTTACAGACACTTTTTAATCAATTTCAAAAAAGAAAAATCCAATTCGACGTCGTTTTTTTTCACATTGTTCTCATGTTACTCACGTTATTCTTCTCTTGTTGGAAACAAATGTCTAACCTTTCGATTTATTAAAAAATTCATCATTTCCCAGAAACATGTAAATCTTCTCAACTATTTCTTTCTCGCATTCAACGCCCTTGACAGCCGTTTGAATGAAGCTTCGAATAGAGGCGCGAGATTCAAACGTACGACTGTTCTCAAATTCTTTACTTCTGAAGTTGCAAAGTGACAAAAACTCATAAAAATCTTGCCCTGATTTTATTTTTTTAACAATTTTGCAAAAAAAATCGAATTCCAGAGGCAGAAAAAAGGAAAAAAATGTTTTTTTAAATAAAAAAAAAAGTTCGAAAATTGAAATAAAACTTCATGGGACTTCTTTTTAGAACAATTTTAGACCACGTTGGGAAAAGTTTGGTCGAATGTTAAAAAAAAAGCACAGAGTTAGTGTTTTTTTTTTATATTTTAAAAATGTCTGAATTTATTCTCCTGGCTTCGTGAGTATTTTACAGAATGATTTTAATAATAATTAAAATAAATAAGGATGAGAGAATGGAACAAAAGGATAGTCTCGATGCTCGTCCACAAGCATCGATTTCTTCTTCGAGAGGATGTTCGGCGTAACAATTTTCCAATCGTCTTCGAGGCAAATCGTTGAGATGTTTTTTGTGACAAGGAGCTGGTTCGGTACCGTTCGGATATTCCGAAGGATCGATATCCATAGCTGTTACTTCTAATTTTTCGTGACAAGTCCAATACATCGAGTCAACAACCAGAAGCAATAGATTCGTGGACGGAACCTGAAAAAAAAAATCATCAGATAAAAATTCTGTTCAATGCAAAAAAAAAAAAATGAATTTGTTTCCATTTTTTTCGCGAAAAAAAATCATCGGATATCGAAATTCTCTTCAATGCCAAAAGAAATGAATTTATTTCTATCTTTTTCGCTTCGTTTTTTGAGTTTTATTTTGTTTTCAATTATCATTTGTTTTTTAAAGTAATTATTATTTTGTGATTTTTAATTTTAATCAAATTCGAAGATATTTTGATGAAAAGAAATAGTTTGAACGATTTTTTTTCTTTTTTTTACGTTTTTATTGAATTTAATTTTTTTTTATTTTGATTTTGAATTTGATTAAAAAATTTTTTTTTGTACTCACTCGTTGAGCGTAAAAAGGCCTGGAACATTGCAACGAGGAGTTCGTGATTCTTTTTTCGGCGACTTCTTGGTCCATTATGTACAAAGTTCTCTTTTGATCGCATGGCACATGGTTGACAACTTCTTCAGGCGGTGGTGGAGGCTCGGGCAAATCCTCGTCCGAATGGACTCTCGCGAAGGCTTCTGGTAAGTTGACAAATTTTGTTGTCATCCATAACAAACGACTCAGGAGCCAGAGCAACAATTTTCCCACGTATCGAAGTGGGTTTCCAAAGTTACCAGAAGCGTCGTTCGATTTGATCTAAATATCGAGAAAATCGTACGAATATATTTTTTGAAATTAAATACAATTTTATTTATTTTATTTTTTTGAACATTTCTTCACTCTTTATATTTTTGATCGTATTTTTATAATTCGAATAAAATATTTTTCCTAAAAATCAACGAGTTTTTTCAACACAGTGGGTTTCCAAAGTTTTTAAACTTTGCTTTTAAAAATTTATAACATTTTCTTTTATTTCGAAGAACATTTCATTTTATTTTTTTATTTATTCATGGAAACGTTTTTTTTTTTTTTAACGGATTCGACACAATTATTTTTCAGACAAACGTCTCATGAGAAAAACTATTTACATTTTTGATCGTATTTTTATAATTCGAATAAAATATTTTTCCTAAAAATCAACGATTTTTTTTAACACACTTTAAAAAATTTATAGCATTTTTTTTTATTACAGAGAACATTTCATTTTATTTTTTTCTTATTCATCCAAATATTTTTGTTTTCTTAACGAACTTGAAAAAAAATTTTTTCAGGGAAACGTAACGTGTCATGAGAAAATATAGAGAAATTTATGTAAAAAAAATGATTTTTCATACTCACGATGTAGATTTTACAAAGCGCTTGATAATCATAAATTTCAACAGCTCTAAAAAATCCCTGAACGACCATTGATTTCATAACTGCACCCTCGACTACTCCAAGAAAACGTCCGGTGTCATTGTGAGCTTCCGATATGACGACGTAACCATTTTGATCAATGAGATAACAATCGATCCATACGTGAGCACAATTCATGTCCGGATTCGTTGAAGTTGTTGTTATGTCGATAAATCTTTGGTAAAAAGTTTTCATTGGCATTTGAAAACCGACCACAGCTGCCGATGCGTTTCTTCCTCCGTCTCGAGGAAATATTGCCATTGAAACTGTCACCACAGCTGTTGGTCCCGCTTCCCAAGGCACTGGATAAAATGTAGCAAAAAAAAAAAAAAAACATTATTTCATAAATAATGAATATTATTGAATTAATTTTTCATGAAGTTCTCATACGAATTGATACTTTAAAAAAAAATGAAATTTGTGTGAAAAATGTTGTTACGATGATTACGAGTCGACTGAATCGAAAGATTCAACATTTTTAGTGCCAAAATGGCAAAATTATTATTTTATTTGATCACCTGATATGGAAATGCTGTCATGATCGATTTCGTGTTGAAAAATGGCACCTTTGTACCAAGGTTCGTTAACGGCACGTCTGTAAAGATGACCAAATTCGATATCTTCTCTTCCAGGTGGAATTTTGGAACGATCAAGATCTTGCCATCTGGTAAGTCCGCTCTGAGTAGCAACGAATCTTAAAAACACGCCCCAGGCGTCGGCCAATCGTTTGCTGGATTCGTCGCGATGAACAAACTCGCCGGAATAACTTTTGTTCGTAGCTTTAGCGTCAAAAACCAAAAGTTCCATTAATTCTTGATTGCAATAATAATCGTCGTCGTGAAGAACTTGATCGTAGCAGTCGGGCTCTTCGGTGTTGTCGGTAATATTCGAATAAGCTTCGTACTGATCCGACCATTTCCAATCATCTTGACCCAACAGTTTCAAAAAGTGTTTTAATTCAGCTTCCGAATTGTTGAACTCGTGGCCCTCCAAATAATGAAATCTACAGTAAACCCAACCGGGATGAACTCTCCAACGTTCACCAACAAAATAATCCGAAACGTCGATGTTCATTCTTTGGGTTTTGCGAATTTCGTCCTCCACCTTTTAATCATTTTTTTATTTTTCCATCAAAATCAAAATTAAATCAATCAAATCATTAAAATTAAAATTAAAACAAAAATTATTCAAACTTTTTAATTACAATTATTAGAATTAATATTAAAAAATTAAAATTAAAATAAATTAAAAAATCATTAAAATTAAAATAAATAAAAAATCATTAAAATTGAAAACGGAATTAATATTCAAATACCAAATAGTTAGCAAATGCTTTGTTTTTTTTTTTCAATTATAGAATTGAAAAAGATTTTTCTTTTCGTTCATTTATTATTTTTTATTTTAATGAGCAAATTTTTATGTCACCTTTATCCACGTTTTTCCATAATTAGGTATTGCGATGGCTATACCAAAAGGAGTCCCAGGCAGTGGAGCATAATAATAATCTCTTTTTTCCAACGTGACACGACGATTATCGTCATAGTGTAATTTTACTGGAATATTTGTCAGTTTATCGTATTTGTGGTCGACCAGTTCTGCTCGAAGTTTTAAAACTTCTGGTCCGGGATCTCTGTTCAAAATAAACATAAATATTTAACTACAAAATGACAAAAAAAAATGCTACGTTGCTACGAACTTGAACTCGAAATTAGCAAATAATAAAAAAATAAAAAAACACATTATTTTTTTATTTTTTTAAACAAAAACCATGGAACGAAAAATTCTGAAAAAATTCTGTAAAATTCTTTGAAGTGTTTTCAGTTTGTCAAAAAATCGTCAGCACGATGTTGTTAGTAGTTTAGTAGAAAATAAACATTTTCTTTAAAAATAATGAAATTTGAATTTACGTTTTTTTTTTTTATTCATAAATGTCTCAGGAACTATGCAGAAATAAAAAAATCTGTATTTGTAAGAGAAATCGTAGTTCATTTATGAAAAAACTGCAAAAAAAAAAAAAAATGAGACTGAATAATGAATCATTGTTTATAATTGAATGAAAATGAAAATTTTACCTCGGCCCTCTTCCATCGTCGAGAATTTCAACTTCCGTTAGATCGATGCTATTGTAATTATCTTTCAACTTTCCTTGCCAAACGGGCCGAAGATCGGGATGTAAAATGACGTAACCATTGTTCGAGACGATAAATGCATAGCCATTGACACCGAGTTTATAAGGCAAAGTTAATTTGCGAATGTCATCAATAGGAATATCGGTACCAGCGACGCCCAAGAGATTAGCTTTTCTCGTGCTATTGTTGCGATTTCCTTTGCGATCAAAAGCCGGAATGCTGACAGACGTCAAAAGTCGATATTCTTGCCAAGCGGTGGTGTTGACAGTTGACGGATCCAGACGAACGTTCTCGCCTTTGTGAAGCTGCGAAAATGTCATCAAACTTTCAATTAGTCATCGATATTCCTTTACGTTATAAAAAATATTCAAAAAGCCACGAAAATTGCGAGACAAAAATGGCCAATGCGTCAAATAAATGAGGGAAAAATAAACTTAATTTTGGAAAACCTGATTCCAATGTGCGTATCGGGATTCCAGAAAATTAAAGCTAAAAAGTTCTATAAAAAAAAAAAAAAAAAAAAAAAATACAAATAAGAACAATATTAGCAACAATTCGAATTTTTGGAAAATATTGGATGGACCCATTGGTAAAATGTCCATGGATGAGAACATTTAAAACATGCGAAACACAAATGTGGATGAAGTTTTAAAAAAAAAACACATTTTTGGACGAATATTTCAACGAAATACATAAAAATAAATAAATAAATCAAAATTTCGATTATTTCTAAACACAATAACGATAAACGTCCTGATTTTCGACCATCGTCTTTAAGTGTGTGTGTGTGTGTGTGTGTGGATCTCTAATTTGGTTTTTTATTAAGCGAGCTGGGGAGCCTGAAAGGGAACACACTGAAAAAAAAATAACAATAACAATAATAACAATTTGGAAAATCAACATAAATAAAACTTAAAAATATTCGACTACACACTACGAGGAATAAAAAAAATGGAAATAAAAATAGCCGAACTTTGTTCGCGCCATGCAGAGACCTATATTTATTATCACACGTACGTCGACTACAGGAAACAAATACAACATTATTTAAAATGGAATAAAAAAAAAAAGCAATTCCGGGCGAAATATTACGAGGATTTATTTTTATTTTTTTATTGCCTGGATTCGACGAGCAGGGTACAAAAAAAACGTACTCAAAAATCGTCACTTTGATCTTTGATAATTCAGTGAAACCTGCTTAATGTAGATGGCATCCTCGTTTATTTCCACCCCCTGTTGTTTCCCTTTTAGAACTTTCTCCAGACGACCCTTTTGCTGCTCGTGCTCCATCACTACCCACAGCCACGTCGCAAGGGCTGGATTCTAATGGAAATCATTCTTTCAACTTTTTCTTTCAATCTTTAATAAATTACGTGTACATACGATATTTTGTATTCAATCATCAATGTTACTGTAATTATTTTTTATCCAGTTGAGCTGAATGTCATTTTACAGAATTAAAAAAAAAAAAAAAAATTTCATGAAAATCATTTTTTCAATTTTTTTCTTTCAATCCTTAATAAATTAAATGCATTTACGATATTTTTTATTCAATCATCAATATTATTGTAATTATTTTAAATCCAGTTGAGCTAAACGTCAATAAAAAAATATGCGAAGAAATTTTAAGACAGTAATCTCAACAAATCGTTTTTTTTTTTAGAATTAAAAAAAAAATTTAATGGAAATCATTTTTTGACTTTTTCTTTCAATCCTTAATAAATTAAATGCATTTACGATATTTTGTATTCAATCATCAATATTATTGCAATTATTTTTAATCCAATTGAGCTAAACGTCAATAAAAAAATATCCGACGAAATTTTAAGACAGTAATCTCACGAAATCGTTTTTTTTTTTTTACAGAATTAAAACAAAAAAAAATGAACGACACATTATTAAACGAAATTTCGAAAGGATTTTCCATCCATTAAATAACCACAGCATAAATATTGACGTAAAATTGCCTAAAAATTTCGAATAAAAAAAAAAATTCATTAAAATATTAAATGAACTGTCGTGTAAAAATTTGATTAAAAACAAATATTCATAGAGACGGTAATGAAAAAATTCAGTAAAAGATATTAGACTCATAAAGTGATTGAAAAAAACGTGTGAAATTTTTTTTCATCAACTCCCTTGTAGATAAATTTTCTTACTCGTGTAAGTGACGAAAAAAAATGCAGCGTTTGTTATTTCTATTCACTCTTTAGCAGCGATTTGTGCTATCTCTTATCCACGTAACCGGACACGCCTTCTCGTACGATCGCAAATTCTATTACATTAAACACTCGCATACATCACTTTTTTTTTTTGCAATCGTATGCACGCTGTCCGTGGACACTCGATGCTTTTTTAATAATATTCATAACGCCACGAGTTTTCTTATCTCTGACGACATGAGGCTTTTCGTCGATTTATTGCACAAACGTTTAAATTATCTTTACGAGATCGCCAATTATTTGTTGTTTATTGGTTCATATTGAAATATATATATTTTTTTAATGCCTGAAAATTTTGAAACGCAGTAATTTCTCGATGGTTTAAAACCTCGAAAACATTGCTTCAATTTTGGTCAAAAGTCAGTTAAAAAAACAGCAATTACACATTTTTTATAGGTCAAAAAAAAATGTCTGTAAATTTGATGACGTAAATACTAAAATAACAAAAAAAAAAAAAAAAAACTACAATTTGTTTCACAATCAACGGAAATCATTTCTGTTGTCGTGAATAATTCAAAATACTTTTCTCCTCCTTCTCAATCCCCTCTTTCAATGAACACCATTTTTTTGCAATTAACAAAAACAAAAATACTGAATCAGCATCCATTTTAATCAAAGCAATGAAAATTAGAGAAATAAAAACAAAAACGAACATTTCTAAAAATGAAAATTTTTATAAAAAAAAATAAAAAATAATAATGTACCAGTTAATCGATTTTTTTATCTGTCAAAATGGCAATGATTCGTTTAACATTTAAAAAAAATTATATTCTACAGTCAAGTGAAAAAAAGACATTTTTTTTTCACAAAAATCTTTTCATCCTTAAAAAAATGAAAAAAATTCATTCTTCTCGAAATGTGAAGTATTTTTTTTTCTTTTTTTTTTTCTTACCGTAACATCCGCATAGACGTGTGTCCAAACAATCGGATGAACATCGCCCTGAAGAACGAGCGGTCTTGCAACGACAGGAATATATTTAAGCACTTGTTCTCTCGCTTCTTCTTGAGTTTTGATGTGAGTATAGTAACCTCTGTTGAGACAAGCCATAAGTTGGATTTCTTGTACCATAGAAATTTCACGACCCAAAAGATACGTGAAAACTCGGACTGGTATTCTGGTGCCATTATCTTGTCGGTTCCAGTCGTCAAATACCTTGAAAAATAATAAAAGTAATTAATTACGGTGTGTGGCTTCGGGGATCACCAAAGTTAAGCAACCTCGGGCCAGGTCAATACTTGGTTGGGTGACCGTTTAGCCATGCACCGAGTTGTGTATCAATCGTTAAGCCAAATGCAGTTTTTCTGAGTTTTTAATGCTGCTGATCAACTAAAATTAAGTTAAAATATTTTCTCCTATGGAAACAATATTTTTGAACGAATTTCAAGATATCGATAAATATATTTTTACGAATAAATAAAAAAATACCAAAAAATCATAAAAAAAAACGTCACTCCTTTCTAAAAGTGTCTTAAAATATGTTTAAAAAATGATAAAATCGTTGATAGTGTCGAGCTGTACGTAAAATAATTATAAGAGAAAAAAGAATCATTCCAACATTAATTTTTCATACATTTTTCAATTTGTTTCCAAAAAATCTTGTCTCTTTATTAATTCGTCGTCATTTTTGACGTCTCAAACTTTCGTACCCATTAATTTAGTGGTTTTTTGACAAAGATTTGAAAATTGTGATTAAAACATGTCAGTAATTGAAAAAAAATATAAAATGCACATCAAAAAATGGGATAAAATAATGTAAAAAAAAAAAAATTGGATACCTCAGAAACGTTAGTAGCAACGCCGTCAGTGACGAGCATAATCAGCTGAGTACACGGCGTATCAGTATCACAACCTCTCGCATCGCTATAATTTCTTAGAAGACTAAATGCTCTGGTAAAAGCCCAAGTAAGATTTGCTATTTCGAGAGGATCCATAACTTGGAGCATGTCTTTAAAGGTTTTAAGATTTTCTGGTGTTGCCTGAATAAGTTTGTCCTTGAAACATGGCACGATCTCGTCCGTCTCGTTCGTGTACTGGAGTATCGTCACGAAGTCATTATTCGAAAGAGTGTCTAAGATTGACGATACCGTTGCGATTGCTTTGTGAGATAAAATGATGAGAAAAAGGATTTAATTTAAAATAAACAAAAAAATTGTTTCCAAAATATGATTAAATGGAATTTTTTAAATTTTTGCCATTTAAATTGCCTTTTTTATTACGTAATAATCTCAATGATTGTGTAGATAATAATCTATCGGATTTTCTTTCAAACTAACAAACAAGAAAACTATTGCAATTTATTTGTTCTTCATCATCGTAAGTAACTACAAATCTCGTTAAATGATAAGCCACATTTTCTACCATCTCTTCTTTTTCTCCCTCTACAATTTTTCATTCGAATAAATCCACGATCACTACAAGAAAACGAGTGAATTACCACGTTCACGATAAAACATCATTTCCAGACTGCCACTTCGTCATTGAAGTACTGTTATGAATTATATCGTGTGACGTTGCAACAACTGCTCAGTGACAAGTTAACTCGTCAAAAAATATTGTACACCGCTATTTTTTTTTTTTTTTTTTTTATACCACTGTTTTTCAAACTTTCATTAAATTGATAAATAAAATTATAATAATCGTGGATAATATTTTAAAAATAAAAGTACATCGAAAATCTTTGCTTTTAATTGAAAAATATTGTGCTAACGAATGAACTTTTATGCAGTGTTTTTTTTCTTCTCGATCTTTACAGATATTTTTCATTCTCATGAAATATTAACACAATAAACATCCAATTAATTCATTAATTAAATATTAATTCATTTAATAAAAATCAATGTTTACGGAAAAAATAAAATCCCTGAAGTCAAATGAAAAAGTGCTAAAAATCTTTTTAATGAATTTCTTTACGTTTTTGAAATTTTTTAAATTTCAATAAAAAATTTCATTATAAAATGTTTTTTATGGATCTTGCAATTAAACGAAACCCTATGGATCTTTTTCATTCTCATGAAATATTAACACAAAAAACATTCAATTATTTAATCAATTTAATAAAAAACGAATTAATTGAATAACAATCAATGTTTATTGAAAAAATAAAATCCTTGAAGTCAAATGAAAAAGTGCGAAAAATCTTTTTAATGAATTTCTTTACGTTTTTGAAATTTTTTAAATTTCAATTAAAAATTTCATTGTAAAATGTTTCTTTTGGATGTTGGGATTGAAATAAATGGTCATACCTATAGTGCGACCCATTCCCTCCATACTTCCACTCGTGTCGACGAGAATTACGACGTCTTTGCTGCACGTCGCAGCCTCGATGAACCAGCTCCTCGTTCGGCAGTCGTACTGATCAACAACCGGAAGTCCATCAGCGCCGTGGTCCGTTCGCCATTGCATTGCGGGATATTGTCGCAGCATTCCAGTCATAGAACCGAAATATTGCCACGAAAGAGCCGGATCCGATTTGTAATTTTGTCGAAATATATCGTCCAGTGCTTCGGACCAATCAATCGCTTCGATAACCCCAGGACTCAAATCCCAAACGTTCGTTGGCACATGGACTGACGAATAATTCGTGTTTACCGGAATATTGTAAAAATGCGAATCTGAGGTGAGCTCCATGTCTCTAAAAAATATTAAAATTCAATTATAATATAACAACAAATCTCCAGTTTAATGAAAATTAATCTCGAGCGTGATTATTATTTATTCAACCGGAATAAAAAATATTTATTTCTCAATTGAATTCTATTTTATTCAATTATGATCGTTGGGTCAATTTGACCCGAACTTATTCTTCAGTATTAATTATACCTGCCCTGCGAATATTTTCAAGAAGAATTAACATTTTTTCGACAGAATTAACGATTTCTTTTATTTCGCAAAAAAGTCAAGTTCACTTGTTCGAATAAAAACTTTTTTCGAAATCTTTGACACGACACTATTTTTTTTCTCCAAAAAATTGGATTTTGTTTAATGACATCTTCGTTATTGATCACAAAAGTATCAAAAATTGAAAACATAATGATTTTTTTTTTAGTAAAATGTTCAGTTTTGTAAAATCTGAAATTTTCATCAATTTTTAAAAACAATGGAATTCGATATTTTACGAATTTTTATGATGCACACCTATAATTATCCTCAAGAAATATTTTTGATTGAGGCTTGCTCGTGCCAAAATAGACAAAGACTAGCTTTCGGGTCAAATTGACCCAGTGTGTCAACGAAAGGTTGAATAAATAGTTTTTCGTACCAATAAATTGAAATTTTGGCTCTTTTTTTAAATCCAAAAAATGTTGTATTTAGTCAAATGAATTAAACATCGTAATTAACTCATAAAATGAGTTGGAAAATCTTGATTTCTACGATTTTCAATTTATGAATGGAAATTAAAAATGACGATTACGAATTATGAATAATAATTCTTTTCGAAATTTTTTTTTACCTAAAAGTACTATAGTTTCTCTTAATACTCTGAGGCGTCGAAGTTTCTGGCATGTCTATGACGTTGCTGTACTTGCCCGAGACGTAAGTTACATTTTCGTTCTCGTCACGTTCATATTGTTCGGCAGCATCTTCCGCCACCTTTAATATGCAACGAACAGCATCCATTTTTCTTCTGAGCATTCTTCCAACACTTTCGCTTATAATGTCGATTAATTCCTCGCCAGATTTATCCACCACTATGGCATTCATTGTTTTGAATTTCTGAAATAAATGACAAATCGATTTTTTTTATTTCTTATATTTATTTATTTATTTATTTATTTATTTATTTACTTCCCCGTACTTATAAATGAATAAATAAATAAATGAATTATTAATCATCAATTTTTCGAGCGAGGTTTGCTCAGTTATTTTTCAAAAATTAATAAAAATGAAAAAAATTAATAAAAACAAAATTTTTGTCATTTTTTCGCTCAGATTATTATTTATTCAATTAAATAAAATTTCTTCTATCTTTTAAATAATTAAAACCAACGAAACGATGAATTTGTTTTACTAAATAAGTGTCTATTTTGAAAATAATTTTTCCCCGCACATTTAATTGGAAAAACAAACAAATGTTTTGATTTGATTTGATGACGTTAAACATTTTTCGTATCATTCAACACTGTCTTTTATTCCACAAAATCTTAATCCTTCAATAAAATCTCGTTTAGAATACTTGTTGCGAAAATAATAATGAAAATGAATAAAGTGCTCGACGAAACGTGAGGCAATTGGGTGAGCAAGGTCGCACAAATAGGGTCAGAAAGAAACGAGTTCTCTTAAGGCATTTCCGGCTTGGACGTCAGGTCGTCAGGTGGTCCACGAGGCAACAGATGGGCTTATTGCCGGTAAACTCAAACATTTTGTGACACTGGTTGCGTCTCGTGAATTCAAAAGGATCGAAAAATAATTGTATTTTTATTTTATTTTTATAACGACTTAAGAAAATAACTATCGGCAAATGGAAAAAAAAATCCAGTTCGTTAAATCCCTGGCATTTAAAAACGACGACAAAAAAAAAACAAAAAAAAATCAAAAATAAAAAAAAACTGCAACTATTTCCATTTTTAACATATTTCTAGCAAAATTTCTTGAATATTCGATAAGGACGTTTGTACATTTACTATATTTTTATACTTGCTTCGATAAGTTCGTCAGGTCGGGCCACCGCGTTGGCAAGTTCCAGAAGTTCGGTACCAAGATTGTCCGCCCATTGATCGACACTGTGAGAGACAAATAACCGAAAATTGAGAAGAAAAAACGTCAAAAAAAGCTGTCTTTAGAATATTTCCCAAGAAAGATAACGAGGAATAAAAGTTTCAAAAGGACAATAAATTGTTAAAAAAAAAACACACACACACAATTGCACATGGACGCGGGGACAAGAGAAAGTAACGTAAACTTTTGGAGGAACCAGGCATTGGACGAAGGCTTGGAAAGAGAAATGAAAAAAAAAAAACTAGAAAAATAATTGACTCACATTTGGGCTTCTCGAGCGAGGCACGAGCTGGCTATTATTAATACGATAAATTTGGTCAGTTGCTCGCGCAGCATAACGTGTTTTTTTGATTATTATTATTGTTTTTTTTTTTTTTATTAACACACGCGCCACTATTCTACATATATATTTATTTATGTACATATATAACTCTTTGGAATAAAAATTGGCAAACACATTCAAGTGGCTTCGTCTGCGATTTTCTTTCCGACAATTTCTACGGCGAAGCGTTTGTTTTTTTATTTTTTTCTTTCTTTTTTTTTTTTTTTTCTTTCAAGATCCAATAGTATCGGGAGACATGGCGATTATCGATAGCTCACGTTCACGCTCGTGGGCTCTTATCTCGCGCGTTAAACTCGCGTGTGCAGCCTCAAGAGAGAGAAAATCGTGGCAGGAAAAAGCACACCGCGTGAAAAGGCCGGTCGACGCCGAGAGAGAACTTTTCTCCCAGCAGCCGGCCTCCTCTCTCTCTCTCTCTCTCTCTTTCTCTCTTTCTCGTTCACGTTTACTCTTGCCGAGCTTCTCTCGGCTTTCGACGAACGAGACTTCCCCGATTATTTTTGGTACACGGGTGGGTCCCAAGCATCCATTCGACCAGCTTTTCTCGTACCATCATCCAAGAGAAAGAGAGAGAGAGAGAGAGAAAACGAACATATTTTGAAAAAAACTATCAGCTAGAAACTCTTAGACTCAAGCTGCAACGGCTTTTGTAAAACAGTGACGAAAACATTCCTTTTTCTTTTTATATATTTCTTTGAACTTCAATTCCTTTTGCGTTAATCAATGAATAATCATATTTTTTCTTATCACCTCACGTGCAGCTTCTCGAAAAACCCTAACTTATCATTTTTATTTGAAAATATTATAAATATTATATTTCACGTACCATGAACCAAACGCATGGGGTATTATGTCATTTTAGTTTTTTCGAAATTTTTTTTATGTTCAATTTTATACATTTAACGAAAAATATAAAAAGTTTTCATTATAATCATTTAAAAATTCAATTATTTACTCGAGTAGACGATTTTTTTTTTTTTTTTTTACTAAACTGTACGATTTTTGAAGTATTCGTTCCATAAAAATGTTTACGAATTTGATATTTTGAAAAAAAATAAATAAATAATTCATCAGTTGGTTGACGAAGAAAACAAAAGTAATAGGAAATTTTTTAAAAAGTAATAGGAAGGAATAAAAAGTAATAAAAGTGTCTGCGAAATTGATGTTTTGGAAAAAAAAAAATTAATCAGTTGGTTGATGAAGAAAAAAAAAAGTTATAGGGCTGAAATATTATTAATTGAAAAAATATTGAAATAATAGTTTGTGACGTGTGCACTTTAGGTGCAGAGTTTGCCATACTATTCAACTGTATATCTATAGATGCAGATCGTCGTACGATATATTTATAAAATCTTAGGTCTCCCACTCGCACTTGCTCTCTCTCTCTCTCTCTCTCTTTCTCTCTTCCTCGCTCTTTCTTTCTCGTATTCTTCCATCTCCACTGTTTCTCAAATCTCCGTGTCTCTGATCATTGTACCATCAAGAGACGCGAATGCACTTCCGTGTTTCAGCTCCGATGACGAATACTCAAATATGCACGGAATCTTTTTTCTTACCCTCGTAATAAACACAAATTTCCTTTCGAAAGTGTCAAAAAAAACTGTTGTTTTTTTTTTCTTCAACTTTTCAAAAGTTTCTATATGGGACTTCAAATATAATTGAGCATGAAAAATGAAACGAATTTATATTCATTAAGACCTTGAAAAGGCTCTGGCAACCCAAACGATTCGAATTTCTCGACCACAATTTAGTGGTTTTTTGAATGTTTTTTGGAGTATAAATTTTTTTTAATTTTATTCCAAAAACGTCCCTCAAACTTTTGAATAAATTGCAGAAAATAAATTATCACGATTTTTGGAATTTAATAAAAATTTTAACGAATTGTTCTTGTTAATAATTATTAAAAATTTTATTATTTCGTCCAGTAACGATTAGACGATTAAACCCTCAAGCTTTAGACTAAATTGCAGGAAAATTGATTATCACGATTTTTGAAATTTAATAAAAGTTTTCACAAATGGTACTTGTTAATCGTTATTAAAATTTTTATTATTTCGTCCAGTAACGATTAGACGATTAAACCCTCAAGCTTTTGACTAAATTGCAGTAAAATTAATTATCACGATTTTTGAAATTTAATAAAAATTTTAAAAAATGGTACTTGTTAATAATTATTTAAATTTTTATTATTTCGTCCAGTAACGATTAGACATCGAATTAAAAGGTACTTTATAAATTTCGTGAATATATGCTTGAACTTGAAATTCTTTAAACTCGATACGAATGCACACGTATGCTGACCTAAGCAACTTCTTGCAAAGTGTGAATACACGTAGGCATATGAGAACATAGACATTGGACATATATATATAATTATGTGGGCCCAATGGAAGACAATTAAAACGCTAATCAGCATAGAGTTATCAGTAATACGACTCGCCAGGTATTTCATACGTGTCATACCTGGCGTAACATTCAACTCTTTCATGTGAATATTTTTCCACGTGTTTAACTCGGTTGAACCGCTGTAATTTCTCAGCGTGGCATTATCAATCCGGCGAGCGTGCGGGGTGGTCGTTTAGTGTCAATTTAGTGATGAGTGCATACAAATTAAAAAGTCATTCTGTTCTTTCCACAATGAAGTGTATCGCAAGGGTATAAACAAGAAAAAAAAAGAAAAAATTGAAAAAATAACAACAAATTAGACAAATTCGAAAATTCGTTGAAATCCACGCTGATTTTATGCTCGAAAAACTATATTTTAAAAATTACCGTGAAGAATGGAAAGGACATAACGAAATTTTTAAACGTCAACTCTAAATCGTGACAAACGTCAAAAAAAAAACCTCCGACTGTCGTGATTTCGAGCACGGAATTAAGCGAGATAATTAATTATTTAATATTTGTATGAAATGAACATTTTTTTCAAAATATATCGTGAAAAAGTGGTAAATGTGTGAGAAAAATAGAGAGTTTGACGATAATAGATTAAAAAAAAAATTTCATTCAATAGCATTTTAACACTTTCGGTAAATCGCGATATTCAAATGTGTGAATTTTATCGTTAAATTAACGTAATGCTTTTTTCCATGTCGTTATCAATTCACGAAAGTGCAGTGATTCTTTCAACATAACACTTAGTTAGCAGACAAAAAGGATTATTGAAAACGAGAAGTATTCGAAGAAAAAAGTGAACGAGAAAAACCAGAAGTGTTTATCGATCAAGAGAAAAATTAAAAACATTTAAATACAGAATCCAAAAGGCTTGTAATTCAATTGCAAGCTGCTGCCCTGAATACATATATTTTTTTACGTCTAATGCTATTGAACGATGTGTACGAGTTGTGCGAGAATCGAAGACGCTGCCCTAGCACGCACGAGAAATCGGTGGTGAATTGATCGAACGAGAATCTGCCCACGTGAACATAGACTCGATTTATCTCGAGTGAGAACAGAAAAAAAAACAAATAAAAATAAATAATTGTAGAAGAAATAAAAGTACAAACGTTCGACCCTCATTCCAACGACTAAAATGTCCCTTTGTCATAACATCGAGTGTGAGAACTTTCGTGTAAAATTTTTCGGCCCACACGGGTCACGAGACTGTTGAAATAATATTTCCCACGTACAATAGCATGACCAAGGTGGCTGATGATTAAGGGCAAAGGGAGAAAGAGAGCGAGCGAAACGGAGACCTGCGAGTAGGGGATCCGGTGATATAGATTGATATTGATTTTTCAACGAGGAGGCAACAGCCAATACAAACCTCTTAGAACTATGTCCATGCGGTGTTCGAACCACCGGCCGGCAGTCACAGAGTGTCCGTCCGCCAGGCCGCTGATGCCTCGACATCAGACTCCATCGAATTACGATATTGACAGAAAACACTGCGAGACAAGTTCGTCTTCCAAACAAAACGGATTTTTCGGTTACGAGCAACAACCGGATTCACTTTTTTTGGATAATTCATCGTCTTCCTTTTGTGGTGTGTGTGTTTTTAGAAACAAAAATTTATGTTTTTTTTTGTTTTTTTTTGTTGTTGTTGTTGTTTTTATCGTTATCTTAACTGTTGGTGGTTCATGCTTCAACATATAAATCGATAAGTATTTCTTTTCATGCACATGTTGTCAAGGACGAAATCGACCTCACGAGGGCGATTGTATACACGAAACATTTTTCCAACTGCAATTAAAACTTTCGCTTGACATTTTTAAATCTAACGATTCAGGAATTAAAAATAAACTTTCATGAATTTGCCCATTTTGGATACGTATTGATTGTTCGTTACGGATATTTCTCTGCTTACCAAATAAATATTATTTGAAAACGCATTATTAAAAAAAACAATATTTTATTATTACGTGACCTTTGACACGATTATATTTCACCGGAAATTCCACAGTACTGTCATTTTTCTGACGTCATTGTAAAACACAACATAAACACTAAAAAATGTGATTAAATTAAAGGAATTCCCCGACTAAAGAGTTATCGAAATATTACAGTTCCATAAAAATAAGGAAATAATGTAATCGCGGGTAATTACCCGAGAAACCAATGGAAAAAGAACGTCCGAAAGGAGATCATAGTCAAATAAAAGAAAGACATCGCATAAATTGGCCTGCCATTCGCGACTCGACTCGGAACCACGCCATTCGTAAATAATTACGAGTGGGCTCGATATTTAAGTACTAAGTCGTGTGTTCTATGTGTGTCCATTCTTTCCACGGGCAAAAGAAAGGAAGGCGGATTCCGCCAAGTCTCGGACCATCAATTGTTTCACTTACGTCTTTTTTATTCTCAACAAACTATACATGTGACTACGTACAGGGCATTCGAGGTCACGTTAATGGCGCCTAGTTCTTCATTTTTTTCTCAAATTCTTTCTACAACTCTATCAAAATATTTACAATTTTTTGACATTTTTTATCTGATCATTCAGCCTCAGAAGCTTAGACACCAAAAAATAAAATTACAAAATACATAATTAAATACATAAGAAAATATTTAGAAAAAAAAGAAATATTTATAGAAACTTTATCGTTCTTATTGTCGATTAAAAAAACCCAGTAATCAATCTCCCAGAAATTATTTTATAACTGCATAAAAAAAATATACGAAAATATTAGTAATTCTTGGAATTAGTTCATAGAAATCCTTTTCATAGAAATCGAAAAATCCTGTGAAAATAATAAGTTTGCAGGGAAATTTGACAGTCTACACAGAAGTTATGTATTTTTTTGTTTTTTTTTTTTTGTAAACATCGGTCCAAAAAATTTCTTTGGACCAAATACAAACGAAAATGAGAATTCGTCGGTGGTTCTTAGAGTTTCCCATGCAAACATATGCGGACCTATACATGACTGGCATCGTACAGCGCGTAGTATACTGCAGAACTTCTATACGTTCGACTGTCGTGAAGTTTGAAGCTCATCGTTACTGTCCGAACGGTTTAATAACATAACAGAAGATTCGCAGGCAAAATAACCTTGAATGAAATATCGACGAATGAACATCCGAAAAATGTCACGACACACACATTTTATTTTTTCAAATCAGTCCTTTTACTTATAGAATTCATAATAGAATCACACTTTCTTCATAAGTCTCTAGAACTTTTGTTTACATGTCGCTTCAGAATTTATACAGTATTATTGGTATATCGATCACAAATATTTTATCATCAACATTGAACGTAGTAGTCTCGTTACAATCGCGTCACAAAATTAACTCTTAAACTTGAACTAAAACTTAATTTAACTTAATTGAGTGTTAAAATAAAGGACTTGGACACAAATTGAAGAATAATCGAACAATTTTAACTTTTATCTCCTATGTGAATGTAAACACGTATAAACTTTCGGGAAAAATGTGTGGTAAGATTTTTTCAATTTTGAGAAATGACTACCTTTGTCATATATAATTCACAGAATTGATTATTTATATCGCTGTGTCTCCGAAACTAAATGATAAAAATTCTTGATTTTTTTTTCCAAATAAATTTCGTCATATGTTTTTCTGTAATTGAGATAAAAGGGAAAAAAATCTGTAGAAAATTTTCGCAGTTATTCGGTGAAATGTCAAATTTTTTTACTGTGAATTTTTCTACCGCTCTTCATAAGAACGCGTATAAAGTTGTGCAATTTTTGACGATCAATTTTTTAAAAGTTTTTTGCTAAATTTCATAAGAGTGCCGTGAATGTGTCCTTGAAGTTTTGGAAAATTTTAAGTTTAAAAATTACTTTCGTGAGACTTCCACCTTAATCCACGGTTATTTTGTCAGGGTTTTTTTTGTTCGTGGGTCTTTTGACATAATACTGTACGTCCCGACACACGAGTATTATTCAATTAGAGTACCGACACATAGTAGTGCAAATGACGAGACTGTGGTAAAAAAAATATTCTTTTTTCTCTTATCCCCGAGTTTCTTGACACGTGAAAAAGTACATAGGCCTATTAAGAAACCACACAAGAGTTGTTGTTACTCTCTTCGATATTTGCAATTGTAAAAACTCCATAAATTTAGTCGTCATAAGAAAAAGAAAAAAAATACGAAAAAAAGAAAGAAATATTCGAACATTGTCGTACGGAAGCTCACGATTGTCTAATCTTTTCAGACATCTTTTTCACCGAAATACTCTTTTTTTTCCGCATTTCGACCATTTGACTGATTTTATCGCCCAGTGACGTTCACGGTTTACGTTTCTACCAACCGTCTATGACGCTCGAAGTGTAATTGAAAACTGTACATTTTTTTTTTCCGAAGCAATTAATTTTTTGTCGACAATATTCAAATGATCAATTCATACTGACAGACAAAGTTGAGGGTCGCCTTTATTATCGTTTTTTGTTCATAACACCTTCGGGGTTGAAGGAATTTGAAATTTTTTTTTTTTTTTTCCATTTTTTCTTGCTCTTCGTCTGATTCAACCGACACTTTTTGGAAAAGACCTGAGGCCTTTCATTTTCAATAGAAAAATGCACAAACAGAAAAATTCTATGGATTTGATATAAACAGTCCTACGCATTTAAAAAATATCAAAATATTCCGTAGCAACAATAAAAACAAGATTTTTTCTAAGCCTCGATTCCAAGACATGTTCCAAGGCCACGTTTTTCTTTGACAGTTTTGAATGAATTATTTAATGCGAGGCCTTTTTTTGCCTACAATGAATTGCCAACATTTTTACCCAAATTACTGTCAACTTTTTGATCATTTTCACCCACGTCTCACTGTTTTTTTTTTTTTTTTTTAATTTATCATTATTATTATTATACAAAAATGATGGTTGCAATTCCTTTGTTTAACAGTTTTTCGGATTGCAGTTCTCGATTTAGTGGTTTATCGAAAAATATTAAAAATTCTTCGAATTAACCGAATTGAGCCAAAATTTTTGATTTTCCTTTACATTTTGGACCAATAATTAGTTTTTGTCGAAACACTGTGCAAATGTTGATTGAAAATCGTATTATTTATCTGTAAAACACTGGAGGATTGAAGAGCAAAAAATAGTAACAAAAAAAAAGTGGAATTCCGGTGAATTCGGTGAACTGTTATCAGAAGCAGCGTCACCTGGTTGTCTCACGCGACCGAATGATAATAATAAGACAAGATTGTAATAAATTAACGTTGAATTAGTATTGACTGATTGACCGGCCGCGACCGCGACCTCTGATAAACTCTCGACGAGCTTGCTCACCGCGTTAACTTTATGCTCTTGTGTATATATTTGTGTACACTTACGTACAGACCCAATCGTAGTGTTCTTCTCGTCGTTATGCTTCGTGTGAACCTCAGTATCAGGCCATTAAGGTCAATCAGTTCAGGTTATGTCCTCCGACACTGAACCACGTCTAGTACGACTACCAACAGATTTTATTTACTTTTTAGCCTCCCAAAAATATGGTTTCTCGTATTTCTAAATAAAAAAAATATTTTTTTCTCATTTTTCACTTTTTACGAATATTTCATCACGCGGAAATAGCAAAACATATAAACTTCTGTTTTCGATATAACGTCAGCAAAAACTTAGCCCATTTTTCTTTTAATTTCAACATTGAACTTGACTTTAATCCAAAAATTAATCCTCCAGCTTTTTCACATTTCGATGAAAAGTTTTTTCTGTCTCTACGCCCATGGATTCACAACTTCCGGTCAATTTTGAAAAAAATATCTGACATCGAAAGCAATATCATTGAATGACGAATCATGAACGAAGCAAAATGTCACTTTTGTTTATCTCTCTCCTAATCCACCAATCATTTTCTCAGGAAACACGTTGCGTTATCTTTCTTTCGAATTGACGATAAAATCATTCGCGAGAATTGAAAATGCTTCGTCGGTTGTTTCGATCTCGTTCAGGTTTTGCTGTAAACGGCTGATTTGTGAATTTACATTCACAGGGTCGGGAAACGGGGAACATGGACGGGAAGCCCCTTTGCTTTTTTTTAATGGGTCGCCTGATGTTCCTCAATTGATCTAACGGGTTATCGAGTTTCGTAACAAGTGCACGCGAGGCTCGAAAAACATTAGATACACGATCACCTAACGTTTAACCTTTTGAGCCATAGTGAAAACTTACGTTGTGCCAATTATTCTTTTTACACTTTTCTGAAACTGTTCAACTACTATTTTAACAACAAATACCGAACTTTTCGAATCGACACGATTCCTGGGACATTCGTAAATAAAAAAAAAAGGACAGTCATTATTTGTTGATTGCACAAGTACCACATATAATTAAAAATAGTCGATATTCGTACTTCTTCCTGAAAAAATATGATTTTTCTACTATACTACCACGAACATGGGAATGATAATTTCTTTACAAACTCAACACACTTCAAAGATTATTTTTGAACTTTATAAATTAAAAACAAACCGTTGTGTTCCAAAGACAAAAAGTTTAACACTCTGTCAACAAACATTTCGTCTGTCCACGTGGAAATACAATGGAATTTCGTTTATCGTCGGATGTGCATTTTTTTTCGATATCGTTACTGGAAATGGTGGCTTGTCACATGTTTTATGCAATAAGAGGGTCGCAAGGTTTCAAGTTAGAAAAAAAAGAACACATACCTTGTCAGCAAAAGTATAAAAATTCTTCCTCTAAATTAAGTCTGACACACGAACAACACTTTTCTAATTGCGATTGATTTTCTCATACTGTTAATTATTTGATGCTAACAGTAACAATAAAGCTTGAAAAAATATTCGTCGATAAAGAGGCAATCGTGGTTACCGGCTTTTTGTAAAAATTGGTTTGAAATTGAACTGAATTCGATATAAAATTTAATTTTAATGAAATAAATAAAGAAAGTTCCACTCGGGCGGATTGCCATTGTCACGATGTCACAATGAAACGTTCAGTATTCGTCGGCAAATATAAGCAGACGACAGACATTCCAGCGCGGTAAATGCAGCCGCGATCAGCTGATCGTTCGTTTCCGTAGAAAAAAAACGAGCGCGCGCAAGGAGTCACGTCTAAAGTTATTTTTTCAAATGGTGCATAGGTGATACAATTCTCAACAAATAAAGATATTTTTCCGGAATTTTGTATGTGGTTATAATGGTTATGGCTTCGAAAAAGAGACCTCCGTCTTTGAAATTCTTGCTTTCCTTCATTCTACAATTATGCACAAGTAAGGCTTCAAGAAATATAGTTTGCCCTCCCACGAGTATATAACCGTACAGTTTATGTTTTCATTGACTTTAACGACAAAAAAGAAACGATTGCGCACCTGGTTTTTTCGCGGAAGGAAATAATTAAATCAAATATCAATCAGGATTATGTCATTTCCAAACGCAATAATCGCTACTAATGTGACTGACAGTTAAATTAAGTGTCCGTTTCAGGTAAAGCTTTTCATCAAAATTCACGAATTAATTTCGTATCTGCAATATTTTGATTTAAAAAATACCTTTATTCAAATCACAATTCCGATTTATCCTAAACTTTGAGACTTTAATAAAGTGAGGTTGGACTTTTTCATATTGTGATAGTTTCCTTACACAGCCTTGTTCCGATAAATTTTCTCACTACAATTCTTTAATGTTGCAATGTTCATTACAATATTAAAAAAAGAAGCTTGCTCCGTAGTCAAGATTTGTTTGACACTAATCAAATTAATGAATTTACGAAATGTCAATTCTGATTTTTTTGCACAAAAATTGATTCATAGGATAAAAATTAATTTTGATTCTACCAAGTTTGGAAACAATGATAACATCAGATATACTCCCTGATTACATGTAATTTATGGATCAATAATAAATTAGTCCATTTTTTGGACACATGCGCGAAAGAGAAAATTTAAATTCATACCATGTTGTCAAAAATATTGATTGAAGTGACAAAAAAAAATTTTGAAATAACATTTTCAATTGAATTGCAGGTCGTCGTGCAATGGTAAACAAAATTTGGTGTCGGAAAGTAGCAAGAGCATGGCTGCAAGCGAAGCCGGAACATCCGCATGCGAGAGTCTTCTCAGAGCCAAAATGTCAGGACTACGTATGCGGCTGGTATTTGATTTATCGTTGTACAATGCTGTTATCATGGCTGATGATAGTGGTGTGTTCGATATTCGAGTATGGCAGCGAGCAGCCGTTGGGGAATCAACACAAGTGGCCGATATACCTGACAAACTGGGATCTTGTACTGGGGACGGCTCAAGCGAGTTTGGCTTTATGGTTGGTCTCGAGAAGATGGAAGTCGCAGTCTATAGTTGACTTTGATCCTGTTAATATGACATTAGGAAAAATAGAAAAATTGTACTGGTTTTTGTACACGTCGACTTGTACCATAGCGATAGGAGTCTCAGTTTCTTATTGGTGCGCGGTACATGATCCAAAGATTCATCACGTAGACGCTTTGAACATAATGCTTCACATATGCAACAGCGTACTTATGATCATTGATTTATGCGTTATGAAAATTCCTGTGAGGCTGCGACATTTTTGGTGGTCCTTAGCGATAGTAATAACTTATTTAATATTTTCTGTCGTATATTATTGTGCCGGGGGTAGTGACAAACGTGGCTATACATACATTTACAAAGTGCTTGATTGGGAAAAACCTGGTATAGCTTTGTTAGTCTCAATAGGTGGTTTAATTTTTCTCGTTATAGTTCACTGCCTCTTGTGTCTTGTTACGACAATGCGAGAACGAAGTTATGCACTATCGAGTGAAAAATATGCCCGGGAACAAATCCCGAATTCAACGAGCGAACAATCTCCGACAAAACGCCTTGAAATTGTTTGAGCAATTACTTTTTCAAAAAAAAAATATGAACTAAAAGGAGCAACGAAAGATTCCATGAGAAGTATATTTCTCAGCAATAAGTTCCATGCTCATGTGTATCCTTAAAAGACAAAACAAACAAAAGAAAAAACGAAAATGATCACCTGATTAGGTGAATTTAAAGTTCGTTCGGGAACAATGATGGACTGTTTTACATTTCGATTTTAAGTTCTCAATCGTTTTCACCGTTTTTTTTCTCCATAAGTCATTTGTGATCCTCTCATTATAATAGCCTTTTACAAATGTATTATCATTACTATATCAATTATAGGCATAAACATTTATATGAATTAAAATCCACGTATACATTATTGCCATAGAAGTATTGCGAGAGTTGACCACGAGGAGTGTAATGATTGCATAGAACATTTGGTATTCGCTTTGAAAAAAGTATTTTGTGATTAAAAACGAAAGACAGAGAGAGAGAGAGAAAGAGGGAAAGAGCGCGAATGTGTTTTCATTATCACAGGCCATCGGCGTTTTCATTCAGGTGTCTTGTCAATACACAATATTCGTTCGCATGTGACTAACGTTCGTGCGTATTTTGAGTCGAAGGAAATATAATGCGTAAGATATTTCATTATATATTCTAAATAGTCAATTACCCCTAGTTGCGTAAGGCAAAATAGTCTGCCAATTTAGCTTCGCGATCATTCTTTTTTTTTTTCCGAACAGAACAACGAAATATATATCAAATAAATTTTGCTCGATGTTGTATCAGCTCCGCATTATTGTAACGGCACAAAAGCCTCGGTACGAAAAATGCAGGAATTAGAGATAAACAAAACGATTTAATTAATAAGGATATGTGAATAAGAAAATGACCCGTTGTTATGGAAAAATATCAACGTTTTTTATTAATAAAAAATAACGATTTAAAGTAACCATGAACTTAGTACAAATCAATGTTTTAGACTGAAAAGTAGAAAGAAATGAGTGAAAGAGACGACGTATCGTATGATCACAGTTAAGTATATTTAAAAAATTCTATTCTATGCGTAATTTTATACGCATTAAAATTTTAACAACCTCGTTATACATGTTTCTTTATATTTCGGTCTCATTTTTTTTTGCTTTCTTCGATAGCAAAGTAAAAAATTGATTCTTATTCCAAAATGAATTTTGGTACTTGAAAATTCACTTTTTTATAAGAGTCAACTTTTTTGCTGTTACCTTAAAAATGGATTGAGTCAAGTCTCGTGACGTTGAAAAGTCCCATTGTTGAAAAGTTATGGAAAATCTTTTTTTTTTTGTTTATCTTAATATTGATCAAAGTATTAATGCAGTTTACGAATCGGAAAATAGATCATATTCGTTTGAGACTCTGTCAAGGAGCCCATAGACAAAATCAGCGGAAAAATGCTGGTGTAGTTTTTTGTTTATCAATTAAAAACGATAAATTATTCATTGTGTTCCAATAATGAAAACTTTCAATGCCATGGAGACGTTTTAACGTATTCGCATTACTCGAGACCGCGTAAATCAATAGCATTTTCCGAATTTCCACCGTCGAGTAACAAAATTTGGCACTCGGTTCCTACAATGTCATCTTGATAAAACATTGAGGGTAGTTCTTCAGTGAGCAAGAGACTCTCGTTGAGATTAGCTTCGCCAAGAACAACATCGGTAGCCCCGACGTTTGTCATTTCCGTGCCATTTATTTTGGCCTTTAATTTCAGAACGTCCTCGCGAGTTAGTCCAGTTCTTGCGGAACCTTGGCAATTTTTCCTAACGCGTGTTTGTTGATGTTCCAGCGATTGTTTGTCACCGGAAATGCGATAGGAACTTTCAGGTAGTCTTAAATTATCTTCGACGGAGGAAACAGGAGCAGAAGGCGGACCAGGAGAAGAAGAGGAAGTGTCGATAGGCGGAGGTTCGGGTTCTGGCAAACAAGCCACGTTTTTCGGTGATTCGTTCATAATAATGGCGTCACAAGAGTCGAGCAGCATCGCTCGACTCATATTTTTCGTATTAACATTGGGATTTGCATAAAGAATATAATCAAGATCCGAAGCATCAGAAGGAGTGGAGATTCCAATGGGTGATTCGTAATCTTCGACAATTGAGCTTTCGTGGGTCGCGATCATGTGACTCGCCAGACTCGATAGTGTTTTAAATGATTGTCCACAGCCCTCCATGCCACAACTGTACGAAAAATTCTCATGTTCTTTTTTCACTGCATTTGCCGAAAATTCAATGTTCTCCGTTTGTAAATTGTTTATATTTTCGAGCCCTCCTTCGTGAATCGATGCAACAGGCACGTCGTTGATACTGACGATTTTCGACATGAAATTTTCCTCCGTATCTTCAGCATCATGGATCTGCTGTTCAGAAACTTCTACGACATTGTCGGTGATGGTATTTACGGATTCTTTCAACTGATGCTTTTTTATGTGCACGTATAAACTGCTTTTTGCTGAGAAATGTGCGTCGCACATGTAACATTGGAAATATCCACCACCGGCGTGAGTCAATAAATGCTCCTTGAGATGTTCCGAACGCATAAATGCTTTGCCACATCCTTCGACGTTACAAATGAACTTTCTTTCGTTCGTGTGCTTTTTTTGGTGCCTTTTGAGCTTGCTCGAAGAGGGAAATGCCCATGAGCAATCCTGATAAGTACAGGTGTAAGGTTTACTCCCAGTGTGCGATCTCACGTGTGCCTTCAAACGACAAGGCTTGTCAAATATCTTTCCACAACCTGGCCACGAACATTTAACATCGATCTCTTTGTAATTGTGACATCTTTGGTGCGACGTCAACGCGTTACTCGTGTAATAACGCTTGCCACAACCCTCTTGGTTGCACATGTACGGAGCGTGACTCTGATCGTGATTTTTCATGTGCAATTCCAAAGCACGCTTCGTTTGAAACTTCTCGTGACAATCCGGCACCTGACACACTATTCGATTCGGTCTTGTATGCAATTTTTCGTGACTCCAAAGATTATAGATCGTTGTAAAACGACGATTGCAACCGGGCACCTCGCACACAAAATTTTTCCGTTTCAGATGAGTTTCTTTGTGACGCTTCAATTTGAATTCCGAATGAAAAGCCCATGTACAACCCTCGTAGTCGCACTGTGAAGGACAAAAAAATATCAATATAAATATAATCAATTTATAACATACAATTTCTGGTTTTACCATTAAATTCTTATCAAACTCTTATTTTATTTTTTTTCCTTTTCATTAGAGAAATCTTTTGAATTTTATCAATTAGAACATATTAACTTTTGGAGGCAAAATCGACGTGTATTTAACTGTGAAACACAAAATGTTTGTGGAATTTTCATTTGTTGAAAATTTGAATTGTATACGAAATTTTAATATTTTTTATCCATCAAGCAAAGTTTTCTTGTACACATTTGATAATTTTTGCGTAACAATTAAATGTTTTTTTTTTTTATAAAGAATTATATGTTATTTTGCCACATTACCTTGAAAGGTCGCACGCCAAAATGAGCCAGCAAGTGAGTTTTAAGAGCGTGTAATTTACAGAATTCTCGATTGCATTCGTCCCTAGGACATAGCCAAATTCTGCCGCTTTCGTTAACTAAAGCAGGTTCCAAGGATTCGTCAGTAATTCCAAGTTCCTCCAGAGCCTTGGAAACCATTCTCTCATGAGGTCTGTCTCTTGTAAATCCTCCATTGTCCATTTCGAGTTTAGAGATTTTAGGAAAGTTTCCAGTTGCTTCAATAAGCTCAGACGTTTTTCCCTGGTATATCTGTTCATCCATACCAGTATTTATCACAATTTGTGTCATGTTTGAAATTTTGTCGGTAGATATAGCAACCACAGCCATAACACTGTCCTTCCCATCTATGTGGCAAGGTTCTCCCAAAAATGTCATTTCATTTTCCACTGGTTTCGGTCTAATTTGTCTTTTTTGCTTCATTATTCTTGGCTTCAACTTTGTTCTCCCTTTTAACGTATTATCGTAGGTCTGTGTCTCACCAACAATTTGAATTATTTCTGGCTGGATTATTTGTTGACACAGAGAATCCATTTTATGACCGTTCGATAATTTATCCTCGCCCTCCGTTTCCCCAAAGTCTTGCAGTTCTTCTGACAAATTATAATCCACCTGTATGGGCTTGTCAACGAGTTCTTCCGCCTCCGAGTCCCTTGAATTTTCAGCGCTCACCCTTGCATCGTTACTCTCAACGTTATTCACCAGATGCGTAGTTACGGGCAAAGCAGCGGGATGACTAGCCGAGGGCAAAATTTCACCGGCAACCATCATATCGTGAGGCGAAAGAACTAAAGGATCGAGATGATCGAGCCGAAACTCGGGCATTATAAAATCATCATTTTTATCGCAAACTTCCAACAATTTGTGGCCCTGAAGCTCTCTGAGTAAGGGATCGTAGTCGAGATTCAATTTTTTGTCTGAAAGATCAATGTCGATGGATAAACCATCGGGAGTCTTGCCGAGGAAAGCATGGGGTAGATCATCGGCGAGATAACGATCTACGCTTACGCTTCGATCCTCCTCGGTCTCTGCTTCGACGACGGATTTCATCGAGTCGAGTTCTATACTCGAAACTGACTCGGTTCGCGTTTTCAGCCATTTTTCAATATCGTCAACTGTGTTGGAATTATTTTTGTCTAATAACGATTCTCCCACGTTGGCATCTTCGATAGAAATCGAAGTGTTTAAAAGTGTTTTTGTTGAATAATCAACATTTGGTGTTGGTAGTTTTCGACTACGTTTTTTTCTCCGAACATCGACATATTTGTTACAACTGTCAGTTGGTTCTTGGATAAAATTGGAATACGATAAAGCTTGTGGATTTACGATACCGCTCTCGACGTACGAAAACTCCGACGACGTTCGAGCGACGTTTCTCACGACGCTCCGAGTCGATTGATTCCGGTGTTGAAATATTCGCGGTACTTGTTTCGGTTTGCATGCTTGACGAGACATTTGAACTGACTCACGGCCAGTTTTGATGCAGTCGACACCATGGACATTACCGCCATCCGGAACGAATTTTATAACCTATAAACTTTGCGATTCAGCATTTTTCGCGATCACAACTTTAACCGTTAATCGCTTATAAACACTGTTTCTTGCTTTTTACCACAAAACTGTATGGTCACTTTCGGAATGTGTAGAGAATTAACTCCGATTAAAGAAACAAGTCCTCGCGGCTACAAGTTTACTCAAAACGAAACTGAATGCGCGGACTGCGATTTCTAGAAAAAACTGCGAGCGAAGTAGGGAAATTCGCAATGCCGGAGCTTTTGAGACGCGGTGCTTTTTGTTTTATTATTATACTTTGTATTAGCCAATGTGCGAAAAGATGACATACCAGCCGGCCATCAGTCGAACCAGCAGATGTCCTTTTCCCCTCGCTCAGCCGATATTGCAGAGATCTCATAGCAAAAAGTATGCTGCAAGATTATTTGCGACTGGAATTCTTTGTAGCACCTCGCCCGGGTTAGTCTCCCCAAGTCAAATAAATTGACTTTTTGTTTTACGAATCTCTTCGGGGTCGTACCATATTATCAAAAAAAAAATTACAATTCACCCTTGAAATAGCTCCCTAAGTAAATTCATTTTCTTTATATCGCACGGGGGTTGCTCAGGCGCGGTCAAATTTGCACTAAGAATTTTAATTTTTATGTTAGAAAGGTTAACCAAGGGTCAAAGCAACGCGAAATCGTTTGTCGGTGACAAAAATATATATTGAACCGTTTACCGGGTCATATTTACTTTGAAACGTCAGCATTAATGATTCAATCTTGACGTCCGAATTTTTAAATGGGAATGCACATCGAGTAGGCTGCAATTACGAAAATCATCAAATAGAGGATGATGAGATGAAGTAACGATGGGTATGAAAAATATGACAAATATGCAGTACAGTATGAGTATATATTATGTACAAAAAAACAAAAAAATGCGTTGTACGTTACAAATATAATTTTTGTTTTATTCGTATTACCTTTTCGCATTGAATAAAAAATACCTTTAATAATGAATTCATTAGGATATTAATGGTTCTATTTCAATGCGCATACTGGAGGTATATTGACTATTTCCATCTTAAATCGGAGAACGCACTTTATACAGAATTATGGGACCCTAATAAGTATATATATTTATATATAGATATATAAATGCATAAAAATATATATCTATAAATATATATATATAAATATAATAGGATAAATCTTTGTTTAAATAACGCAATCTTAAAACTATAACTATTGTGTATACAAAATGACTTTGCATAAAAAATACTTTTCCTCATTGTACATTATTTGAATACAGTACCGAAACAATTTGTTCGCAATTATTCGTACTACACTCGCAGTGTATAGTTTATATACGCCTTTATAAATATATTACAGCTTTTTACATTAAAGTATAATTCCACTTATCGTAACTTATATCATTTAAATTAAGTAGCAGTTTGTTTTGTTTCATATAAAAATATTAATATTTATACGGCGACATAAATAATTGAGTATTCATTGTATTTCTTTTGTTCGTTTTTTGCTTTTTTTTTTTTTTACAAGTCACCAAGTGTGGAAATAGACATTGTACAAAGGTCGTTCGCTTTTAAATACTTGGAATATGAAATATGTGGGAACAGGGGAATGGGCTTTTAAAGTTAAGAAATAAATAATAAATAAAGATGAGATTCATTACGCTCGAACAACATGCAAAATTGTTCACATTATTCGGTGACTTAACAATAAATAATAAAGTTCATATTTCGTATCGTAGTCGTTCATTTGACCCGAAATTATTTTGTTCTCGAATAAACCTTTTCACTCGCTGTGAAACGAAAATAATAATTAAAAAAAAAAAAAAAAAATTGTATATATTTAATAATAATAATCGTGTCAACCGGTACTTTGATTTTCAATGAAACGCGTACGCGGTCGAAGGACCCGAATGATTTTTGACAATGGTGATTCCATGAAAACACGTATGAAGCGAGATGCCCGTTTCACGGTGTATATTTGGACAAAAATTAAATCTTTAATGATGAATTATTTGATATGCTTACATGACTAACGAACCACATTATAGGCTTCTCAACGTCTACAAAGCCGATACTGCACTTGGTAACGAATTGAACTAGTTTTGCACCTCTCCGCGTTTAATCATAATAATAATGTGTCTATTTACAATTATTTTTTTTGCTCCCTCATCTTTTTTCTCCTTCTGCAATAATTACGAGACAATAATCGTACATTAGTTGGTTAATACAGAGAAGAAAAAAAGAAAAGTGTTTTTCATTATTTGTTTTCGTTTGATTTTTTAGATTTTTTGCGTCTTCTCATTGATCTTCACATTATTATCGCATAAGTACTTTGATTGCAGAGTTTTATGTCGCGATATAAATTCAAATGTTTGTTTTTTAACACCGCGTCAAAATAATGAATAACGAATTGACAAATCTCGATTTACAATAGAAAACATTGAAAAAAATAGACTTTTTTCGTCTCTGTCATTGCTCGATATGAATTTATGAAAAAATATTAAAACTAGTCAGCCTTTCTGTGTGTTATCTTGCTTCGCGTGGTACTTGAGCAGCAGCTGTCGATCTTCTCGATATTTGGAGTCTTTACGTTTGTCAGTGCTTGCCGCTGTTACAGTCATTATCCGGTTCAGAGCTTGAACCGGAAGACTCGCTCGTATTAACGTTCGTACTGCAGCGCGTGCTCCTTCGGCTACCGGAACTCGAGTGTCTGCATTTTTCACCACGATCAACTCCACCTACAACAGTTCGTTCATCGAAATGAGATTCTCGTCTTTTTTCTCTCGTCAATTACAATAAAAATCCATTATCTCAAAAAAATCGTTGTTCAGAGGTTTTTCTTTTCAACAAAAATCAAAGCGTATCACTCTTCTTTTTTTTTCTTCTTCAAATTTCCATTCAAATCCATGAATTTTACAAAAAGATCTTTTGTCTCAACACAATTCATAAATTATTTTGACAGACGGAATAAATACTTACTGGTTAATGGAGTATGGACCTCAACTTTAATATTAGCGGTTGCAGTGACCTTAGTTGTGATGTGAGAGGTGGAAGGCACCGGCGATGTTCGACTAGACCCGCTCGAGTCCGATCCGCCACAGTTCTGTTAGTTTTTAAAAAAACAACAACAAAAAAACACACTCGTTAGACATGCTGGATAAAAATCTTGCACATAAACGTAGTAAAACACACTCATTGTCGTGGTCGTTATGATTATCATAAATCTTATCATCGAGAGAAACTGTAGTTGGATATTTTTCGAACGTTAGCAGAGTTTGTCAATTTTAAAACCCATTTAAGACGATTTTAAAGTTTCCCATTACTTTACGTAAATTTTTTCATTAATCTCTTTTGACTTTCTTTACGATCGAAACGAAAATTCGTAACAGTCTCTCTTCAATGACGAATATCGTATAAAAATGTTACAAACCTGATTGCCGCAAGTGGACGTTGTTTCAACTTTAACTTCCGGTTGAACGATTATACAAGATTCTTGAGTGCTGTGCCAAGAGTTTGGTTCCTCCGTGATGGTAGTCAAAGATGGTTCGGCGTGTAATCTCGCGTTATCGATCTTGTGCGATCTTCTCGGTGGTGCGGGTGGTTTCGATCTTCTGACGATCGGCGATGCAGGTGGCGTCGGTGTCGATATTCTGTCGGGATGCTCGTGAGGAATAACTTCAGGCGACGGTCCAACGAGCGACAACAATATCGGGAAAAAGAATAATCCGTTGACGAGACCAATTCCAATTAGGCAGAGCAACACCAGGAAAAAGTAACGAACGATAAACTCAAATTCGGAAAATGCGAGCATCACTACAGCGAGCAATGTTGTTAGTGCGCCGTGGATGACTGGGGCGGACATGTGCTCCAGGGCGAGACGTATTCTTCGATCTCTGCTACCGACACTTGTTACAAAACTCTGAAAATTCAAACAAAAAATCATTTTACAATCTCAAACATGATTTTCAATATTTTTTCAAGTCTAAATCCAACGTTTAAAGGTAAAAAATTTGTAAAAACATAAAAAACCGAAGTATAGCATAAAAATTAAATTGTTTGGGTCTCAATTTTCAAAACTTTGTTCTTTTCATAAAATTTTAAAAGAAAATAGAAAATTTTCTTTGGAAAAACAAGAAGCAAACTTTTAACACTCATAAAAATGTGAAATTTAGTTTAAATTTTAAGTGCATTCAGGATACACGATGAAAGATAATAAAATGTAGAGAAGCAAAAATATGTAATGAAAAAACTTACCAAACAAATGTGAACAGTGAAGTGTACGGAAATGCCAACGCTGACGACGAGAAGAACAGCTGGTACAGCACTGAGTTGAATACCGCAAAGTCCCATTATTCCAAACAACTGTAGAACAACACCAGCAAGTGCAGTGCCAACGAGAAGAGCAGCCCATATATTGAGTAACAAAACTCCAACGACAGCGATGCTAGCGCCAAGGGCAGCGAGCAGAGCGATACCCAGACAACTGCGTAGATCCATATATTGTTCCCAGAACAAGAAAGGAATACCAGATGGAAAATTGGGTAATCCTCGTTCCTCGAAACGTCGACATAATTTTCGTACGCTGCCAATGAGTTCGGTTATTTCGCCGGTGTCGGTGAGTTTGTGAAGATAAAATGGCATTTGAGCGTAATTCAAGGGCATGCTTTTAGGTATTTTGAGTTCATGATCACTTGTGAAAATCCATTGTCTCGGAATGGGTCGAAGATTAGCTTGTGAAGCTCCGTAAGCAAGAGCATCGTTGGATGCCCAAGCGCTTAAATAATTGTAAAAAGCTGGTGGATTAATGATTCCTTCGGAATCAACGAGACGGACTTCAGTGACGAGGGCTTTATGGATTGGATTATCAACGTGTCCGGTCTGGACGAGAAGCTTGTAAGCGAGGATTGCTTCCTCGCTGGCATTTTTGTACCATCCTTCCTGTGTGATGGAACCATCTCTGTAGTCGCGATCAAAAGCCAACTGTAATCCTTTGAGCCAATCGCGGAAAAGACTGAGCCAAAATTTGGGCAAACCACCGTCATCGTTCTTTATGACGTTCTTAACTCTCATAAAAGCGTCGTGATACTCGTAAAGTAATTTTTGATTGTTCGGATACTCAAAGTCACGTCCGGTAACGGCGTACATGTTGTAAAAACCAAAGTGTTTAGCTTGAGCTGCGAGAAAAGCGTGTTCGTCAGAGTTTTGTGGCACGAGATCGGTCAGCTCGAGACCATCGTGGACTCGCATCGCTTGCCATATGCTACCGGCTAATACAGCAGCGAGTAGCAACATACCGAAGACTTTGGTCGTTGGTTTTGTTACGAAGGGAGCGTAATGCTTGCTAGCGAGTTTCGTTAGAGAGAAACTCAAACAGTCGTCCTGTGTGCAACCGGTCAGAGTGTCTTCTTCCGTGAAATTTTTATCGTTATCATTGTCTCCGACTCTGCCACCGACCCACGATTCGTTCTGATGATTCTCGCTCGGTTGTAATATTTGAGTACAAGTTTCACGACGCTCCGGAGGTATTGCTCTGGTTACTGATTGTTTAGCGGTTCCACAGTTGTGCCGGAAGTGGCTATTTCTGTTGTTCGTTATTGCTGGCAAACAGCAACACAGTATGTCCGATCTTCCGGATCTTCTTCGACGCAGGTCGAGGCTTACCATCGCCGGAAATACGAGAAGCATCGCAGCCAAATTGAAGAGTATTAAAATACCAGCTTGCAAAGAAAACACTCGTAACGCTGGTATCGGTATTATTGCAGCTGCAAAAAATGCCGATACGTTGCTCAACCCTGTCAACAACACCGAGAGACCCGTACGTTTCAATACAACACCGGTTTGCTCTCCACTTGGCACTTCGTTCACTGATAATTCGGCGTATGTGTGCGTCAGAAGGAACATGTCGTGCACACCCAGACCAAGAGCTAGAAATGGCACGATTTGCGTTGTCACCGCGTTGAAAGAGATTCCCAACAGAGCACAAAAACCAAGACCAGCCGCTACCGTTGCACAAACCAACATCACACCCGCAATCCCAACACCCGATTGCGATCTCACTGGATCTTTCCAACGGAAGAGCGCAACTCCTGCGTATAATAGCTGCAAACAATTATTAATCATTTTATTATTATCGGGTGATGAATTTTCTTTACAAAAGAGATATAAAATTATTTTCGATTGTTTTATTACTGGGAAGCAGTTTTTATTCGTTTAACCCTCTATATAGTTACAAAAAACCGAAAAGCACATTGAAAACCTGCCTTTTTGTGTCTGGAATTACTCCATGGAAGTGTTCACTAAATTTATATTGCGTGGAATATGAAAATGACTTTTGCCAATTTTTTACCATTTTTTTAAACGTTATGTCATTCAAAGCTTTTGCTTCAGATCATTTGACTCAAAGGAATGAATAAAAAATCAAAAAATTATAAGAACTCGCAAAAAGAAAAGATAAGAACTATTTCTTATTGAATAAAAATCAAAAATATGATTTCTTAATGAATAAAAATGAATAAATAATACTAACCATAAGACCGCAGCCAATGGCGATATTCAAAACAGAAACTTCGCTGTATTTGCCAAGAATATCGTTCATGGTGGTGGTACTAAATGCGTAAGAATTATAAGGTGCAGAGCCGCTAGCATTGAGTTGTTTCTTTACTTGATTGCTGAAGGCTCTTTGCCACGTTTCGAGAACCTGAGATGCTTTTTCTTGGGACCAATCGATGTGATGAACTTTGTAAGTGTCTGACCAAAAATCGTAGAGTTCACGTTCGCCCATCAATTGTACAACGGTTTGTAATGCAGCAGCGCGTGTCAAGTGTCCAGTCTTGTTGTGTTTGGCACCACCAACGACAAGTTCCTCAGGCCAGTGCATGTAATTTGCAGCGAAACCGTAACAGCCACCGGTCAATTCAGCTCCGATGTCCGGCATCTGATGCAACAAAATAAACAATGTTAAAAAAATGAGTAAAAAAAAAAAAGAAAAAAAAATGAACTAAAAGAAAAACAACAAAACAGGAAAGATTGACACATTCTCTGGATGTTTTACTCGATCGAGACACGTTTGTAGAATTTCTCAGGATGTCTCGTGTCCATTTGAGGAAAGTAGGATTCACTTACAAGAGACGGGAAGGAGACATACGTGTACCATGGTTAATTCTATTCCAGCGAGAAACTCCTCTTTCTCTTTGAATCGCCAGTCTCGTTATCGCGTTTTCTAACGTGTCCATCCCGAAAGGACAAGCCAATTAACACGATACGCGTGCACGTAAGAACTTGACAGTTTCTTTATAACTATATAACATGCATACGCATCGGTTTACCGGGACATGTGCTGTGAGTATTTCGTAAAAGACGTCTCTGAACGTAATGTACGGCATTCGGTGAAACCCGTCCTCTTCGTATCCGTTTTATACCATAATAATATGATATGTTGTATGTATAAGTCGTAGATATATGTATGCAACCTTTATATATATATATTTATATGTATATACGTTGAGAGGGTTGGGTTCAGTCGCCGGAGTCGCGACGGAGGCCTTGCCGACACATGTATGAGTTTCTCGATGCAAAATCGATCCAAATTTTATCTCTTCCATTTTTAAACTTTCCTGCAGTTCTTTAAACTCGATTTTAAACCATTTTTACATTTTTTACATTTAAATTTTCACATTTACAACTCCAAAACTTTTATACAGCCATTTTTTTTCTTTTTATTTCGTTTCCAAAAATGAATATGGAAACGATGATTATTTGTCAAACTCTACAATACTTCATATTAGACATTTACTGAAAGTTTGAACGTGATTTAAGTTAAAAGAATTAATTTAGAATGTGTAGAGAAATTTAATAAAGATAATTTTTATTTAAATTTATAAAAGATTAGATTTTTACGAGAATTTCTTAAAGTGTGTAAATAATATGAGAAAAAATATATATATCGATGAAACGTAAGAGGATGAGAGTGAAACGTGGATCGAGTTGGCTTGGGAATGGCCCATATATTTATGAAGCTTGACTGTACGTTCGCGAGCGAGCGAGCGAGACTCTTGCCCCCTTTTATAGGGCCCCATAAAACCGCGTTGTGGGGTCCAAGCTCAGCCTCGGCAAAAGAGAGTTGCTCCGTGTGTTGCCAGAGTATGAAGCACCGTTGCCTCTCTTTTCTTTTTCTTTTACTTTTTTTTATTTCTTTTCTCTTCTTCTTCTCCTTCTTCTTTTGCTTAAGGAAGAAAAAGAGAGAGAGAGATAAATGCAGCGACAAAAGCATCTCATAGCTGTTGCTCACCAACGTTCTCACATACTCAATTCTACGGTGTCGTATACTCTCGTGTCTAGTCTCTCGGTGCGAGTATCTCACTTCGAAGTTGCCATAACAGCGAAACCGTAATCCTGTCTATAAGAGTGCAAGTTCCTCGGTGGCTCGTATACAACATCCGAGTATTTCATTGCTTTTTTTTATCTCTTATTTTTCTCTTATTTTATTTTCGCTGCTCAAATGTTTCAGCATTTGTACGTTGATGTGTAAAACCATTTCGTCAGCGTTTTTCAGTTCCTGGTTTCGTACCTTTTCCGACGTTGAAGAATTCCTCGGCACTCGTAATAATTTATAAAATCATTTATTCTTTATTCCCCAGAGAGAATAAACCACGGTGTGTGTGTGTTTTTTTTTACATAAAATTCTTTGAATCTCATAAATTTTATCTACAAAGCTATCTCTCTTGAACCAAAGTCACCCCCTGCCTCTTGCAGTGCTTGAAAATTCGTCGGCTGTCCTCAGAGGCCGGAGGAAACATCTTTTTCCTATTCTCATGAGGAATTTCAGTTTTTTTTTTTGTTCTCTGACCTCACTAATCCTTGCAAGACTTCCATGAAGTTCTGGCTGCCGGAAATTTGTTCTTTTGAGTTTATTTTTTACGACTTTACTGATTCTGCCGATGATACGAAATTTTTCATTTTGGAAAATCCAATTTTCTCAGCTTTCAATGAAAAACATCTTTTGCTTCTGAACAATTCTTCTGGACTTTCCATAAAGTATTTTCTGTTGAAAAATTCGTCAAGTTGAATAAATTCTTCAAGGAATGACACAGTTTTTTTTTATTATCGTGAAGAATTTGATGTTTTTTCTTCCCTTGACTTCACTGTACTCCTTCCATTTCCATGCGGAGTTGAGGCTCGAGTCACGCCTCGTGACGTTGTACGTACGAGATATTTTCGTGAAGATTTTTGTGTAGGTGAAAAGACTAGTCGCTGGTTAATCGTGTGCCACATGGGCCCGTTGGGCACAACGAACCCCCGAGGGTGTTTGCTACGTCGAAGAACTTTTTCCTTCTTCGGTTACAATGCCAGTGAGAAAAAAAAAGAGATGGAGAGATAAGGAGAAAGATGGGGAGAGTCAGTGAGAAAGAAAGAGTGAAGAGTGGCGAATGAGAATGAGAGAAAGAGAGAGAGAGAGAAAGGAAGGGATGAAAGAATAATAAAAGAGAAAAGTTGGGGTGACACCCGCATGCCGGAGAGCCCAAGGTAATGCTCGCCCACCCAGGTCGTTATCGTACAGGGCCTAGGCATCGTCCATGAGGTCTCAGTGGCGTAAGCAACACGCTCGAACCATATTCTCCTTTTCCTTCTTCTCCTCCTTCGCCTTTATCGTCTTCTTCTTTTTCCTTTCTTCGTCGTATTCTGCTCAGTCGCCTGCTGTTCTTTCTCGACGTTTTCGTCTCGACTTTCTCGCACCGTTACAAGTTTCACAAACTAAAAGAACAGAGAGTAAGAGAAAGAGAGATAGAGATTGAGTAAGAAATGAAAGAAAAAAGGGAAGGTATCAGAGAGAGAGAGGACTCGAAACGGTCCAACCGAGGCAACAAAATAATCCAAAGTCTTCCGGAATCCGAGAAGACGTTCAACGTACAACTCGATCTAGCATCAGGATTATAATACCGAAACTCAGGAATTTATAGACTCCGTATAACTCTTCGAGATATTACTTTTAACGTGAACGACGTTTTTTACGAGATTCTCCCTTCTCGATTTCGACATTTTAACAATCCGCGTTAACGTTTATATGCGACAAGAGTTTTACTTCTCCGTTATAAAGTTTAGATGATATAAAAATGTAAGGATCGTTGTTGAATTCGTTGACAAATCTACAGTCTCAAAAATACACTAAAAAAAAAGACGAATCAATTGAAATTTTCGTTTTAAAACAAATATCAATAAAAAGGCATTCAACGACCTTAATTTATAGCTCTTCCCATACGTGATTGTTTGATAAATGTTTTTTTTTTTCACCGACATCGCAATAATAATAAAATGAATAAAATAATTTAAAATAATCGATACAATCGATGAATTATACGAAATCTTTGATTCGATACTAAAAAAAAAAACTCTTAATGGCTTTCAACTGCTACGATTTTAACAAGAAACATTTTTTTCAGAACCTTTTCTCGCTGACGTCATTGCGAGAGTACAGTTCACGCACTGTATCTTTTCTTACGTCATATATTTCGCGATAATAAAGAGAAAAAAAAGAAAAGATAAAGAAAGTTACTCGCGTGTGTTCGATCCTCATATTATTTTCTGCCTACCCCGTTATTTTTATTTTTATTTTCATTCTTTCCAATTCTACCGATGCATCGATGCGTGGCACGCTACGATTCAGTGCCGGCAGTGCGGACGCGTGCTCGGCAAACTTGGCTAGAACGTTGAAAAAGTGGGAAGGAAGATGAGAAAAGGAATATGACGAATGAGAGAGGAGAATTGGCTCGAGCTCAGTTGATCGCGATGAGAAGACACGTTGAGTTATACGAGAAAGAAAAAAATAGAAAAAAAAAAGAAAAAGAAAACAAAGACGAGAGAAGATGAAGAAGCGAAGAACTCAAACCTCGACGAAACAAAATAGAAAGACTAGAGAGAGAGACGGAAATACGTTTTTTAATTAATCGACCAGTTGCAATTAAGAGGATAGAAGCGATCCGTTACTAAACGTTGAAGTATTACACGATTCGCGATACGTAAAGGTCGAAAGATCTTTCTTCGGTCAGTTTACTTTGTAGTATAGAAAATTGATAAAAATAAAATAAGAATAAAAGTGAGCGAAAGAGCGTGGAATGGAAGAAAGGATGAAAAGCGAATGAAGCAAAATGAAAAATACAAAAGTGTGTAAAGGGAGAATACTCTGTATAGGAACAGAAAGGTGGCAAGTGCACGATGAAGAAGAGAATTACCAGAGCTCGAGGCAAAAAGCTTGCAGCTGTTAACCAACCGCTTCTCTGATAACTTCATCATCACTGAAGAAAGAGACGATTGCTCTTGGACTAAGCTATCCAGCTATGCCGCGCTACCACACCGGAATAGAGAATGGTCACCCAGTTGTTTCGCCTTTTCGTTCGGAGTTAAAGAAGCAGAGAACGAAAGAGGTGCCCAACAAAACAACGGCACAGAGGGCGTGCAGGTGCGCGCGACTAATGGATCAAAAAGCCGCGACAAAGGCGACTCCTTGGAAACGATTGTTGCACAATATTTTTTCACAGAAACACGCCACCTTTTTTTTTCTTTTTTCTCGACTTCAGAACCCTCATTATGGAATATCCTGTTGTGATACATTTTCGCTCAACATCATTACCTGTAATTAGAGTTATAATTAATATTGTGAAAATAAAATCAATCGACAAATATTTTCGTAAATTTTAGTCAGTCAATTGATGCAATTTGAATATTATTGACTCGAGATTCCTTGGGGTCTATTTGACCCAAGGCAAAATCGATTTTTAACTCGAAATTCGAGATTCCTTTCATTTTAAGACCTTGAGCTTGGTATCAATCGCTTGGTACGAAGTTGTACGATTGTTTTAAAAAAAATGTCTCAAAAAATTCCTATTCCATCGAAAGTTATGAGCTCGTAAAGTGACGAGGGGCAATATGGCTCAATGGATAATTCTGAGCGCTTGAGGGAGAAAACGAAGAAGATACGAGTGAGGAAGCGAGAGCGAGATAGAAATAGAAAACGTTGTTATACGTATAGGAAAATATGAGACGGCGTGAGCGGAGTCTTGACATGCTGATGTTGCGCCTACGGGCTTCAACAGCGGACGACATAAATCGAGGGAGGTTTCAATTACGAGAAATTAATCGACGCCACCAGCATCCGGAGTGAGTTCCTTTTTCGGTTGAGACACGAGATTAATATATCGAGTGTCCTAAGAGTCACACTCGACATCAAATAAGTAAAAAACTTTTAAAAGTTTCAGAATTTTGATGTTTTCGATTTTTTTTTAGGCACCATTTGGAAACGGTCAAAAAAGTTGCAAAAAAATATGGTTTACGATTGAATGAACGAAAGAGAAATTAGACTGATGATTCATGTCATTGATTGGGAATAAAAAAAATTATGAAAAAAATCATCAGATGCAATGTTTTCCAAGATAATTTTTTGAAATTTTTCATGAATCTTCTTGAGCATCGTATTATAATGTGTCAAAAAATTGAGAAGGTTTCACCGTCTAGTAATCGAGATATTGAGTGTTCAAAATCGCAACTTTAACGTGAGGTCTTGTGGGAAGTTACGAAAAAAGACGATTTTTCACAAAGAATAACTCGATTTCTAGACGGTTAAACTTTCTCAAATTTGACCCACACAGTTGAGTATTATTGTTAAGAAGTTTCATACGAATTTAAAAGAATGAAACTTGGAATTTGTGCAACGCATGCCTAACTCGTGAAACTCCTTAATTGTCACGCAATGAAATACTTATCGATATGGATTTAAATGGAATACTGGAGAAAAAAGAATTAAAAGTTGTACTGGATTAGGAAATCCGATATAAAAAAGTAAATAGTGGACAGAAAGCATATGGTAAAAACATATACGATATGTAGGATTATGTACAGGATACACGAAGAAGGAAACTGAGAAGTTAGTGTGCGTATGTTAATGGCAGTGAAATGATGGGTGGATAATATGCCGGCGGTGTGCTGGCTCGTTTCGTTTTCTCTCTGTCGCTCTTTCGCATAGCATCAAAGTTTATTCCCGTATAGACGGTGGCGGGGCTTTTGCTGGCACAAACGACCACCGGCGTAGCGCAATAATGACGCACATCTCGCGATTTTATTATTTTAATGCTACCCCGTCGTGGATCCACGCGACCCGCATACCCATCGACGATTTTGCTTCAACAGCGTGGCGAGCCACGAGAAAAAGAAAGAGAGATGTTTTAAGAAGAAGACGAAGAAGAAGAAGAAGGGATTACGGAGTAAGAATGAGAGAAAGAGAGAAAAGATTAAAAGATTGAAAAAAAAAATGAATAAAAAGTAAAAAGAGAAACGAAACGAGTAAGTCAAGTTTACGGGAAGACGATGTATGTATATCAACGGGGAGCCAAGCTATTTGGCATTTAGCAGTCGTATATTTTCTTCGTTTGTTATCCAGAGTCTTTCACTTCATCGAGACTCGTTTTTTTCTCCTCATTGACGATTCAGAGCATCCGTTCTCCTCTTCGTTTTCATTGACATTTGTTTACGAGTTGTTTTTTTTGTGTTATTCAAGTTTCCATCAATGAAATCCTCGGAAAACTTCTTCAGCTTCTGTTGCTTCGATTTCTTGTGATCGAAACTGCTCGAGATTTCATGGACGAGTGGTTGACGATACGAACAAATCTTTCGTTGCAGTCTCGACCTTATAATCTTTTCATGGATTTTCTCTTGCGAAGGAATTTTTTTCCACAAGAATTTGCAACTCTTGAAAGAAAAAACTTTACGATCATCAGTCGTTGGATGACACCAAAAATTTGCTATGCACCTCAGCAGTTTCTCGATGTGCTGCTCGTTGTGGAAAATTTGTCGTTCCCATCGGATAGCCAATCGTTTTTAAAACCACGAGCCTGTGACGTTCGCCAGTTATAATAACGTATGGAAACACGTTTGTCCATAATCGCGTATACACGCTTAGCGAACGATCCTCGTACGTTGAATGAATTTAAAAAATGTATTACTCGATACATTCGCATTCGTAGAAGGTTCGTCACGTGCTAAACGTTGAAACACCAACCGACCATCAGTCTACATTGTCTTTCAATTTTCGAATTTAACCGCAGCTGTAAATATAATGGTACACGTATCGCGAACGTGATATTAAAAGGATGAGAAATAATCGTGAATAAAATGAGGATTCGTGTAATCGATTGACTTTCCATGCAACTAACGAGGATTTTTTTTTCTTTTAATTAATTTTTTTATTATTTGAAATATTTCTTAATTCTTACCAGTCCGGATTTTTTATTTGGTGCTGTATCAGGGCACTCAACATCCTGAGGATCGAGGCAAGGTTTGCTCTGATAAGCGTTCGTTATGCCTGAACGTTTCATGTAATCCTCGAGGGTCTTGAAGGGAAACATAAAACCCATTTGTTTCACTTCGTCGAGCAATGCTGTCGGATTGAGATTCGTCCATTGAACGTATTTGTTGAGTTTCGCTCCCCTGTTTCATTGGTCAAAAATTTATTTATTTAATATCGTTACAAATTCATTAAAAAATATAGAGATTAATGTAAAAATCACCAGACACACGATATTTCAACATTTTATCAACTTTTTATTTATATTTTGGATATTTTTGTATTTTCGGAAATGAAATTTATATTTATTGTCGTTAAAATGTGCTACTCACGGTATTTGAACTGGATATTCAGGCCCGAGGAGTTTACTGCCCTCCCAAAAACAGTCGAGTGGTGTTATAATGGCACACGGTATTATACTGTCGAAAATCTGTAATCAAATCAATAAAAAACACCAGGTTACATAAATTATCTTATAAATCGATTAATTCGTAATCAGACAAATAAATAGTTTGTTATAATATTGTATTTTTATAATTTTGCTTATCAATATTTACGTTATAACTCCGATTCTAATTTTTGTTTCTCCCTTTTCCTCTTCAACATTTTTTTTGGTCATGTTGGAAGAGATTATCTGTTAAAGAAAATTTTTCTTTTCCTCATGTAATTACGAAAGTTTTGTTTAAAAAATCGTGCGAAAAGTTACGGGTGAAAAATTCTTTGTAAAGTTCCAAGACTCAAAATCGTTATCAGAAAAAAACTTTTGCTGTTCCCGGCTGGTTATAGTTAGTGAAAACTTTATAATGAATGATAATTCTTCATTTTTCACGATTTAGACGATCGTGGTTATTATTAGAGAGGAAAATAAACTTCGAGTTTTGCAAATCTTTGTACATTCGATGAGAAATTTAATTGTAATTTTTATTGTAAATGAATAAAACTTGTTTGACTTAAAAAAATATATGTCAGTGTAAATAAAAGAAATAAAAAATATAAAAAAATACGATGTACATGATCGTGGCTGGTTAAGATATTTTTCTGTGTCGATTTCGCTTCCAATGCTCGACATATTTGCAAGCGCATGGCAGTGTACCTGCTGCGTCTTGGCAAGGAGTCTGGCTATTTATCGGGCGGCGCTTTCCTCTCCCTCAGGCTTTGCGTTTAATGACGAAACGAAGACGAGAGAGAGAGAGAGAGGAAGGGGCGGGGGGGAGGGAAAAGGGTAAGATGGGGGGTGATGTAGGACGACGTGAATGTTGCTGCTGCTTTTGCGGCTGGACCACACATGTCACCGGTGATGCGCGCGCGGGGGTACCGAGAGAGAAGCAGGCAAAAATAAAAAAATAAAAGAAAGAGAAAATATTCTTCTCTCGTCTTGTCTGGCGCACCCCGTCATTACGCGAAGCTAATTGCCCGACCGCTTATTTAGTTTAGCCCTCGCGAGACCGCCTTCTTCGCTTCAAATCCAACGTAGAACGAGAGAGAGAGGGAGAGAAGAAATAAAACGTAAATTTCACGTGTTGCGTAAAAAAATGAAGGAACATCACTGGCAACAGCCTATAAAATATATCGAGAAAATAAAAAAATCACCGATAAGTCGACGAGGCTACTATTTTTTTTTTTCTTCATTCCACTAATTCACCAAGAAATTTTTCTTCTGTCACAAATATTAACAATTCCAGGGCAAAGTCATCTTCGTTCTTCACTGCTAAATATTTCTACGCAAATTCGAATTATCAAAATTTTTCAATCATTTTTGGAGTTTTTTTTAAATCACGTGACAACTATTTCGATTGGATTACGAGTAACGATTAAAAATCGTAATTTTTTTACAGATTTTCAATGACAGATGGTTCGAATTTTTTTTTAAATTTTGTTCTTTTAATAACGGACGAAGAAATTGAGGAAAAGTAAAAAAATTTCTTTTCGTGAGACGAATGATAAAAAATAATATTCATTGTATTGGAATGATGTAAATGAAAAATCGAGGCGCATTACGAAGTAAATATGGTGTAAATAGTGGATGTATACAAGAAAAGTACAACTGGAAGTTAAATGAAAAGGAGCCCGGCGCTAACGGTGAGCTCTCGTCGTTATTTTCTTCCTTCTCGGGCATTTCGGCTGGTCTTGTGGTGTGCGAGAGACATGAAAGACGTTCGAGAGAGCACGTTCCTCGTTCCTTGTGTATAATCGAGCTTCGAACGAGCTCGATTATACACATATTTTTTAAGTTGAGAATGTATGCGGACGCGCATTTGTCTCATATGTGTACACGCACCAGACGAGATTATACATTTAAACAACATATATAAGTAGCCATTGGCGAGGCTGTATCACCTGGTCGATGTAGTGCATGTCGAAGTTGGGTATGCTCGGCGCGTAACACATGTCTTTCAGCTTCCACGTGCTAAAAACATACGAGAAAACACGTGCATTCGTTAGTACAATAATTCTCAATATTTTAACTAAATTATTTTGTTTTTTTTTTTTATTCTTCTAATTTTTCTATAAAAAAAAAAAAACAAACTTTTCATCTGTTTTCTACGATTTTATTAATTTTTTCATTGGAAATGTTTTTAAGATTTTTAACGTTTTGAAATAAATATTTTATTCGAGCAGAATTTGGGTTCTGAGTATTTTTTTCTATAAAAAAAGAAAAAAAAAACAGATTTTTTATCTGTTTTCTACGATTTTTTTTTCATTGGAAATGTTTTCAAGGTTTTTAAGATTTCGAAAGAAATATTTTGTTTGAGGAGAATTTAAAAATTATTATTTATTCGTTTGACCAGCTTTGGCGAAAATTTGGCAAAGAAATACGTTCAAGTTTTCGACTTCACTGGGTCATCTGCAATTTTTTTTTATCTTGAAATCCAAGTGTATTGTTGAGCTTTTTTCTTTTTTTATTTAGACTGAATGCAGTTGCTGTAGAGTTTTTAAAATTTCATCTTTTATTTTTTTATTTTTGAACAAATTTGGTTTTTTTATACTCACATTTCGAAAAGATCGACTGTAACCTGTGTCGCTGCCCTGAGGATAGCCAAATGTTCTTTGAGAGCTGAAGGATGGAGCATATTTGCACCCGCATGTCTCGGTGTTTGTATGACCAATTGATGTGTCGAGGGCGCTGCCTCACCCAGTGCTTCTGACGCGTACAATAATTCTTTTTGCAATCTTCCGCCTTCTGTAAAATAAATATTCAAAAAAAAAATCCATAAATATACATAGAAATACGAATATTTTTCATATTTTTCATATTTTTATGAAAAATTAAACAGAATCTTATGTACGATCTTAACTATAAAAAAAAAAGATATAAATTTCAAAGAAAAAAAAAAAAAAAACAGAAGGAGTAGTAAATGTGAAAGGAAATATTTTAATTTTTTCGAACAATTTGAATTCTACTGATTTTTTTCAATTAAAATTTTTTTCTTTAAATTAAACTCCTTGTTATAAATGATAAATGTTGGTTTACGTTATGAATATTATTGTCCTGAGGGCACGAGTCCAAGACGAAGAGAAGGAAAAAAAGTTTGATCGGAATAGCGAGAGTTCCGGATGCGTGCTCGTAAGGAAAATAATCACGTGTTTGTGCTCGAGACGATGAGGGACGAGATAGGGGTTCCGTGAGCAAAGTAATTGGTAAAAGTCTCGTTACACAATGTAGTACAGTGGTTGTCGTTGTGATTCTTGAGAAGGAGAGCTTCCTCCGAGTATCTCTTGATAGTCTCGAGGATTTAAGGTGGAAGGAAGGGGATTGCGGGGGTTGGATTTTCTCCGAGTTTTTTTTGTTCCTCTCCTAGTAAGATTTCACCGTCAAAAAAATGCCGACGGCGTATTTGCTCGTTCCGGCGGAGTCTCGGCGCGGCGTTCAGCGCGACCGTGGACCACCCGCGTGTTATTCCCTCTCTTAGTTGTGCTCGTGCCTCAGCGGTTCTCAATTAAACTTTAATTCTCCAATTAATCGAATTTTCGTACGATGCAATGATTTTCTTTGAATTTCGAGGCATTTTGTGGAATTTTATAAAAAAAACGATGTTCACAATCGCATAAAAAAAATAAGGGAGTAAATTTCAGTCTAAATTCATTAATTGCAATGATAATTAATTACACATTTTTGAATCGAGAGTCTCGGAGCCCAATTTCTTCATTTTTTTAAATCAATTTTTTTGTTTATAAGAAATATTTTTCTAGAGGAGCTCGAAGGATGAAAAAAGGTCGTGAATGAAGAGCAGGATCGGTGAAGAATGTTGCTCGTTTGTCATATTTTCATCGTACGTCATTCCGCGAGACAATAATTGTCCGAAACAGGGACGATGGTTAAAATCTTTATTTTCTCAATGCACGAAAGTATAACACATTTAAAAGACCCAATAAACCGGACATTTTTATAGAGCCAATTAAAAAAAATGGAGGTAAAACCTGTACCTCATGAACTAACGATGTTTATAGGCTCGATATTTATTGTCACAACTTTGCCGATAAGCGAGACATCTTTATGCACCAATAAACAACGTGAGGTGGAAAGATATTGAGAAAAGAAAAAAGTGGGATCAATTATTTTTTGATTGTTCGTAAATATTGTTATTCGAGGGACATTTCGAATGAAGAAAAATGAAAAGCGGAAGTTCGATGATCGTTGTCGAGGTTTAACGTCGTGTAAGGCACACGGAGCACGTGCGCTTGCTTACCTCCTTCTTTGCCTCTTTCTTTTTTTTTTTTTTTTTTCTTTTTACCCTCTTTTCTTTCTTGTCTCTCGTGGTCAGGATGAATCAGCCTGTAGAATGCGGGTATCTCTCGCCAGGCGTCTTGCCTCAACACTGAGAAACCTCGAATCTCTTTCTTTCTCTCTCTCTCTCTTTCTCTCTTTCTGTTTTCTTACTCGCTGTATTTCTCTCTCTCGATCTTTCTCTTTCTTTCTTTTTGTCTCTCTCTCTTTCTCTCTCTTTCTCTTTCTCTTTTCTTACTCGCTGTATCTCTCGTAATAAAGACACTAGTCTCCCGGAGATCTTCGTATACGTTGTGCTTGTATCCGAAGCGGCATAACGGAGGAAATTACAAGGATGAAAAGAGACAGAATGGAGAATGTTAAGAGAGAGAGAGAGAGAGAGAGATAAGTCGAAAGAAGTGAATAGGAGTATTATATTAACCCATAAGTTGTTGATAAACAATGAACGTGTTATATTTTAAAAGGCTTATAAATTCATACGCATTTTTATGTATATAAATGAATATGGATCAAAATTTTTATAAAAATTGATTTATTTTATCGAAATTTCAACAGCTGTTCAATATTTTTTCGTAATCAAAGACACAAAGATCTATTTTTTTTCACATGATTATTGTTTTAATAATTAAAATAGTATTGGCATTAAAGAATGTCTTACAGAAATATATTTTCCCCCATAGAAGCCACAACTGCGGATAATTTCTCATTGAATCGCAATATCGAAAGAGAAAAAGTAAAGAAAAGGGTTCTAATCAAATTGATTTTACGGGATTGTAATTTATTCCGTAATAATTTTCATATGTGGTAAAATAAGTTACAAGCTATGGTAAATATACGTACAGACTGATGTACAACGTACTGCGAGGAGAGGTTATGCAGTAGAAAAGAAAGAGATGAGGAGAAGAGAGAGAGAGAGAGAGAGAATTTCTTGATTTATCGACGGGGCGTCTCTGTAATTATTTCTCCGTCCCTGTCTCACTTAGCGAAGAACCCTCGCGGGTCTGTACCCTTCCGGCTACCGTAATTGCACCGTAAGATTCGAGCCCTCGACCCCCTTCTCCTTCCCGTACTTCTCTATATTTCTCTGGCTTCGTTTTATCCTTTTTTTTTCTCTCTCTCTTTCTCTTGCTTCTCAGTCGTCTCTGTAGCTTCGGGGGCTCCGTGAATCGCGATTTCTCTGTCGGAAGCTTAAGGCCCACCGGAGCAACAACAACGAGCATTCGAATAAAGAAGAGAGTCTTCAATTCAAGTGCGTATATCTCATCAACATTGGCTCCATTGTTTCGATACGTTTCTTCGATTCTCGGTCTATATTCTCGTCTCGGTTTTGTGTCTTCATTTGAAATATTTATTATTGCTCTTTCCATAGACTCTTTCTCAAATCGTCAATAAAAATCTCGATCTTAGAGTTCGAGTAGATAAAAAAAAAAAAAATTTCTTCAATTCGTTTTTGATTGGTTGTAATTAAAAATCGTCATAAAACAGCGATCAGGATCTTGACGAGTGTAAAATAATTGAACTGGAAAAATTTCCAGCCGGATTTAGTAAAAAAAAAAAAAAAACGAAAAAAAAAACGTCAGAGATTTGGATAATTCGGTGTAAGATTTGAATGAACGATTGTATGCGCGATTTCCGAGTAGGGATAACAATCGTTGAGGAATTCGAGAGAAGGCGCATGTATACGAGGAGGAGGAGGGGTTGGGAGCCGAGAAGGAAGGACACGCGATTATTATCCACTTGAATAAACAACGCTCCAAGAATAATAATAATAATAATAATAAAAATAAAAATAATAAGGAGAAAAGAATAAGAAGAAAGAAGGAGACGATGATGAAGAAGATGAAGAAGAAGCGCGTGGTGGAAAGCGCTTCTGCTGCTTCTGGGAGCTATTGCATGGTGGCAGCCACGTGTGTGTGCTCCTGTCGTATTCATACATATATATATATATATATATATATATGTATGAATACGAGAATATATATGTATATAAAGGTATATTCGCCCCGGGGACCAAAGGCGAGGCTGGTTTCGGAAAGACAGGCAGGTGCACGAGATATGCGTTGCATTATATATACATATATATGTGTTTGGTCGATGTTGAATTTCATGTTAGTGATGGTAGTCGATGGTCGATACAGAATGGAGCATAAGGACTACCGCGAAGTCTCAAATATATATATACATATATATATTTAATACGAGGAAAGATGTTCTACGAGGAAAAGAGAAGAAGAAAGCCCTGCGGGAGCGATTGGGCGGTCCAACGAAAAGTAGCCTTGCCATATACTTGCTACTTTTGTTGATGTATTAATATATATATATATAGATATAGGTAGAGAAAGATTTTGCCGATCTTTTGGGACTGATGGACCTCAGAGAGTTCGGTGTGTGATTGAGCAAAGTTCTTCCATCACAAGCGAATACTCATTAAAAAGAGGCAGACGATCAATGGCGTACTAACGAAGGAATAAGAGAGACAGATAGAGAAAAAAAGAGAGAGAGAGAGAGAGAAAGAAAGAAGAGATGAAGAAAGATCAAAGAAGACATCTCGCAGCTTGAAAGAAACGAAGCAAGATATCTCGGTGGCAATTTAAAGTCATATATCTCTGATGTGATTCAACAAAATACTTTAGATAAACGCTGGGAAGCAAGCACGACTCGTTAAAAGCATATAATAATAATAATAACACTCTTATGTAGACATAAATATATTCATATAAATATATATATATTTTTATCGATGTATATTATGTTATTAAGAGGTATATATAGATATAGATAGTTGTCTACTCCCAGGCAAATGTATTTGCCATGATTGAATAGGCAATTAACGAATTGCTCGGATTAAATTCCATTCGATTTGTTATTTTGTCTGTACCGCCCTAACGAGAATATCAAAGGTCGAAACATCATTAGAGATGGAAAGCTGAATTCTGAGTTGATTTTTATTTTTTTATTTTTTTTTTTCAATATTTTTTAATAGACTCTCCTGGCAGCTGCTTTTCGTACAGGCCTTAATAATATACTGCCAATTACGCAAATTACATGAATTTAACAAAGTGACTGTCGTTCAATCGTCGAGATATCGAAATCATTGGGAGATAAAAGTTTTATATTTATTGAAGATCGGAGAGAAATTTTATCAGAGGAAATTTATGGAAGGAAATTTAGTGCTTTAATCATTTCCAATCGCTGGAATGATCACTAAACACCATCATTTTCCGTCTCTAGATCCCAAACCTTTACAACGTTATATTATATTTTTTTAATTTTTTTTTATTTTAACGATAAAAAATAAAACGAATTTCAAAATTGTTGGAAAAAAAAGAATCATTCTCTACAATTTTCCACTCCGATTTATAATTTTTTTACATTTCTTTATTTTTATCAATTTTTCAACGATTGGGAACGTTCATTTCATTAACGACCTGAATTTCAAATTGGCCAATAATGTTGTAAAAAATAAAATAAAAGTCACCATTTAAAAAATTCTTCATTCGTTGAATGATTCACTCGAATGAACGATAAAAAAATCTGACTGGGTATCAAATTTCATTAAGGGAGAAAAAAAAACGTGAAAATTCGCCAATTTTGACGTTTACGTTAAACTGCAAGAAGGTCATTCAATGGGGACATATTTTACAAGAGTTTGGAAATAAAAAATCTCATTCGTTCGTCCATTTAACGTCCATTGTGTACTTCCTGTTTATAATTAAAAAATATGGGCAAGAAAATTTGATTGTCCTCCTTGGAAGTATCGTGTTACGAAGTCGAATTTCTCAAATTTCACTTCCTCATACGAATACATAAAAAGCACATTCGTGTTTAAATTTAAAGCAGAAACGTTGAATGCACAGACGGATAATGAAAAACATGTTTAACGTAGAATTGACTTTCAAGATCTCGTCTATCGTGTCAAAGTAAAAAAAAAAAAGGGGAAGAAAGAAGTCTTATATCGGTTCGAATTCGGAGTGAAAGACACACGTGTGGACAGTTTAACGGCGTGTGAAAATAAAAAGCACGTGTTGAAGATCTGGTCTCTTTGGAGCACGAGCCTCCTCAAATTTTTCTCTCCGTCCCTTTCTCTTTCTCTTTGACTTGCACTCTCCGCCTTTGTATTTTCTTTTTGCTCTGTTAAATATTCTGAAAATTCATATGGCTTTTCCCACGAGAGACATTTGACGAGCTTTTGACAAGTTCTCAGTAGAAACAGTAACGTGAGAAGTTGGCTACACGTGTTTTTTACTCGTTCATATTATTTTTGGTCCCGATTGTGGGTTGGTTCGGAAAGGAATTATTTCAAAGTTGTCTTTTCGAAGTTTTCTGTTCGAAAAATCATTTTTTCGGATTGCAGTCTCCGTCTGTATTTTCTTTTGTTTCCTTTATCAATTATTCTGAAAATTCGTACGAATTTTCCCACGAGAGCCATGTGACGACATTTTTACTCGTTCATATTATTTTTGGTGTCGTTTCTGGGTTGGTTTGAAAAGGAATTATTTCAAAGTTGTCTTTTCGAAGTTTTCTGTTCGAAAAATCATTTTTTCGGATTGCAGTCTCCGTCTGTATTTTCTTTTGTTTCGTTTATCAATTATTCTGAAAGTTTGTATGATTTTTCCCACGAGAGCCATTTGACGACATTTTTACTCGTTCATATGATTTTTGATCTCGTTTCTGGGTTGGTTTGAAAAGGAATTATTTCAAATTCGTCTTTTCCAAGTTTTCTCTTCGAAAAATCATTTTTTTGGATTACAGTCTCCGTCTGTATTTTCTTTTGTTTCGTTTATCAATTATTCTAAAAATTCGTATGAATTTTCCCACGAGAGCCATTTGACGACATTTTTACTCGTTCATATGATTTTTGGTCTCGTTTCTGGGTTGGTTTGAAAAGGAATTATTTCAAATTCGTCTTTTCGAAGTTTTCTCTTCGAAAAATCATTTTTATGGATCGTCAAGGATCGTAAAAATCTTCGATTTTTGAGGATGACTTTACAGATGAGAGGAACGGGTTCGAGAAAGATGGAAGAACGAATGAAGGAAATGAAAGAAGAGCAGAGAGGAAGAAAATAAAGGGAAAAGGTGGAGCCAGTGGGCTGTAGAGTTTCGTAGTTTTTCTTCTTGGCGAAGAGCATGAGAAAGAGATAAATAAAAAGGATGAAAGGAAGAAGGAAGAGTACAGCGTTGTAGCATGAAGGACCTCGTGGTCTTGTAAAAAAATGTATCGAGAATGTTGTCGCTTTTCGTTGCACTCTTCGCTCAAGCAGGTAACCAAAGACAGAAAGGAAGAGAAAAATAAGTAAGTTTTCGTACGGTTGAGAATCACTGACACTGCCATATAGCTCGAAGGTAAAGAAGAAGCAGAGGATCTTCCTGGGACATCCTGGACTTTCATCTCGCACGGAAGGGAATGAAGGGGGGGGGGGGGGAGGGGGAGAGACTTTATCCGTACTTATACAAATTGGCAATTAAGCGAACATACCATGAGAAAACGGTACTCTGTACATCATGGTTCACTTCCTACGATAATAAATACATTGATTTCAAAGATAAGACTCGAGGCTGTCTAGATTCTTCATTATTTTCATTCCAGGAAAAAAAAACGAAAAGAAAAATGAAAATGAGTGTTAAAATGAACTTGTGAAACGAGTTGAACTTTAAATTCGTATTTTAACAAAAAATAAAATATTTTTTGACGTAACTGTAAGCACGATTTTTTTTTTATAACACATTGTGAAGCTGAGAGGATAATAAAATTAAAAAAAAAAAGATATGAACGACATATTTCGGTTTGAAAGCCCGTAATAAATGGAGGGTTGGAAAAACGCTTTGAAGTTTGTATTCATGGTGGAAATTTTACCGAAATAAATTTCCGCAGGTTAGTTTTGGGATTGATGTTGATAGTTTGGGCGTTAGTCCCAAAAATCGGTTTGTTTTTTTTTTATTTTTCATTTTTTTTTTTTTTTCACTTGGAAGATACCGACTGGTTGAAGAAAAAGAAAGAGATAAATATATGGGTCTGTGTATATATGATGGTTGGTGGAAAAGAGAAGAGAGGGTGGAAGGGAGAGAAGTTATGAGTTTGTGTAAGGCTCGGTAGGAAGCTGCGGAGAGCAACAACACAAGAGAGAGGGGCCCCCTTTTCTTGACGGAGTTGTGAGTGAGGCCCCGAAGCGAACGAGCTTAGCTGCTGCTCTCTTCTGGCTTTCTGGCTCTTTCTGCGGCGGCATCAACTTGTGGATCAAGAGAAACGAAGAGAAAGAGAAAGAAAGAAAGAGAAAGAGAGAGAGAGAGAGAATGGAAGAAGAAGAAGAAAGATTAAGAGAGTAGGAGTTTTAAGAGGGAGAGGAAAAGAGCTCAAACTCTCTTCGTTGAGGGGCTGAGGCACGCAGAGGCCCACCGCTGTACTAATACTACGACCATCCAGTCCCTGGGCTATGCTGGTTCTGATGCTCTTGGCTTTACTTGGTCCAAGACTCAAACCAAGAGAGAGAGAGAAAGAGAAAGAGAAAGAGAGAGAGAGAGAGAGAAAGAGAGAAAAGAGACTTGCATGGCTGGATGGTTCTCGGTTGGCGCACACGGAGAGCTCCGACGAGAACCCAGGCCACCCACCGCGACCATTCACCGGAACCGAGCCCCATGCTTCGTCCAATACCGGTGGTGCTCATGCACCCGAGGGGAATCGCCTCACTTCTCTCTCTCTCTCTCTCTCATTCTCTTTCTTTTTCTTCGCGTGGCATCCGTGAATGCACCAAGATTTACAGATTAAATAATAATAAAAAAATTAAAATAAAAGGACTGCGAGAAGAGCGAACTTACGAACGATATTTCGATCGAATGTCCACCCGGAATCTGAATGAAAATCCAAATGCCTACGCTTCATTTTTCGAGGAATTTCATTGCCAGACTTTGCTAAGTGTTGGCAGATGGAGTGCAAAAGAAAAAAAAAAACATTTTGTTGTATTTTAAAAAGCCAAAATGTTTTTTTTATTAAAACTTCAAATTAAAAAAAATTTATAAAAATTAAAACAAATTTTTTCTATCAACGATCATGCAAATGAATTTCTACGTCTGTCAAAATTTGTTGCGTTTCCGGAAGTCCATTTCCGCAAGGATTATTACGAAAATTTTGAGAGCCTTTTTGAGAAAATAAGAATAACAAAAATGCGAAAGGTCCTGTTTGAATATCTGACGAGTCCTTCATCACCAAGTCTTGGAAAAACTCCCACGCGTGAGATTATAGGAAAAGCTTGTCCACGCGTTTCCGGAGTGTCGGGCACATGGATTTTGTTGAAAGAAAATGAAGGGAGGGAGGAGCAGGAAACGAAGAAAGAGGAGAGTTTGGGTGGGAACGAGAATCGTGTGACAAAACATGCGGCTTGTGAGTAGAATAGCTGTGAAAAGGCGTCAAAAAAAAAATGAAAGACTAAAAAGAATGTGAATGAAAAAGAAGCAGGAAGAAATGGAGAATAGCACGAGTTTAATCGTAAATTAGCATAAAAATCATCGTCGTCGAAGACCCAACACGAATGACGCAGAATAATTGTTCACCAAAACATACATTTTAATGAAAATAAAGTGTTTTCTTAATGGAGAACTTGATCATGAATCCAGCGTTAAATTTATTTGATGATTTTTAACATCCCGGAGAATCCTTAAGTTGGTTGGTTGGTTTGCCAGGTTGGATGCAACAACAACAGATTCTTGGTGGGTCTTTGGACGGGACACGGTTCTTCCGACTCTTCTCTTATCCTCGGGCTCTCTGGCTCAGTCTTGCAAAGCCACCCTGTCGCTTTTCGTCTCTTTCTCTCTCTCTCTCTCTCTATCTTTACCTTTTTTTATCTCTTTATCTTCTTGCTCATATACTCTTTTTTCTTTTTTTTTACTCTCTTTCTTTCTCTTTCTCTGGGATTCTCTGTATATTAAACACTCTGTCTTTCTTCTCGAGTTCCTCGTGCCTTCTCGTTCGTCTTTCTTTCTCACTCTTTAGTGCATGACGTTTTACCTCCTTTCTAGACTTTTCTCTCTCTCTCTTTCTCTCTCTTTCTCTTTCTCTCTTTTTCTCTGTATCTCTCTTTCTTTCGTTCGTCGCTTTAGCTCGAAGGCATCGAGGCCTAATGAAGATGTAAGCAGTCGCGGTCGGCCCTCGTGCACGGTCGTCGTCTTCGTCGTCGTCCACGTCGTCGTGCCTTCCTTCGATCTTTTCTTCCTCGACTCATTCTCTCCCTCTTTCGTTTTATATACACCAATATTTATATATATATATATACGAATGCACACTAGTCTCGTAACACAACTAACCTTCTTCTCTCTCGAGAAACGTTACCTCCTCGACTATACACTCTGCACACAAACTTTCACGAGGAACCCCACGACTCGTGAATGGCGATAACAATAATAATAAAGATTTTTTTTTTCAATGCTCTTAATATAATGTTTGGACCAGTGGATAAACTGTTTTTCTTGATCATTCGTTCACTCACTGGGTCATATTGACCCGGAATCATTTTTTAGCGATTTTTATCCGCAATTTTTTCCCGGAATCAACGATTTTATCAATCAAATTAATTATTTTGTCGTTTTTTTTATTTTTAATAAGCACATTCTCAGTATGAATCGTTAAAATATCGAAAATGGGAAAAAAATTATGATTTTTTCAGTAAAATTCGAACTTTTGAAAATACTGAAGTTTAAAAAATTTTTTTTAACCAATTTAATTTCCACATGTTCCAGATTTTTATGATGCACACATATTGCAGAATGTTTCAAGTGTGCTGTAGATTTTTTTCAATAAAAACCGATCGAAAAGTTGCTGATAACAGGCGGATGTAGAACACTCCGGGTCAAAAAGACCCAGTGTGTCAATGCACTTGTCAAATTGGAGCAAAAATCAAGAAAGAGTTTCGTTAACGAATGTGGACGAGAATTGTGGTTTCGATCGTGAACGAAGTAATTTCCAAACTCGTTCATAACGCTGTTGGTCATTTTTTCAACAAAAAATATATAGAAAGCAAAAAAAAGTGTTAAATAAAAGTTTTTACTTAAAAAAATCTTGAAAAAACATTTGTTTTTTGCGTTCATTTGAAAATATGTTTGAAGAACGGATGAATAATTACTGGGCAGCGGAACTTCATTCCGTTATAAAACTCGGGGTTAGAATTGGTATGAGAAAAATGTGAACAATCGATCATCGAATAAATGAATCACTAAAATTTCTCGCCCCGTTGAAACGATGTGAAATATTGAAAACATTTTTCATAATCACTTGGTAAATCTTTAGTAAGAAAAAAAGAAAAGAGAGAGAGAGAGAGTGAGAAAAAAAGAAAGAAAGAGAGAGAATGAGAAAAAAAGATGAAACGCATTTTGTGGGTTATCGAGTATGAGAAATGAGGATCGCTGAAGCACTCAGTCAAAATTCCATTTATACTTAAAACCCTGACTTTGCTGGGTGCGATGAAAGGAAAGAAATTAAAAAAAAAGAAGAAGAAGATGAAGAAGAGAAAGAAGAAGAAGAGAAAGAAGATGAAGAAGAAGAAGAGAAAGAAGAAGAAGATGAAGAAGAAGAAGAGGAAGAAGATGAAGAAAAAGAAGATAAAGAAAGGACGTTTGAGTTTTGAGGGGAGACTTCGTTGATAGTGTGTCGTTGGTGGTGGGCGATGGGATTGACGGTGTGTTGGTTGTGGGTGCGTCGCGACGCCGCGTGTCTCCGGCACTCCGCGGCGTTCCCGAAGAGGCGAATACGAGTACGGATAGTTCCTGGAATAGTCCGTACAACGATCCGTCGTTTCTCGGAGAAGCTTCGCGTCTCGAAGTGTGTAAAACGCTCCAGAAGCTCATTCCCCGTCTCCCGAACATCTCGATATTAATCAGAGCCTTCGGATCAACATGTTTTTCACAAAACTACTCAATCTTCTCTGATCTTCACCATATCATTCGTTCTTTCTTTTCAATTTTTCAAAATTGGGATAAAAAAAATTTTGGCTCGATCAAAATCGTATTCAGTTGAAAAAATTAATAAAAGATCTAAATATTTTTTTGTTTGGGTTTGTTTAACAGATTTTTTTGGACGTTAAACAAAAAAATTTATAGGTTTTACCATTTTTCGTTGAACTGAACGAGATTTTGTTCAATGAACAAATATTTTTTTATTTTGAATCCCATTTTTAATATTTTAAATTAATAAAATCATTTGTAAAAATTCTCTGGCCGTGTAATATAAAAAAAATATCAAAATTGTCGTCTTTGAGAATTTCTAATTTTTCTGTTTTTTTTTTCTATTTTTTTAACCAGTAAATGGTCAAAATTTTTGTATATTTTCGTTCTACAAAATTTGTTGATACTTTTTGTGCAAAACCAAAATTTCCATGTCGACGAAAACGAGGGTGAGTCAAAAACCGAAAAAAATAGAATTTAAAAAAAATATATATTTTTCGTTGGATTCCAACGAAGTAAACTTCAATAAACGTTTTTTTTTCCTATCAGTTCGAATCTGCCGTTTGTTTTTATTTATCAAGCCGTGGGTGGACTCGAGATTTTCTTTCTCTCGAGCGCCCACACTTATTGCCCGGCGTGTGATACAACAAGAGTTTCAATATTTTCTTACTCCGTGTAGAAAAAAAAAAAAAAAAACAAGAAATAAAAAAAAAATCATAAGAAAAGAATTGTCCGGGTACGTTCGAGAGCAGAGACAAGGCCGAAGATGTTTGAGAAAACAGTGCACCCGCATGAGCCTCTGGATAGTCAACTCACGGATATCCGGTGCTGATCTCGTCGTGTGTAAAAAAAAAAAAAAAAAAAAATTCTTACCCCAAAATTTCGGAATTTTTCGATTTTTTTCAAAAAATATATTTATAGAAATAAAAATATTGATAAAAATTAATTTGTGGACAAAATGTCGTCTACGATGTCTTATTATAAAAAAAATGAGTCTACCATTCGTTAGATTGATTAATTAAAAGAATGAATGAAACGATGATTTCATTGCTGGGTTATAGAGACGAAAAGCGTTCGAAGCCTCTTCGTCAACGTCCACGGTTGTCTCTCGTATTCATAAGACGACACATTGTGAATCGAAATGGACCGTACAACGAGAAAACAACGTTTTATAGTGAAGAACGAAAAAGAAAGAGAGAAACGAGAGAGAGAGAGAGAGAGAGAGAGAGAGAGAGAGAGAGAGAGAGAGAGAGAGAGAGAGAGAGACGTAAAGAACGAACGGGATAAATATAGGGGCCCACCCAGCACGCGACTAATGTACCCGTACTCGTTGGCGAGAGCAAGACGCGCCACGCGAGACTCGAAGAGTTCTCTCCACGACTTTTAGAGCCACGAGAATGTTAGAGACGATTCTGGAATAGCGAGCATTCAAACACTTTTTTTCCAGTCTTTAAAAGTGTGTCTGTATGTTTTTTTTCCCTCTTTATTTCTTTTGGTTTAATATTTTTTAAATTGTTTTAATATGTTAGTAAATAATTGTATTCTTTGAATCCCATTGATAAATGGTCGTTTAAATAATTCATTGATGAAACTTACCCTGGACCCATAACTGCTCGACCTTGCTGTGAACTTGGGCTGATTTGAGCGCGACGCAGAACGTCGCCAGCGCAAGTATCGCTACGAACAATACTTTGCCTGCGTGCCTCTGAAGAAAGTAACCCAATTGGCTCAACTGATCCTGCAGTCTCGCTCTGATCCATACCGCTGACCTTTGACCTTCCGCCTTGCCCTGTTCCCAAAAAAATATATATATATTCATTAAAACAAACATTTTTATCATCGGGAAAAAAATCTTCTATCGGTTTTAATAGTTTCGTTTATTTTCACTCTTGTCACTTTTTACGCAACCGCAATCGCATAATTTCGTATTAATCCCTCGGCCGAACATTCATTCGAATAAATAAAACTCTCGATTTTGTGTTTTTCTTCATTTTGTAGAAAAAAAAAAAACACAATTTTTCGATCTCTTTTCAATGATGATTCAATTGTTTGATAAAGTTTTTAAGTTTTTCTATAATTAGTCAAACATTCATATTTAAAAATGTGAATCCGAGAAACGAGCGTTAAAAAAATGCGATGAAAATATCTGTATAACCGAATGGTTTACGATTTTTTATTAAAAAAAAATCATTAGACACAGGAATTAAAAATGATTGAATTCTCAAAATAATTATCGAGTTGAATTCCGGTTGGAATAAAAAAAAAAAACATAAAATTTATTTTGACATCGCATATCGTGTTCCTAAACCGACGAATTCATTTTATCGTCCAGTAAAAAAAAAAAAAAAAATGTTCTAAATACAAAAGAATGTAAAATTAATTAATTAATTTCGCAATAAATCATTCCACGTGAAAATTATTCTCTGATGTATTTCCGCTCAAAAATATTCGCTCTAAATAAAAAATTGCATCACTCAGAAGCGTTGACGTGAATTAAAAAAAAAAAAAAAATTGAAAAAAAAAAAAAAGAAATCAAACAAGCAAACAAAAATAATGAGATTCATCAAGGGTCGAAATAGCTCATCAAAATAAAAATAAGAATCTCCATTTCAGTGAATAAATAAAAAAGTTGAAAAAAAAAAAACAAAATCAATAGAAGGCAAAAGTTCTCAGCCATAAAAGCGCATTTTAAATTTATCCTTCCATATCTATTCTATTATTACTATGAGAGACGCGTGTGAGCGGTTTGTACGCGGGTTGCACCGCTCGGAATAAAGGTGAAACGACGGGAGCGCGAGGTATTTTAAATTGGCCTGATGGACTTTGACGATGATAAGTGGCGCGGAGAGCCGAGAGGGATATATAAACGTTTCAAATCTTTTCGACGTAGATAAAGGAGAGAAGAATTAAAAAAGAGGTCTGTAGAGCAGGGGAAGGAGAAACGAAGGAAACACTCGGAAGCGCATAAAGAAACGGAGATGAAGAAAAAACAAAAACAACAACAACAACAACAAAAAGAGTGAAAAAATACAAAGTTTTATACGTATGCATGGATTTATATATATAAATATATAAATATATTCTAAGTTGAGACGATCCGCAAAGCACAAACAAGAGGTTTTCTCACTCGTGCCCCTTTTTTTGTCCCTATACTTTTTTTCTTTATCTCTATTCTTTCGTTCTTTCGTGTACGTTTCTGTGCCGCAACATATTGTGAGAGCGGCAACGCTGCGCTCTACCTGGTGGCCACACTGACAATGTGCTCGATGGACCACCCGCAACAATACCTATCTCTCGTATTCGAAAGAGCGAGAGAGAGAGAGCGAGAAAGGAAGAACGAAAGATTGAGATAGAGAGAGAGCGAGAGAGAGAGGGAGGGCAAACGTTGAAACGAATCAAGACGAAAGAAGATCGAGGAACGAGACGAGAATGAATCGAAGATTCAATCGAAGATCACGAACATACTATACAGTGCACCGAAATAGTCGTTAGACGAGAAAGGAACACGGTTTATGTCTTTTTATATTATTTGATGAATGATATCGCGGTACAGAAATGTCTGGAACTGCAATCATTCGTCATTTTCGATTTGTGCTAATATTACGTCGTTTAAACTACTATTTTATGTTTTTCTGATCCATTGCAAAGATTATAAACGCAGGGAAAGAATGAAACTTCAAAATCATGGTTAAAGAATAGAAAAATAGAGGACGACAAATATTTTACTATGCAGAATGTAAAGTTTTTACAAATTCGAACAAATTCACTGTTTATGAAATCATTTATTTTTTATTTTCATTAAATTTACATTCTGCACAGTCAAAATTGACGACATTTCAAGGTTTTTCCTTTTTTCTATTCTGCAACGATAATTTTTAAGTTTTTTCGATCTTTTAATTTTCTTGAAAGAAGCATTATCGAATTAATTCATAGACCAAGAAAAAAAGTGTATTCATAAAATGAAATTCCATAGAGTTGGACGAAAGATCGTAGATCCAATAATATTTTTTATTGATTTTGTTAAACACAAGCCAAAAAAAAATATTTGGATCGAAATAAATGGAATTTCGTTTAATAAACAAATTTTTTTCTCAATGTATGACAGTTGTTTTTGTTTTTAATTAAATTGTTCATGATTTTCTATCGATACAGACGATAACAGTACCTTAAAAGGTCTTTGACATATATTTACGGTATTTAGTGTATTTACGTACCGTTTATACAGGATATTATAAGGACTGAGGTGGTAAAAAAGTGTTGTTGTTGTTGTTTTTTTTGTCCTGGATTATTTTTGTTTTTGCTTTATAGAAACAACGGGTACGTACGTATCTCGGGGCGGTAGCCGAGCGAGTATCGAATAGCAAGGTTTTCCAGCCAATTAACTTCGCGTACGACGCGGCACTCTCGCCTTGGCGAGGCGCAGGCTCGGGTAACCTTAGACGAGAGAAACTCTCGAAGCTCCAGTGAGAGCGAGAGAGACACTGGCGCCCTCTCTTTCTTCGGCTTCGTACTTCGATATAAATTCACGCGATTCTCCTTTGGGGCTCGTTGACCACATGGCTCACATCGATATAGAACAACGACCGTTTACCACAACAAGTGCCCGAGTCATTCTTTTGTTTTATCCTCAAAAGGACGAAGCTGTACAATTCGATCGATACTTTAAGTCTTTTTTTATATCAAAAAACGGTTCGACGCTTAGTCGCTCGTGTAATCAACGGAAAAAGGAAAAAAGATTCGAGCAGCGGAAAGCACAACACACGGTAGGAAAACAATGAACGCGTAAAGGGTCAACGGGACGATGAGCGCGGGGTTTTCGCTCTGGTTTTTTTCTCCCTTTATTCAACGAGACGGCAAAAAAATTCCTTGAGCGAAAAAACGAAATGAACAAATGGGGCGTTTTAATCGTTTTCAACAGATTTGAAACATCTTTTTTCTTATTTTTTCGTTCAGATTTTAGGGGTTATGTGCAAAAATTTGAGACTGATCGACGATCAAAAAAGACTTTTTTTGAGATTTACTGTAGCTGGCGAATTTCTAAATATATTTTGACATATAAAATTGTATATCAAGATCAGTGATTGCATCATAAAATCACACTTTGTTTTTGATAAAAAAATATCTTTTAGTTCGGGATAAAAATTCTTGAAATTTCACAACTGTACTGACATTTTTTTATCCACGATGACTGATCAGAGATTTTTAGAGATTTGAGAAATAAAATTGCGTTTTTAATTCGTGCATTAAACAAAATTCTCCTTAAAATTGACTCGTATTCTTGAAATCACGAGACAATATTCTCCTATGACGTAAAAATGAATAAATTATCGTTTAAATAGTTATTTATAACTATGGTGTTACTTCGTCGATCTATTATGAAAAGCTCGTTGACAAAAAAATGTTGAAAGACTAATCCTCAAATCTTGTATGTAGAATATTTCATTTTTTCTTCGAACATAATAATAAAAAGGAGGTGAATGGACCGTTTTGTGATTCGAGTGTGTATTTTTTTTTTTCACGATATCGCCGATTGAACCTAACTCGAGAGTTCATTTTTTTTCGCCCTTTTATTCAAATATTCTCAATTCAAAGACGACGGGAGATGATTCTTTCTTTTTTTTTAAGTCCAAGTTTTTTATTTTTTGCGAAACGAGCGACGAATGAATTTACGGAGTCGAATTTTTAAATGTTCGCTCGTATTGCTTGATATTTGTGTGTGTCTGTCTGTGTGTACGATGAGAAGAGAAGGAGAAAGAAAGAAAGAGTGCAGGCACGGGGCATAACAGGATCTCGTGTCAAGCACGGTGGTCCCTCCACTCGTCTTTCTCTGGCGTTCTCTTCGTTTATTTTCTCCGCTCTTTCTTCCTCCTCCGCACCTCTGCCTTTTACTCTTTCTCTATCTCGTCAATTCCTTCTCGCATGCATGGAACACGAACTCGAGCTCACTGTGCATGATACGTTAGGCGCTTACTGTCACAGAGCAAAGAGTTTCATTTTGAGGAGAAGAGAGAAAGGGAACAAAAATAAACAAACAAAAAAAAAAATGCCATTGGAAAATGTGTTTCAAAGACTCACGAGATCTTTTATCGAGTTTTTCGTTTTTTTCACGAAATATCCAGCGATTTAAATGAAGAACTAAAAACAAATTCGAAATTTCGTTTTTCAACATTTTTTCGTATCTTTTATGACATTTCATTATTATTCAAGATGCAGATGAGTAAAAGTCGAGAATTTTTTAGCGATTTCAATCTCCCCACCTTGAAATTTCTTCTCACGCACTTCTTGGGGGAAATATCGATGGAAACCTTCCAAGAATTCGAATTATTCGACCGTGAGATCGAGATTCGACGAGCCATCAGTCGCCGGACGTCGAGTCACGTCTGACAATCGCAAGAATCGATTGCAAATTTGCCATTCAAAATAGTCGACGCGTATTTTTTTTTTCTTCGTTTTTTTTTTACATAAGAGTTGAAATAGAGAGATTCTCGAAAGTCTCGAATTTCCGAGAGACGTTGACACAAACATTTTTCATGAAAATTTCCCATTCAATATCATCCTTTTTATTTTTATTTTTTTTCAAAATATTATTTATTATACTTTTAAAATGTCGTGTTTTAGCAAATTCTTCCTAATTTACATCGATCCAAAATAATATCAATCTCTTCATAAAAATTCACGAAGTTACAGAGCCAGAAATAAATATTTCTTATAAATAATGGATTTCAAAAATGATTTGCCGTATTTTTTTTTTTTTCCGAGTCTCCTGCATCGGGATATAATAAAAAAAGATTCTTATCTCTGGTATTTATGAGTATAAATGATTGAAAGAATCTCATAATTTCGAAACTCTTATAAAAATTCAAAAAAAAAAATGAACGAAAGTGTCCCATTCGTTCTTATCGCATATAATTTTTCGTTAAATACCTGATCTTGGCATTATTTTGAATTTACATAGAAAAAAAAATCGTAAATAAATATGATTCGTGGATATTTATGGGAAAAGGAATAGAAGGGCGGAGGGGAGAGGATAAAATAGTATTTTCGGACCTCACGGATCGACAAATTTACGGATGGCAAAACGAGAAAGATCCACTGAATTGTGAAACGTTGCCGAGCAACATAAAGAGGGAGGGAGAAAAAATTTCTTTTCGGACTTTATAAGGCCGCCCTTTTTGAGAACGGCGCGAGCTAAACTCTTAGGGCATATGCATGAAGCATCAAGAGGACCCTCTCTGGATTATTACACAGTATGGTAGCCGCACACGAAGTCGGCGCCCTTTAATCCTTCGGCATCCTCACGCACAATATATATACAGATATACTCGTACTCGCGTAATCGACGAAAAAGAAAGAGAGAGAGAGAGAGAGAGAGAGAGAAAAGAGAAATTCAAACGTGTGTGTTATACGTGCGAGTTTGAATGGCGAGCATTGTGCAGAAATGATAAAAAAAATAAAAAATAAAAACGAGAAGAAAACTTAGGGTATAAAAAAATTGAATTACGATACAAAATATTAAAAAGTCCGAGTCTTCCAATTACTGAATTCCTAAAAGTAATTATTCATTTTTTCAAAGACGTCAGTCGAGTTATTAATTTCGATTTGATTTTAGTATTTGATGCAAATAATTTGAGACGAGAAAATACGAGGCAGCGAATTGTTATGGATTTTTGACTGACGTTCAAAATTAACTGGAACGACAGTCTGGCTACTTGGAAAGGAAAGTTTTTGATGAAAATTCCATTTAAATTACGTGAAAAATTTCGAAAATATTTACCACTTCGTATTCGAAATGTTTGCCATCAAATTTTTTCCAGTTTTACACAAATTCTTACAAGGAGAAGCAGAAAAATTTTAATTTCACGAAATAACCTTGAACTTTTCTACAAATTTCCAAAATTTTTAATCTCAATTACAAATGAACTTATATGACAAAGTTTTGTCGAAAAAAATCAAGAATTTTTATAATATTGATAAAGTGTAAGTTTTACGAAATTTTATATGTTTTTATATTTCTATAAGACGTAAAAATGAATATTTTTAAATTATTTCGCAATTTGGATTCAAGTTTTTCGAAAATTAATCAAAGACTCAACTTTTGAATGTGACTGTGACGAGAATATTACGTTAAATACAAGACGAACGGTATTCTCAAAATCTCTATTTTATAAAATGTCTTTTCTAGAGGCTTTTTCTGCTCGGTCTCGAGGTGAAAAAGACTGGGATCGGTCGGTGGGTTTGTTCGACGATTTTTCACGCCAAGGGTCTACATTTTTCCGAATATACCTTCGCCACGAAAAGAGCGGTGTGTTCCTTTGAAGATCGACCATATATAATTCTCGATGCCTATATTTTGTGCCACGTCTACTTTTCGTTTCTATTTTCGCTTTCGTTATGCCTCGTTGTGCAAACCTGTTGTGCAGCCATGAAAATTGTGACGATGTATTCGCTATTCATCGAATATTCGTTTCGATCGTAAAAATTGTGTAGTCGATACCTTAAATATGGGCTACGAAATATTTTTTATTTTCTTTTTTCTTCTGTAGACATAAATACAGGATTTTGGCCGATACAATATAAAAAAATTAAGTAGAATCTAATTTTTTGAAGTTACCGAATAATTCTTGTTTGTTATAACCAATTAATTGCCAATGGTTAATAAATTAAGAATTGTACATTTTTGCGATATATTTCAAAGGACCGAAACCTCAATCCAAACGATTCGAGCAATAAATGTTTCCATATGTACAATTTTCTCGAAATTAATCAATAATAATAGTGATTTTATTTTTTAAAACAAAAACGACGGTAGGGAAAATTTCAAAAAAATTCTGTAAGCTTCACTGGAATGTATAAAGTGTGTAAAAAAATCGTCATTCCGATGTTCATAATGGTTTAGCAGAAAATAAATTTTTTCATGAAAAAGTCGAAATGTCGACTATTTATTGATTTGTTGTGTCTGTGCAATTAGAAAATAATCAAAAAATGTGTGGGACTTGAATGAAATAAAACTAAAAAAACGTTACCTGTGAGTTAAAGTGTAAAATGAACGTAAAATTGCTTTCCCGGTACATTTTCAATGCAACGAAACGAATAAAAATAAAATTGGAACGATTTCGATTGAGGAGAGGGTCGCAAGATTGGAGAATGAGAATACGATTCCTCGGAGGCGATTTGAATTACGAACGACGAAGATCGGTGAACATAAAAGGCTTTATGGGTGGTCTCGAAGTCACTTCCGGTCGAGCGAAATGCCGAAATAATTGTTTGGTGCGTGTGGACACGAATAAATGTGCGCTGGATGGTCAGGAAGGAAATGAATATTGTATATAAATGTATAATGATGAAAAATCGGTATTGGAATGTTAATTGAGCCCTGAAGACATTCGATGAGATCAAGAATGGAAGAAAAAGGCTTTTAGCTTGTAGAAATCCAAGGGCACACGAGGCAAAGAGAATCCGAAGGGAAAATAAGTGTTGAAGGGACCTCCCTGTTCCTAGGGATTGCCGACACTGTCTTCGTCCCTGTATTTGTGTACATGGCTGGGCGTCAGTACGAGGGGAGAAGAAAAAAAACACAAATTCCGAGAAACGAGGTTTCTTCGACATCGCAGAGAAAGAGAGAGAGAGAGAAAGAGAGAGAGTAGAACAGTACATAGTTCTGTGCGATGGTACAGAGCCCAGGATGGCTTTTTCGAACCATTGGACCGCCCCAACGGCGCGGTCAATAGCCACAGAGAAACGTTGAAGCAAAAGAGACGAAAAAAATGTTCTTGCACTACCTAAACGCTGTTTCGAAGACTAGACATTTCATCGATTTCCACGAATCTTAATAGAAATGTTAAATCCTGTCAATTTGATTTAAAAATAGTGCTCGAACAGTTTTTTTTTTCAAATTTATTGCAATTTGCTCAACAGTTTTTCAATTAAATGATTTTTTTGAGGTTATGTCTTTTCTATCGTATTACGAAATGTTTCATTCCATTTTTTAACACTTAGAATGAATAAAAAAATAAATGATAACGATAATGAAAGAAAGAGAGACATTTATTCGCTACGAAAGAGACACCGACGCTCGTCCTAGCTGCACAGGACGTGAGCCCTTGTATCGATCGATCGTTTCACAGCTCGCAGCTGCAGATGTCAAACCAAGTCTCATACATTGACACATGACTCAGTTTCATTTTTATGGATTTATTCCTATCAAAATATCGTTATCTTTCATTTAATTAGTTATTAACATTATCTCTACAACCAGATCAAAACGTCACTCGATTTATTAACATTTATTCAAAACTTTTTTCATTTTATACACTTTTAATCATGAAATATTCAACGAATTCGGCTTTATCATATACCATTCTCTTCGTTGAAAAAAAACGAAGAAAATGGTGCAAGTTAAATCCATTTATCGTTTACGAAAGCCATTTTATGATGCAGAGAAGTTTCGAAACGTTTTCGTAATCGTTGACAGCTGTCAAATTTTTTAGTTAATCCATTTACACTATTATTATGACTAAAATGAATAAATAAATAATAATAAATAAATAATATGTGTAAACTTCGGAAATTCCTATATTTTGTTCACTATTTTTATCATTATTAATATAAATTTGAAAAAAAAAAACACGTTTATTGTAAGGTAAAGTTTTGAAATTACCTTTTCGAGCTGATCCAAGGCGATTGCAGCGTCCGTCCAACTCGGCCTGACATAAAGGTCGGACTCGTGCCTGTGCTTCGTATTCTCTGAAGGAACATTGTTGTTGTTGTTGTTGTTGTTGATGTTGTTGTTGTTGTGTGAGATATTGCAAGAGTTTGTATTTTTGGAATTGTTGGAACACCGGCCCCGTGAGTTCGTATTTGAATTGACATTTTGTTGGGATTGCGAGTGTTGGAAGGAGTTTTGATGTTGTTGGTGGGTCGCAGTAGGGCGTCCCGCTAGGATCCCTGTAGGGTCGGACGCAGAGACCATGATCCGTCATGCATCTGCCCCAACACCGCGCACAGATATTTTCAACTATTTCTTCCTGTTATACGATTATCGTGGATATTCCCACACTCCACTGTCGTCGTATTTTTTACTACAAATTAATCTCGACTAAAAGAAACGAAACAAAAAGAAAAAAAAACTGGGCAACACGAGGCTTTTGTAGAAAAAATAAAAACAAACATAAACCAATAAACTTCGAATCACTGAATCCTCTTCTTTCTTCATACGATTCACCAACTTTTTTCTTTTTTTTTTCAAACTTTATTCGTATATTTCTTTTTTTTCACCACTTAAAGCAACAACACTGTCGAGTTTTCACACACTTTCGAAAATCAAAATTATTTATTCGTTTTCATCGATCTCCGGAAATCCTTTATGCACTCGGAACGATGTTTCTCGTTTCGTAATATTTCTGTTTACGTTTATCGTACTCGAAGTAAGATTCGATGTATATTTATATATTTATATTTTATATATAGATATGTACGGATTTTGTCCTCTCTCTCTCTCTCTCTTTCTCTCGTAAACGCCTATTTTCTTCTCTGCCTGTATCTCGTTCGTAAACTCGAGGAACGCTGCTGGCTCCGGAGAGATCGGGCGAGAGAAATTCCTCGTGGTTCGTCCACTACACACCGACGACTTACGAGATATACACGAGCAAACGTCGCGCGGGGGATGAGACGAATATTTTCGTCTCTTAAAATGTATAAATATAAATAAAAATTTATATTTATTGAGATTTCGTGATAAACACACTGTCAGGTACGCGTTGTCCAAAATAATTGTTAAAAATCGATAAAATTGTGACTTCTGTTTGGATCGTTACGTGGCTTACAGCTGTTGAACGAGTTTTTTAAACCACGCGGACTTAACGCGATAAAAATATATCGCTCGTAAGGTAATCGAGTTTACAGAAATTTTCATAATCAGACCGGTGTCCACGGGACGAAAGAAGAAGGAGCGAGTGAGAAGATTGCCCTTTACTCACGGGGGGGCGCGTTCGCTCGCTCGCGCGCGCGCCAACTCCTCTTGCCTCCTTCCTTCTCTGGCATCCGGTTACACACGCACACGGCAGAGAAACCGACGAGGGACAACCGGGCTTTTAACCACCGAAAAAAAACTCTCGAGACGCGACACTAATATTACGAAACTTTTTGTAAATGATTTTTCAATTGTTGAAACGAAGGGTTAAAGTAACGATTGAAAATAGTGACAAGAAGATCACGTTGACAGGAATCGGCTGTTTGGAAGCACCGATTTTTCGTTGATTGAGAATCGATGCACTTTGTTGTGGATTTTGTGTCGAAAGCCTGAAACTCTTGCTCGAAGTTTCTTGGCTCTCTGTTTACTTTTTCTACACGATTTAATATTCCGTCACTCGCGATTGAATTAAAACACGACGCGGTTGTTGTTTTTTTTCTATTCTTTATTTATGCACTTGTTTATTCGTCTCTCTTTCTCTATTTTGATTTCGTGTCGTTTTGATTCAACACAATTGTTTATTTATCGTCAAGTGTCTCCCGCGTCTGCTCTCTTTTACTTTTAAATCGAGTCTTTGCCTCCCCGAACGGCCACTCTCAACGCAGTCCAAGTTCGTACTAAACGAAACTCTCGACCACATTTCTTTCGTGGGGCCCCTCTTGGCTTACACGCCGGCCATAGTTGATCGTACCCCCTCTTTCCACTTTCATCTCTTCGCCCTTTCCCTCTCTCTCTCTTTTCTTACTCCGCGGTCTCTCCAATGTGTACGGAGTCGCGTTCTCTCCAGAGATCCGCTGAGCTCGCCACAAACACGCAGGCCCGTAACTTATCCATTATTTAAGGGGGTGCCCCATGGAGCTAAAACCCTTTTCCCCTTCCCAGACTCCAGACAAAAATCTTACGCCATCTGGAGTCTTTAATCTTGTCGACGATTTATTTTTTTATCGATCAATACAAAGGCACCTCGCAGGCCCAATGTTTGCGAGATTTTTTTCTTTTTATCCTTTATAGAATCGAATACTTTATTTTATAGATTTATCAAGGAATGGCAAAAAGATAAACTGCAAAACTTTGTTCATTTCTTTAGCTCCAAATGTTTAAATCAATTGTGTTTTTTAATTTTTTTTATTGTGTTACGGTATGAACAGAACTGTTCACTTGAGTTTATTTGACATTATTGCCCTCTATCGGCTATTGACAAAACTAACAAACGAAGATCTGTTTGCAAAGTTAAAATATCGTCGAAATAAACTCGAATACGTGGAATTGACAGTCAAAAAGTCGAAAATGTAATATTCGGTAGTTTTCTGTGTAAATTAAGATTTTTTACAATAAAAAAAGCGTTTCTAATCGAGTAGTTTTTTGGTACATGAGTTAAGGGAGTATCGGGAGAAATGATTTCTTGGGAATTACTGATCATGCAACCGGGCCCGCGGAAGTAATGTTTACGGCGTTGGTCACAGTCTCGAAGTTGCGAGCGAGTTAAACCGGAGATTGCCGAGTACGAGGCTGATCTCGGCTGATTGGAGGATTCGGCTGAGCGTCTCGGGTTGCTAGGTAACCGCGATGAGAGAGAGTTGCTTCTTTCCCGTTTGCACACAAGCAATCGCGTGGATACACACACCCACAGGTTTGTACACAGGATCGAGGCGGAGGCCTCGATGCTCTTCGGCGTCGCCGGTCCGCAGCAGCGGGGCGAAAGGAGGAGAAACAACAGCGGACCACACACGCGGTACCATTTCCCCTCGAGCAAAAAACATTACCAATACAAGGACTCGACCGACACGGGCCAGCACACGCTCGCAACGGCCTTAACCCAACTCATTCGGATTCCCTCTACCTTTTACGTACAACTGTAACTCCGTATTTATATCTGTATATATTTAAACTAAATAAATTTAATTGTCATCCAAGCAATTATGTTTCTAAACTGTCATTTTCGAGTCGAACGTTTTTTATTTATCATTGCACTGTCATTCGAAAAGTCTTCGGGTTACAAATCTCGTAAATTTTCATAAAATATCCACCAGCATTTCGGAGATATTCAGAAAAAAGTAAATACAGGGGTCAAATTAAGGTCGAAGAATTATTTAGAGCCACCCTCGAAATTGCAGCATAAACATCGGGTTTGAAATTATTTTTCGTTTATTCAGAAGTAACATTTGGCCCCAACAACGACTGTCATAGTTTTTCTCGCGACTTAGAAACGAAACTTCGTCAATATTCATATTTTGATGCAAACGACGAAATTCTACAAAAATGTCGTATGTAAACAAACAATTATTAAAGGCGCGACACTTGTTGATATATATTTGATAAAAAATAAAGAATCAACGCCATCTCTGACTTGCTCGTGACGACTGTTACACAAGACGATCGAAAAAAATCGATTTTTCGATTCGAACACAGGCAAGCATGTTTCTATGAATTTTACTACACTGATTTGAGAAAAATGTTGAGAACTCTCTGTAACGGTAAACAAAAGGTTTGTAATTCATTTCCGGTGTCCTCTGCGTAGAGGTCAGTGTAACAAATACGAGACAATATATCGTGAGCTATGTAGTAATATCTCATAAATACGCGTGTCGATTTACCCTTTTGCGAGATGATTCGTGGCCGCACGTGAAAGACGAAGACCGAGAGGGAGGGAACTCGAGTAAGCAGAGTGCGCCTTCGGTGAAAAGGACAGCGAATGGTGCGTTGCTCGCGAAGAGACGAGACGAGAGATAAAATCTTTTGTCTCGCTCTTAATAAGTTAAACGAACGGATGTACGAGCGAGAAAAATAACTGAAGAGAATCTTTGCTACGATGTATATATTTATACATATATATTTATACATTGCGATACATAAGAGTGAGTCCATTTCAGAGAGGCAGAAGCAAAACGCTGAAAGAGGACAGATAGAGAAGAGATATCGTACAAATACGAGACCACCCACAGCGACGCTTTCCTCTCTCTCTCTCTCTTGCTCACTCGCTCTTTTTCGAACGACCACTCACCCCTTGCGACTCGAAAGCAACGAGAAACAATTTCACACGTGCTATTGTACGAATTATAAAAAAAAAAAAGGAGACCAAAAATAATCGAATAAAAATAAAAACTGTATTTCCGTAGTTTTCTTTTTATGTCACTTTTTTTTCGTTGTTTTTTTTGTTTTTTTTTTGTTTTACAGTCAGAAAAGAAACATATGCAGTCGTTTTAGGTCTCGTATCTCAATCGTCGCAGCTTATTCGAGAGCCAACGAGCTCTTCCAACCTCGACGGTGTACACTGAATTATTGGCCCTCAAAACTAAACTGAATACATCCTTGTAATTGATAATGGAAATTTTCATTTGAAGAAAAAGAGAAAAGACGTGAAAGAATGATCGTAGCCTCGAAGATTTTGAGACCTAACCTACAAACGACGATCTTCTCAATCACTTTAACAGTTCGATGCTGAGCAAAAGCTGAAATAAATCGCCACAAATGACATTTTGGGTTTTTACGAATCTGTCAAATTCTAAAAACACCAATTTTTTTGAACCAGTTGCACTCTTTCTGCAGCTTAAATATATTTTAGTGAATTTATATATTTTCAAAAATCTACGATCGTTTGGGAACCTCGAACAAATATCTATCGATTTGTATGCGAAAAAAAAGAATACAATATAATAATGATCATTGGAAATAAATAAATATTTATCGGTTATGTAGACGATGCTTTTATATATGCATAACTTCTCGTATACATATATATATATATTTATGTCATGTACAAACCTCACTCCTCACTCCTCTTAATACGATATTACTATAGCTTATTCATTGATGCAAGTCTCGCTCGGTGTTGAAGAAGTCGCAGAATGAATGGTGCGACGAGTGGAGTTACTTCCGGTTCAATTTTACGACAAAGCGATGCCGCAATCCGTGGGCTCGTTATTTCTTTATGTAAACGATACACCTATTACTTTATATAGACTCTCTTTCGAGCCCAACGATTCAAATATTATTCTGCACCGAATATATACCTATGGGCGATTTCACATCGAAATAAATAAGTTTTTTTTTTTTTTTCCAACGTTGGTATTTTTTTTAGTACAATATTTACAAGGTCCGAAATACAATTTTCAAATTACGAAAATATTCTGAATTCTTGTTTTTTTTTTTTATTGATCTTTAAACGATCATAAAAAAAATCTATTAATTAGTCGAGTACCAGAAGGTCTGACATTTTTTCACATTAGATTATTCTCGGGATAAATAATCGTGGAAATTCCCACAGTTCTTTAATCGGGAACGAGAATTCTTTGACAACTTTTCGAAACTGAGAAATCTATGATTTTTTTCGTTTCGTCTCGATGGATGTGATTTTGGAATCCACTCGATATTTGATAGGTTTCTGTTTTCATTTGATAAATAATGTATTGAAAGTGCTGCTCGGTACATTTTTTAAAGATCCAAAACCAATAAATGATATTGACGAGTTACATTCATTTAAAAAGTTCAAATTAATTCAACTAAATTCGTTTACTCGATTTGGAAAAATAAGAATCGATGAAATTTCTATTTGCTTCAAATAAAAAACTTTATTTGAAACAAATCAAAAATTTGAGTGTTTTTTCGCGTATTCACGTGAAAGCCTCTCGCTCTGGCCACTACGTGGCGCAGAATCTCGAGACGTTTCTCACGTACGAATTAGACCCTAGATGTGCATAAATTTGAAAAAGTATGGACTTTTTATTCATGAGAAAAATCTTTCGAAACCGAGCCAAGTCATGTTTTTTTTTTTTTTTTTTTTTTTTTAATTTGAATAAATACAATGGATAAAAAATCGATTAAAATTGGCAGAGGTTAAGTGTCACAGACCTGTCAAATCTGCTTGAAAAGCCTCATATGAAATAAACGGTCGATTAATTTTATCAATTCGATTATTGTTGTTTTTCGTTTTTTATGTGTTTATGTGTATAATGAAGCAAAGAGTGCAAGTTCTTGGATGAAGGAGCGAGAGTTATGGATACATTAATTTTAGTGATACAGCATCGAGAGTATATTTAAGAGTTTAATGATTCGAACGGTAAATATCTCGTTAAGGATGTACACCGCGGTCGAATGGTTTAACATGGTCTTATAAATTAGCTCATCGCATTTTTTTCGTTTTTTTATTTTGTAATAAAACTAATTCAATGAGAACTTATGATTATAATTTTTTTTTATTGTTTTTTTTTTCAACTTTCGAAATAATCCAATTTCACGAGATCGAGTATGGAAAAAAAAAATGCTCAAATCGCATTGTCCACGGTGGAGTTGATGGAAAAAAAAATGTTGTCAGGTGCTGCCACTAACGTCGATGTGTTTGTGTGTGCGAATGAAAAGAAAGGCGAGGGAAGTTGAAAGAGCTGCGAGAAAAAGGGAGATAGAAAAAAGAAAATAAACGTATCGCTGTGGGGCTGCGTTCGAAGGCCCAGTTCGATCGTCGATAAGCACCGCATGGCGGCAGTTAATAATTTTTACGACACTTTAAACTTGCCACCCGGTATTAAGCGGGCCTCACCGAGACGGGCTTTGATCTTTGCCGACTCTCTATCTACTTAATGAGCGACTCAAGACGAGAGAGAAACCAAGAGTCCGAGAGAAAGAGACGAAAATAAAAAAGATCGCGAGATGGCGCTGCGGTCGCAAAGAAATAACAACAAAATTCTCAATCGCGTCAGAGCGAGAGAGATCGCACGAAATATACGTTAAAACACATACCGCGATGTGAACGCAATGACAGAGAACGAGCTAAAGGACCGAGAAACAAACGATTTATCGAACGACCCCGTGATTTCTTCTATCAGCTGTGCCGAGACGATGCACCGGTTGCATATTTTCCGGGGTTACGTCGTTGTGCTGACTACGATTTCGACGAAGTACACGTTTCAGTCGATCGAGAATGACATTAGGAAATAAATTGTTTTTTTTTCTTCAATCTTTCCCCATATTTTCAGGCAGATTTTCTATTCGAAACGATTGAAATTATTTTTTGACTCTTTTCGAAAAAAAAGATAATTTTTTCATCAACAAAAATCATAATGCAGACGAATAAATATTTAGTGAATTCAACTAGAATCTCGTTGAATGAATCAAAATTCTTTTAGTCTTTCACGGCCCAAATTAGAACTCTATTTTACTTTGAGAAATAATTTCATTCGATTTAAATGTTTTTATATATTTCTCGTCAATGGAAAACGTACTTTTTCGGTTTTTTCTTTACCAATCCTCTAGGATTTTTTATTTTTTTTCATTATCGTATTTTCTCCGAAGTTTTTTGAGAGCTCTGCAAACGAAACGTTCGTAAAAATTCTAGTGGATTCTAAAATCAAGGAAATTAATAACATAATAAAGATTTTTTATTATTTTCGAAATTTGGTGATTCAACGACACAAAAAAAATCGTATATTTTTCAATGACTGCTAAATTCACTTATTGTCGATTTCCACGTGCTCGTCCGACGATGAACGTGACGAGAACCAAAAAATATAAAATTTCCGGCATCTCGTACGAGTCAAAGTTAGTTTCGTGTAAATTTTGTAGTCAGCGTTTAGCTAAAGAATTCGATACGAGATCGGTACCTGCTCGGATCAAAGGTTCGAGCTACCATCTTACACGAGATGAGACGAAAGAATGGAACGAAAGAAAAGAAGAAAGAGAGAAAGAGAGAGCGTTACGCACAGAAGTGGCAACAAAAGCGTATCGGCAGAAGCGGCACAAAGTACCTTTATAATAGAATAGAAGGGTGGAGACGAGATATCGAGAAGAGTGTTTTCCTCTTAACCCCCCCCCCCCTCCCTTGCCCTTCCTTGCCCCCTGATTCCGTAAGACATTGTACCAGAGAAAAGAGACGAGAGACGAGACGAGGAAGAAGAAGATTGTATCGTATCTCGAAGCACACGAGGCGACAGTGTCTACGGAAGACTTCGAGGACCACCCATTAGCTCGCAAAATGATAAACACGCGCGGTATTGTCCTCTGGAGTGACGGTGCGTACAACGACTTTTCTCTCTCTCTCTCTTTCTCTCTCTTAAAGAAACTTTTACACATACATTTATAGGCAAAAACGTTATATTTTCCTGTAGGATTTCCTCGCTTAAGAATGGAACTGACATTTTTGTCATTTTGATCTTTTTGAAGGTCATATTTTCGCGTAAATTGACGTTTTCAAGGTCGATTTTCGTGATATAATCAGTTTAAAATTCTTTGAGTTGTTTCGTTGGTGAATTTTCGTGTACTTTTTTATTACTCGTTTAAAAACACACACTAATTAACGTAAAAGAAAAATACAAATATTTTGTATCACAGTTTTGTATGATTCAGTTGATCTGGACGTGGAAAAAAAAAATCTTTTGACTGGCTTCTGAATTTTTTTTTTTTTTAATACATTTTCCTCGTTCTACGGGTCATAAATGGATGTAAAAATGATTAAAACTCTATTTTGTTACTGTTCCTGAAAACGAGTCTAGCGAGTGAAAAATTTACGCTCAATCGACCAACTGGTTACTAAGATATCGTAATCGCCAATTTTGAAAAACACGTTTAAGAAAAAATCGGTTTTAAAGTTGTTTTAAAAGAACTTGGACACGTTCAAATAAATTCTATCGGAAAAATCATAAAACGTAGAAAAAATGTACATTTTTTTTTTCATCAGGATGTTAATAAAATGTTTGATTTATCAAGTTCTAATTTTATTCGATCTTTTCAAAATCGATCGTGATCGTCGACGTCGAAAACTGGTTGACAAAACCTTGAGGTATGATTAAAAATGATGATAAATCAAAAATATTATAAGCGTAACACGCATTAACTCTGGATTATTATGTATTTGCGTAGGCGCAGTGTTAGTATCCGATGAATATCGTAACCGCGAGCAAAAGTTGTTGTGCCTTTTTTTTTCAATCGATCGAATCTTTAAAGGTCGTGGACGAAAGTTTAATGAATGACGAATGCAACATTTGTGAAAGATATTGATGGCTGTTAAGACTATCGAAATAAAAATAAATAAATATCTTTAATATTTATATATATTTACATACGTAATATGTACCGGAGAGCATAACGAGGCGAGTCGTTATTCGCGGTGACTTGGCTCCCGAGAGAGAGAGAGAAAGAGAAATTGTTTCGTGAGTTTATCTGCATCTCTCAGACTCAAATCGCTACCGCACGCGGTCTCAAATATTTTCTCTCTCTCTCTCTCTCTCTCTCTCTCGCTCTCTCTCTCTCTCTCTCTCGCTCTCTCTCTCTCTCTCTCTCTCTCTCTCTCTCTCTCTCTCTCTTTCTCTTTCTCTTTCTTTCTCTCTCTTCAGGCATTTCGTGCTTAATCTCTTTTTCTGTCTTGGAGCTTCTCGTCATATTTTATCTACGAGTATATCAGATCGGTATATACTTGTCGGCGTTCTCCACGAGCCACAGTGTCCATCGAAAGAGAAAAAGAGAAAGAGAAAAGGAGACTTCCGGAGTAGCTCGATCCATTTTCATTTTTTTATTTTCATTTTTTTCATTTTATTTTTTATTTTTCATTTTTTATCCTCCTGGGGAGTCGTTTAGTCCCGACGGATTGAGTCTCGTAAAATATGTTCACGTGAATATATATATTTCTGCTTCGGTAGCTCTCTCTTTTTCTCTTGAGTTGCTCGAATCGCGCCCGTGGACGAATCATTTCTTCGTGCACGATTTTGCTACCGGTTGCTAGGTCAGTCCCCGTTCACGTTCTCTCTCTCTCTCTCTCTCTCTCTCTCTCTCTCTCTCTCTCTCTCTCTCTCTCTCTCTCTCTCTCTCTCTCTCTCTCTCTCTCTCTTTCTTTCTCTGATTAAATCCTTCCGCGGCATTCGAGTCTTATGTTTTTTTTTTTTTCTTTTAATTACCTATTTCGTAACCCACATTTTGAATATCAGTATCGATCGGATTTAGCAATTAAACGTCGTTTATTCCTTTTTAATTAAAAATGTTTTCAAATAAGACTGTTATTTATGATATTTTTAATTATAGGCAAATTTTTTTCGATTTCAATATTTCAATATTCTTTCAGATAATAAAATAATTGTCGGATAATAATAATAATAATAATAAAATTATTAAATATTTATATAGTCATAAAAATAATAATTATTGCAATTAGACATTTTTGTATCGTTCGGAAAGAGAGAGAATAAAAAAATAATTTGTAAAGTATATTATGATTCTTTGTTGGTTGTTATTTTATTACGAAACGATCGAGGCTCGTTGAACTAATCGCCAAAGGGATTTTCTACCTTCTATAAATAAAGAGCGCCAAACGAGGATCATGCTCCTCGCACTTTGGAAGCAAAGTGTCTCTCTCTCTCACTCTCTCTCTCTCTCTCTCTCTCTCTCTCGGACTTTTATTCGCTTTTTCCTTGTTTGCTGCTCCCCTCAAAGTGCACATGTAAGAAAAACAACGAAAACTCGAATCACGTCGAGCGTTGAAACCAAAAGAACGAACAGGACCCTTGAGAGGATTTTCTAATTGGCGTGTGTGTAGTAGTTGAAGTTTTGAGGAGATTGAGAATGAGGAGAAGAGAAAGAGACAACTGCGCATGAATTTCCAGCGGGCGTCGAAACGAAGTTGTTTCCAAACTTGACATTTTTTCATTTTTTTTTTCGTTTCCTTTCGCATTTTTTAATATTTTTTTTAAGTACAATTTTTCCTGGGCACGAAATACATCAGAAAAGTTCGATTTCTCGTCAAATTTTCTCATCATCGGAATGCTCTAAAATCGAATACAAAATGAGGTGAAAATTCGTCGAAAATTGAATAAACTTTCTTTCATGAACCCACAGAAAAAAATCAGCAAAAAAAACAAAACGAAACAGAATTCTTCGTTAGAATAAAAGTACAAAATTAGAAAAATAATAGAAATAAGTTTAGCTGCACATTTAATAACGATGTGAATTTTGATAAAAGGCTTTGCATATATTAAGTTAAAAGGAATAATTGAACGAAATATCGTGATTCTTGACTCGGTATAACGTTCACATACATTATGCACAATTTTATGGACACACATATATGCGTATGTTGTTATAATATAGGTGTATCTAATTACCAACTGAGAGAAGGATAGTTTTCAAGATGCTTGAAAGCCCTCGGGGTCGTTACCACGTTTCTTCTTATAGATCATTAATTCTAAAACTAGAAAGAGAAAGACACAGCGAAGAGTTATTTACTCTCTTTCTCTCTCTCTCTCTCTCTCTCTCTCTCTCTCTCTCTCTCTCTCTCTCTCTCTCTCTTTCTCTTTCTCTTTCTCTTTCTCTCTTATTCTCCAGAGCAGGAAAAGAGTAAGAAAGAGAAACATTGGTAACTGAACTGCGAGAGATTCAAGGAGAGCTCTGTATCTTTTTCTCTCTCTCTCTCTCTCTCTTTCTCTCTTTCTCTTTCTCTCTTTTTTTCTCTATATCTCTTTCTCTCTTTTGGAGTACACATGCGTGTATATAGCCGGGAGATTCAACTTACTAATTGCGACTACGCCGGTGGTCCGAGAACGCGCTACGTTTGCTCACAACTCTCAGTACCATACATATATGTATGTCTATATAATCATATACAAAGATATATATACGTATAAGGATAACACGTAATGAAAAGCAATACCACGCTTACCTCAACTGACAATCGACCATTCAAGCATAACTCCTTATTTCATATGTACATTTCTTCAGGTATATGTACTTTTATATGTTTATATATATATATATATATATATATATATATATATATATAATAAGCTAATTAACAGGATAATTAAAATGAGTACGTAAGTATTTAGTCAATCGAACGATTTTTCTTTAATTTTTTATTTAATTTATTGATGCAACATTTTTAAACCTCCATTTAGTCATTTTAATTATACATATTAATAAAATAAGTACAAAAAAAATGATATGTAATTAAAAAATGGTCGATTAATAATCGTTTGTACACCAGATGCTTCTGAATAACTCTTTAAGGTGGGACTACTATTTAGTTTTTTTTTTTTCAGGATTTTTCAAATTCAAATAACGTTGGTTGGGAAGAAATGATTGAAATGAATATGATGAAATTGATTTTGAAAGAAAAATGCATTTTTTCGAATTGTCACGTTTTTTCCAAACGCCACATATCCGAATATCGTGAATTCTTATTTATAAATAAAATTTGTACAGAGTAAGAAAAAAAGGAAAATTAGAAAAAAATTTAACGTTAAAAGAGAAATGTGTAAAAAAAAAATTATCTTGGGATTTCCTTTAGAATTCGAACGAATGAAAGATTTAATCGAATAAAGTTTTTATGCTTTATTCTCATTGACTCGAGTGTTTTTTTTTTTTTTTTTTTTATGACTTCGTCGCACCGTACAAGCAGCATGTTTGGTATACGGTACAACAGGTTAAAAGTGAATGCCGAGTATGCCGTATCGAAAGGTACAAAAACGGTCCCTTTGGACCGCCGAACGCTTCATGCGTATTTCGAGAGAGAAAGAGAGTGATAGGGGTGAAATCGAACAGTGGCTACTGTATTTGCGTTCGAGTATATATTTTACACCTCGAGTCTTGCAAGCAAAGACTCCATTCGAATGCTTGATTTATAGCAGCTCGTAGCATTGAAAACAACTTGATCCTCAAATGGATAAATATTTGTGACGCTGATGAAAATTCAGTCGCGTTCAAACAGTTGGAAACACATTCCATTAGCACGAACACTCATTTCCAATGGAAAAAACTGAATAAAATAATTTTCACGAATTATCGACTGATGGTAACTTGGGACGACTTCGAAATTTACATTCCAAGACACTAAAACTGTTGTTTTTTGTTTTTTCCATTCACCTGGAAAGTAATTCTTTAAATAAATGTTTAAAAATATAATTAGGATGATATTCCATCGATGTAAACGTCAGTGTCAAAAAATTCAACTCAAAACGTAACAAGTTCGAAATTTGTGTCAATTTTTACTTTGTTTATCTGATGATTTTTAAGAACTGCATTACTTTCCAATAAAATCTATTCATTTATCGAAACTTCCAAAACTCCATTGAGTCGAAGATAAAAAAAAGAAGAAGGAGAAGAAGAGGAAGAAGAAGATTGGTCTCTATTGAGTGGATGGATGCAAAACAGCTATTATGTCGTTGCGAAGGTTGTGGAACATGTGGCAGGACAAAAAAATGGAGGTACGAATAGTGGTACAAGGATATAATATCGCAGGACATATCCTTGTACACATACAGGACTCGATATCCTTTCGAGCATGTAGAGAAATATCAACGTATATAAAATATACACAGAATTTGGTCCTTCGTTCGACACAATCTCGAAAAAAAAAGAAAAAAAAGAAAAAAGGGAGAAAAAAAGGTAACTCCGAATCCAGAAAGTCAGTAAATTTTCGTTTACTACCTGTTCGTTCGTTTGAGGCTTTTGTGGTGTCTGTGCGTATAAAGTTTATCGTACGGGGGCGCTGAAGGGTAAGAAGGAAACGTGGAGGTGGAACATCCCTGCGCTGTTTGCGTAGGACGTTCCGGACCACCCAAGTCGTCGACGCCTCTGCCATCCGCCTTGGAATTGACTTGGCGGAATTTCCTCATCGTCCAACTAAAGAAAAAGATAGAAAGATAGAGAGAGAGAGAGAGAAGGAGAGAAGGAAATGACGAAAATAAGGTGGACGAAGGAAGGAAAGAAGGAGAAAAAAGTCCAAAAAACACTTAACAACGATTGCTGCTGAGAACGAGAAGAGCGTAACTGTTGCTATTTGACATGTGGGGCAAAATGGACCCCAAGCTTTTTTTCTTTGACACGGTCCAAATGTCGTTTTCTCTTTCTCGTGGATACATAACGAGGGCCTTTTAAGTTTTAACCCTACGTAAAACCCTCTTCGTCTTATTTTTCATCCTATTGTCCAGGAAAACGAAACAGCCAAAGAGGAAAGAACAGCGTTGAGAGTTTCTACCCACGACGGCAGGGGGGACACACAATTGCAGTCAATAGGACGAGTTTCCACGAGATGGGGGCTTTCTCCTTGCCATATTTATACCCGGGCACGTCTCTCACGACCATGCAACCGTAGTACGCAAAAAAAAAAAAAATCCAAAATTCTTAAGTCCTTAGAAGATTTATATACAGATATATTGACGTGTGTACGAGGACAATGATCCTCGACGACGTTGTTATGCCTGCTGTTGGTTTCTCGGTAAAACACCAAACGTCAAAGATGTGGAAAACATGAAAAAAAAAAAAAAACATGGCCATGAATTCTTCGATTTTCTAAGCAACTTCACCGAAAAAAAAAAAAAAAAAAAAAAACAAATATTTACTTCATCTCGTTGATATTTCATTCAAATTTTGACACAATATCGTGACGAAGAATAATGTTTGAAAGTTTAAATAAATTATGAATATTAAATTTGATTGAAAAATCAAGACATTGAAGAATAATCGAAAAGTGATTTTTCAAAAATAATTTGACGTAATTCTCCAGTTGAATTTCATTTGTTTTTCGTTTTTTTTTCTCTCTCTTTTTAGCAGAGTGAACTTTTGGAGGGTAACGTCGTATCGAAATATCAAATTAAAATGCTACGGAACGAAGCTCGCGAGAGAAAAAAAAAGTGATAAATTAGTTCTTTAACAAATCGATTCGAAGAGTTCGAATATATATACCGCCCAGCTTTAAATTCTAGGGATTTCAATATTACGTCTCGCGATCTTTTGCACAGTACGAGAGAGACGCTCTTTCTCGTTCTCTATCTCCGCGGCTAATATAGTTGCTTGATTAGCGTTAATCTTGGAGACTGACAAATAACGACGAGGGCCAAAGGAAAAAGGAAGGAATCGAAGAAAGAGAGAGAGAGAGAGAGAGAGAGAGAGACAACAATATATTTTCGGTCGGTGCTTTGAATCGGACAGGTAGACAGTTGGCATTATATATCGATGGGGAATCTATAAAAGACATTAATTTATTTTTATTTTCCATTATTATATCTGTCGGTAAGTTTTTGAATTATATTTCGATCGTAATGAAAATAAGAGGGAGGAAACAAAAAAGTCTAGTTTTCAAAGAATCTTTTCAGTCATTTATTTACTGTTTTCTGTTTTTTTTTCATTATTTATTTCTTTAATTCCTATTCACCAAATGAAAAAAAGAACAGATAAAATTAGCAAATGTGTTTTTTTTTTCTTTATCAATCTCCTTTCTCAATATAAGCGTCGATCGACCTGAAAAAGCCCATGGAATAGGGGAACATGGGGCAAAATGGACCCCTGGAGGCAAAGCGGGCAATCTAAATTTTTTAATTTTTGGGGCAAAGTGAGCTCTCCGAAAAATGAAGGAAAGTCAAATTTTTCTTTGAATTTGATCCTCCTTCATTTTTGGGAGAGCCCACTTTGCCCCAAAGATAAAAATTTTTGGATTGCTCGCTTTGCTCCAGGGGTCCATTTTGCCCCACATTCCCCTATATGTAGTACTTTATAACGTATGTTGCCAAAATGATAAATTGGCCTCAAACTTGTACGTTTCATTGCCTGTTTATATATAAATTGTACTCATGTATATATTTCACTCATATATAGACAAAAATATACACAATGTGGCCTCGTAAGTATATAATCACTTAGATATATATATATATATATATATATATACAACTTATAGTTAGTTACGAGCATATAGGACGATTCGAGGATTTGAGAGTCGTTGATCGTTCAAAAGTTGCAAATATATCTATATTTTTATATATATGTATATATATGGATATATAAAACGAAAGAGAAACTGAGACTGGTTAATATCAAAACGGTGTTAGTGAGTGACCGCCCACGGTGAGGCCAAGACCACCCAACGCGTTTCTCGCTACCAAAGAGGCCTTTTGCCGTTTTATTCACTCGCTTCTCCTCCCCTCCGTGCTTCCCTTCTATCCACTTCACAGTTTACCTTACGCGTGCACGGTCCATGGAGCCCCGTATTATTGCGTTAAGGGAGAAACCGTAACTTTTCAGCTTCAAATACTCCGGGGGCTCTTTTCAACGTGACCAATGTACGAGGAACGAAAAAAAAAGAAAAAAAAAACCAACCTTACTGCTTGCTCGAATTTTCAATCTCTTCTTTTTCTTCATTTTTATTTATTTTCAGTTATCACCACTTTTCAACAGTTTTACCATTTTCGGAATCCATCTTTCTCGTTCTTTTTTTTTTCTCTCTTTAGATTCCTCAATCATTTTAATTTGACGTTAAAATGAATTTATTTTATCAACAGGTTTGAAAACTAAAAAAATATTTGTATTCCCAAAAATTGATAAATTTATTAACATTTTTACAGTGAATCTGATTTATTTGAAAACTCTTAGAAAAATTTACTGTTTCAATGACAAAAATCTTGGTTTTATCTCCAAATATTCGATCTTTCGAAAAAAAAAAATTAACAAAAAGAATTCTCAGTGTAAAGATTAGATTCGAAAAAATAAATATTTTTGCACCAAGTTGGATGAATTGACGTTCGAATTGATTTTGATTGCTCGTAAATGAAAGGAAATAAGAAGAAAGTGATTATTTTGAAAAATATTCTTTTCCATTTTTTTTTTTTTTTTTTTTCAAACGTTCTTCGTTTAAAGTTAAGAGAACTGGAAGTCGTTGATCGTCGAGATAAATAAGAAGAAAGATCGCTGCTGGAATTAGTGCGAAACAGAGCAATTTTTGAAGTGGTTGTATTAAAAAAATGGTAACGGAAATATAAAAAAGATAAGGTAAGAAATAAATAAAAGGAAGAGTGGTTGCTACTGGAATTGAAGAGATATAAAAGGCGTGCGCGTGCGAATAACGTCCTCTGCGAAAGTTGAATTTTAGCGGAAAGGAACTCGGAGCTCGCGCGCCATCGTCTCGACCCGCAGGCCGCAACTTCCGCGGTTACTTGCTGGGTGGTCTCGAACAACTTTTACCAACAAGAGAGACAGAGTGCGAAAGAGTCGCACGTCGTGCACTTACACACTATATACCGCCGCGCACGAATACACACTTGTCGGGCCACACTCGAGCGTAAACCTGAGACACCCGGCATATCGGACATGTTCGATATATATATATGAAAAAAAAAAAAAAAGAAAAAAAAATGTTATTTGCCGAGAGAGCGACCAGGCCCTAATAATCTCGGAAACTCGAGTACGATAGGGTGTATCGATAACGAAGAAAGATATTGGTATCTCAATTCACACGAATACAGCATGCCTATGATTATTTCACGATTCTAAATCTTTTCAGACTTTTTTTTATTATTTTTCTTTGCCTGGAGATTCATATTTTATTCGGGAACAATTAAATTACGACGTTGGTTATCGTCAAATATTAAAAATCGTCAATTACAGACATTTACTGCTTCTGAGTAGTCCATTTTGCCCCATAATTTTCTTATTGACAAGATACAGAAAATGAGAATCGTAAATCAAATTCTATAATTGAAAAATAGTTGATACGCCATTAGCTCACGGATAAAAGTGACTAAATTTTTTAAGTGGGCCATTTTGCCCCACATTTTCGCACTATCGTACCCAAGAGAGATTTTAAAATATATTTCAGGTGAAAATTATAGCCATAGACTCCATAAATAATCATGCGAGGTATTTATAAGGTGAGAATTATGAAAATTCAAGTCCGGCATGTAATTTTCATGGGAGTTGCAATATTATAATATTTTAAGTCTATTTAAACGGACCTGTCGCTCAAAAAATCGATTTGTAAGGGTTGGATGATTTTTTATTAAGTTTTCGCGTGAAAGGTATTTACATGCGTGATACAATGTAAGGGCCAACGACTTTAGATTCGCTCGAAAGTTGGCGCGAGACAGGAGAATTACTCCGATGGTGTACATTAATTGATGAAACCCATGGAAACATAGCGGTGAGCGAGAGACAGGCGTGTCCGAAACGTCCGTCAGTGACGAGAAGATAACATCCTGCTAAAGGCCCCCCGAGCCATGTAAATAGCCGCTGTACGTATCTCACAATTTTTCGCCCTTGTATGCAGTCACACCCGAAGGTGGGGTAAAATGGACCACATAAAAAACGACACGTTACAGTGGCAGAGTGAGTCATTATATAAATAAATAAAAAATTTCAATTAAAAAACAATGATTTATTACACTTTTTAGCCTCGATAAGTGTCAAAATTTAAATAAATCGTGTTTAAAAGGATTCGAAGGCGTAACCGAAATGAATTTCGTTAGTAATACGTGTCAACCTTGTCTTTTACTTCCTCGCAACAGTTTCACGTGTGCATTGTTTACTAAATTTACAAATATTTACGTATAATCTACCGAATGATTATCAAAGTATCAAACGCGTTATTCGAATCACTCGACAGTCAAATGCAATGACAGACAAAGTTTGGAGCAAATTTTCGTGACAATTTCGCTAAATTAAATAAATAATTTCGCGTCCATCATAGAGTCTCATAATAAAGTTTGTCTTTCGAAAAAATTGATCACGTCAAACGAAAATAAAAAATAAAGTTGCATTGGAAAAATCGTTTTAGATTTTTCATCAGTTGACAAGTTTTCGCGAGACGTTACGTCAAACTTTATAAAATTCATGAATAAATATCTAAGATTTTCCTGATGTATGCGAATCTGTCGATTTTTCGAACTTGAATTTTTTTTTTTTTTTTTTTTTTTTCGTACTTGGCGTCAAAAGTCCGTCGTGTCTCTTGATCTTGATATGAACATTATATTTATTTATATATATATATATTTATATATATTTATATCGAGTCATACAGTGTGTTATCCAAGGCCTCCGGTAACGTGTTATTCGTCCAGGATAATGATGGCTCGGGTACACATACACGCACGCACCCTGAATATACATCCCTCAAATCTCGCCTCCGGCAATTCACCATCATCGGAATTACGTGTTACGAACTCCTCTTCGTTTCATTTTTTCTTTTTTTTTTTCAATTTTATTCTTTTTTTTTCAAGCATTTTTCCCTGTCGTGGATTTTGGAACATTATTTTAATAATCGTCCTCTGCTCGTAAGGTTTTTAACGATCTTTTTAATTTCACTCTCGTTCTCCCAATGTCTTTGTTAACCTCGTATCGTTCTCCAAAATGCAATTTTTAAAAATGATTTTCAGGATTCAAGAATAAAATTGAAAGATTTCAATTTTGTTACAATAAAATTCGATCCCACGTGCTTATTGATCATTTTGGCACAACTACAAATTTATTAAGAAAAAAAAAAAAACATTTTATCTTACAATTTTGTATGATTCAGTAAAATTTTGCGAGAGAAAAAAATTCTGATCAGAAGAAAATAATTTAAAAAATTTAAAAAAAATTAAAAGAATTAAAATATTTTCTTAATTCGTAACAGAAAGGACTGAGTAATCAGATCATAATTAAATGAAAAAAAAAAAAAATTTCACGAAATAGCAATCGATCGAAATGGATGAATAATTCTCAATGTTGATGATTTATCTTTCTGATTTATTGTGCTATAAAAATTTGAAAAAATCGACAAAATTCAGTTGATAATGAAATTTTGGATTTGGAATAAATAAACAATAAAAAAAAAAATAGACTAAAAAAAAAAACTGAAGATAAATTTTGTCTGTGCGTGTAAACGCGAAGTGAGACTTTTCCCTGTAAACAAAAATTGATCTTGGGATACGACAAAGTTTCTTGAGGCTGAATACTACCCGTAGAGCAAATCCGTCACGGGACAAGCGCAAAAATGCTTTTTCTTCGATTCTGGGATGTATGTCGCAGCCCCCTGGTATTTCTTCCCCTTTTTCTCATACCTAGTCTCTCGGTGCTTTTAGAAAAGAAGCGTAAAAACCGTTTACACGCTGTTTACCCTCGGAACGAGTTTCTCAATGTTAAGAATTCGTTACGGGTCTAGAATCGACTCTTTGGGCGACGCTAGCACGTATAAATGTCTGCGCTAACAGTCAGGGGTATTTTACAACCCTCAAAAATTTCGGTAACAACGTCAACCTGACAGTCTGTTTCTTTTTTTTTTTTTTTCGTTTTTCTCGAACTCAATTTTCAAACAAACCAGAAACGAAAGTCGACGTCTTCCATGTTAATTTCAGAAAAAATAATTACCAGCAATTAGTGTAATTCCATATTTTATAGTTTCGTACGAACCATTAAATTAAAAAAAAAAAAAATTTGCTATTTTTAAAAATTAATTTATTGCATGAAACATAAATAATAATAAATAATAATAATAATAATAATAATAATAAATAAACATAAATAATAAATAGAATGCATTAAAAATGTAATGATTAATATAATAATTTCGTACGAAGCATTGAATTGGAAAAAAAAAAATGTATTGCATGAAACATAAATACAATGCATTAAAAAATGATTGAAATAATAGTTTCGTACGAACCATTTAATTAAAAAAAAAAAAAAAACAAGTTTGCAATTTAAAAAAATTAATTTATTGCATGAAATATAAATAAAATTTATTGAAAATGTGATGATTAAAATAATAATTTCGTACGAACCATTAACTTGAAAAAAAAAAAGTTTACAATTTAAAAAAACAATTTATTGCATAAAACATCAAAAAAATGTATTGAAAATGTAATGATTAAAATAATGAAAGGTTTAGAGAGAAATTACTTATTAAAATAATAATAATTATAATAATTATAGAGAAACTTATAGTAAAGAAAAGTTATAACAGATTTATGAAAAGTGCGTTACGCTTCGGAAGAACTGATGTCCGTCATTCGGTTTCTTTTAGGATAATATGTAATAGAGCAACGAAGAGGAAAAAAAAATAAATAAAAGCGTGCAAGAGAAAAGAGAGATGAGAGAATATGAAATAAGGTAGCCAAGGGAATTGGTCATTGAAGAAGAACGAGAGAGATGAAGAGATGCGAGACTGTACAACGTGGGTGGTCCGACAGAGATTTGCCTTCCGCTAAATATCGCCTTTGCGCCCTCAACGTGGGTGGTCTGGTGATGTTGGCTGCTGGTTCTGCTGTTCGTTCTGTGCTCTCCCTTTCTCTCTTCACCATTCTTATTCGGTCTTTTGCTCTCTGAATCTTTCTCTTTTTCTCTCTCTCTCTCTCTTTCTCTCTTTCTCCCTCTCTCGCGCTTTCATCTCTTTGAGTAAATCGCGGGATGCTCTTGTGATCCTTTCTTCGATATCACATGTCCTTTTCTCTCCGTAATAGCGACAGCATACGACCCGAAATATCGTTTTTTTATTCTCTTCATTTTATTACGTGTATTTATCTTGAAATCGACTCTTCTAGCTCGATTATTATGCCTGATTGCTTTTTCTTCATTTTCTCAGAAAACAACTTGTTTTTTTTTTACGAGTGTACGTTTTATGGACTGAAAAACATTTGATCACCAATTGGCTCGTAGTTTTGTTGAATTATTGACAATTCAACGACGTCGTGAGAATCGAAAATAGAAGTTTCATCACGGAAATTATCTCGGTATCGCCGTTTCCACGTCAAGTTTTATTCCACGTGCTTTTTTTTTTATCCAACGAAAATAACAACAACAGCTGTCATTGCACGAGTACAGACGCGATTTTTCATTAGCAAACGATCGAACGATAGAAATGGGTTCAACTAAAAAGCTGTGTTTGTAGCAAATAATAATAACGACCATGAAGCTTCTCAATCCGATCACTAGGTGGCGCAGAGCGTCCGGACATCCCTCATCCACGATTTTTTAATAAAATTTAACAGTCGTTAACTGTGTTGAAACTTGTTAAAAATTATTTTTTTCAATCGCTGAGTTTTCCATCGATCAGAAATATGAAAATCAATATTTAGATCGAAAAAAAACATTACTTCGAGTTGAGTAGTGACCTCTACAGGCCGTGGGACAAGGAAAAAAAATTGTAACTAAATATTATTATTAGTTCAATCAGTCAGACGTTGTTTTTTCCGGGTGAATCGTATAATCGACAATTCGAATAATTCGCCGGCAGTTCGTGATTGAGTTTTTGAAAAAAAAAAAGAAAAAGAATAAATTCTAATCTTTCGGAAGTTTTGAATTGGAAAAACGAAGATGTTTCGATCTGTTTTTCGATGTTTTGTCGGGAGTGTGTGTGGTCGCGATGAGCAGAGGAGAGAGACGCGATGACGCGGAAAGTGAGGTTAGATGAGCACGTACGTATAATCACGCGAAGGAAGGAAATACATGGCGCTTGTTCGCGGGACACGAAAGGTCTTCACAGGGGAGAAAAGACGAACAAGAGAGAGAGAGAGAGAGAGTGGAATACACGTACGAGAAGGAGAGTAAAACTTGGGAAAGATATCTTATCCTCGAAGTCTACCCTTCGCTCACAGCCGGGACCGCCATCAGGATCGCTCGGTTGTCGTCGTTGTCGCCGCCGCCGGGGATCGTATGCGATCGATCGATCAACGTTCGTCCTGCTACACAGCCAAGTAACGTAACGACGACCATACGTATTAAAATGTATATATCAGTTGCTCAACAACGAAAGGTCTTAACTCCACAAATTCAGCCTTCAAATTTATCCCTGCCTGTGACTTTTTCCCCGAGAGCTTTCGATATATCGAACCATTCGTCTTGTGTGCACTCGAGTGCACATGCAGAACTGAATTTTTCACTCTCTATCGTTTCGCTGCGTGTTTATCACTCGTTGTGGAATATACGCGAAGAAACAAAACAAAACAAAAAACCTTCAAGTAAAAGAGAGACACTCGGCCAGACGTCGCCATCGCGTTGTGTTTGTAAACGTTAAAATCATTCGCCAGCTGACGACTAAAATCAAGAGCTAATGACAGTGATCTCGACTCTCTATCTCTCTCTTTCACGCTTTGCTTGAGGCTTTTATATTTTTAACATCTTCCAATCACTTTTCTCTAATATCCGCCTCTATCGATGATTCTCTGTGTCATTAAACCTTATTCTTTCATCAGAACGAAATCTTTCGTTACTTTTTTCTGTTGCAACCATTTACGATCGTGCGATCATTTAAGAATTTTGTAATTAAGGATCATCTGGATAATGGACTCGGTGCAAGTTTGTGTTTTTTCATTCGTCATCTCGTTCGATCTTATCGACAAACACCTGAAGTTCAAAATCTTGAATTTTAATAGGTTTTTTCGATACATAAATCGAAGAGATTTTTTTTGCCCGAGTTATTGATTTTTAACTTTCAACATAACAATCGCGAGAAAAAAATTCGAAGAACGCGATAACTCGATCTTTTAATATCGTTAATTATGTTAAAAGTGACGTTTTTTTTTTTTTCAAAATATCAATACAAAATTCTTGAAAATCGATAAACTCGTTATTCTCCATGAATTTAGTGACTTCAGAATCCTCATGAGTTTAAAGTCTCGTGTCGAGTAGGAATCGCTTTGAAAACGAAGGGATTTACGTGCTGGCGAGTCTCTTCGTCTCTGTAAAAACGATGGTCCGTCCAAAAAGTTCGTGAGGTTGATAACGGACTCAGTAATGTGTTTGAGGGTAAAAAAAATCCTAGAGAAAAATGTCCAGGGACTTTTCTCTTCAGAATAACACGATCTAACTGATGTTTACATTTTTGGTCACGACTTTTGGCACGTCGTGTATATACCGTTGTACATAAGCATCCCTGGCAATCTCGTTGACTTTGACTGGAGAATAATGCAGGCTACTTAGTTCTTTCTGCTGCATTATAATTCTCTATTCTTATGAACACACACACACACTTACTAAGGCACAAAAGTACATGTACACGACAAGGACAGGCTGCGATATACTTTGGACTACAATAATGATGTTCAAAGTCCGTCAATATTGCTCGGTCAGCAATACCGACGGACGAGGGAAACGAACCGTGAAATTGTGCAAACATTTTTGCCTTCGACTGAACGGGAAATGAGGGGGTAAAAAAATGAAGAATAAAAATCATAACTTCGTCTCATTCTTAAGAAACAATCTTTCTCTATTTTCCCAAGGATCATTAGACTATTTCAACGAATAACCCTCGTCCCATAAATTAACGATACGGGAGGTACTCGGCTCCACAACAACAGTCGTTACGGTCTTTATAAATAAATATATATATATATATATATATATATATGTTTTTTTTTATGTATCTACTCAACTGCTCATTCATTTTCTCCGTTAAACATACTGTCGACTCTTAGAAGGCAAAACGCTCGAAGAATATCACAAAGAAAGAGAAAAAGAGAGAGAGGCAAATACCGCATCGATCATTCGATAAACAAGGCAGAGAGGCGATACATCTCGTTCGATGGACAAGTTGGTTGGCACGCGAGATCCGACAGGATATAATAAACGATTAAGGCAGAAAATAAAGCACAAAGAATCGAAAATAATGAAATTCATACGGTCAAATTCTTTCACTATTACGAAATAGTCAATATCTCATTTTACTGTTTATTTATTATTCATTCAAGTTCCCTTCGAGCAAACGATCTCAAACAAAAATGTTGCTTCATATTTTATGCTATTTTAACGAAAATCGAAATAAAATTCAAACAGCTTTGAGATTTTTTCGAATATTGGTCAGGAATCATCATAATAACTCTAGAAATTATTTACATATTGTTTAAAAAAATAATTCGTTGATTTTTTTATCGCTTGAAATAAAATTATTTCTGTTTTTATTGATCAATTTATTGGTCAGTCGTTCGAACGATTTTTTCCACTTTTTTTTCTGCAATTTTCTTTTCGAAGAATTCGCGACTTAAGAAACTTTTTTAAAAAATCGAAAATTTTAAAAATTCTTTATTGTACAATTTTTTCTTGAAAAGAAAATAATAATAAAAAATTTAGAACCAAAAATGTGCATTTTTTGAAGCACGAAATGGATGTGAGGAACGTCAAAACGAGGGTTTAATGAATGAATGAATTATAATCGAGTGTTTTGAAGCAAAAGAGCGTAAGTTGTAGGGCTCGAGGCAACGATTATGGCCGAACAATTGGAAAGGGCCTTTATTTTTTTGATTTTTTTCTCGATAAGTTTCGATGTATGTAATTTTTGTGGTTTCGCGTGCGTGATAATGCGAGCGCTGCCCTCCGGCGGATGCTAATTAGCGATTAGCGAATCATATATCGAGCACAAAAGTGTACCATGTGATCGCCGTAATGCTACAAATTCTACTTTAAAATCTAAAGTATACATATATATATATATTTAAATTTCAGTAATACGTAAATATATATCTGTATTGTGATAAAATAGGTATATAGCGAAGCTGAGAGACCACACACGTCGTTCGAAGCCGAGTTATACGGGCCAGCAGATGCAGTGCCCCATAAACAGCGAAGCAAGACCACCCAACGCGTTATATTCTGACGACGAGGCAAAGTCGCGCGCCCCTAAGATAGAGAGAGAGAGAGAGAGAGAGAAAGAAAAAGAAAGAGAGAGAGAGAGAGAGAGAGAGAGAAAAGTCCTGTTGCTATTCCTCGCTTCTCGTTTCCCCTTCTCTCCATCTTTCGTTCTCGAATTCGTTACCTTAATAACCATCACAGTATTCAAAATCCCCAAACATCATTCGTACCACACCTATATATTTAATTTGCAAGCTTTTCAATGAAATTCAATTAAGAGGATTAACAGAATTAAATGAGACGATAATAGGTTTTTTTTTCTTAATCTTCCGAGTGAATAAAGTATCGGAGAGTGATCAGTTGAGTTCTTGACTCAGAATATCATGATTATGACAACTTCTCGGTCAGATTTCGATCGATTTAGAAAAAAAAAAAAACATTTCCTGAAATACTGACGAAATACATAGTTTTTACTCGGATTTTTTTCAAGCAATTGTCTCGTCACAGTCACGAGCAAAAGTTGACTCTTGGATTCACTATTTTTTTTTCAAAAACTTGGATATAACTTGCTGAATAATGTAAAATTTTAGTTTTTAACTTCGTTTCCGAAACTTTGGAATAGAGAAAAAAAACAAATATTTGTAGAAAAGATTCGAAGTTATTTCGTAAAATGTGAAATTTTTACTCTGCTCCCCATAAAAGCTCGAGTTGGAAAAATTAAATCGCCAAGAAATACATTTGGACGAATTGAAAATAAAAAGAAACTTTTGTTGCGTCCTAAAGATCCAACTTCGAGATTCGGATGATAGCGATTTTGATTTTTGGGACACCCTGTATATAGCGTTTATGGATATATATACCTGCAAATGGATTATAAATGAATGGTCAGTACATGAGACCGAGTACACGCAACGGCATGATATAATAATGCGTAGGACATAAATACAGATTTATATTCGAAACATAGAAAGGATCTCCGGTGCAGGAACGATGATACAGAGGTTGGAATGAAATTGATATGTCGGAGAATAATTCAAGTAGCATAATTCAGAATACGTTAAAAAAAAAAAGAAAAAAAGAATGAAAGAATAAAAATAAAGAAGAGATTCACGATTTTCATCATCTCGAGACTGTCAGAGATTTTGTTTTACGTTTTATTAACTCTAAGAAATCCAGAAGCACGACTTGACCATAAATAATAACAAACGAAGAGTTCTCGTGGGTGCAGCCGGATCATGCGGAAATAAATATCGATAACAAAAGAAAAAAACGTGTTTTTTGAGAAGAGAGGAAGAGATAAAAAGCTCGAGAACGTGTACGCTTCGTTCTCGTCTCTCTAAACTTCCTTTAAAATCGCTTGTAACACGCTGGATATTCGAAATACAAAAGAATCTTGTTTATTGCCACATTTTCGTTGACTTGTTCTGTTTGGGCCGTTTTTTTTGTTCCCTTCTATCGAAATTATATACGTATATACACGAGGAATGTTAAATATATCCTGGTCTTACTAAACACGTGATATTCTCTCTCTTGACCCTTTCCATTTTTCCCTTTTTTCTTTTCTTCTTCCCTTCTCTTTTTTCTCCTCAACGCAGGATTCTAGGAAGCCCGAAGAGAGATACCCCGACGTTCCTTCGATCTCTTCGGGCCACCCACGTCACATTTTACCCTCTCTCTCTCGCTGTCGCTCTCGTCTTCGTCCCATGTGTACAACGTACATACATTTTTTCTCCTAAATATGTACCTAAATTCCATGTACTACTAAAATAACAATACCCGCTTCCAAACCATAAATCGACTTTTCACAAACCCCCATGAACGAGCACATGTAATTCTAGATGTCAACACTTGCCAGTTGCAAGCTTTTGTTTGTTTACCTTTCTTGACGTCCCTTTTTATTTACTCTCGGTATTTTGGCTTCTACCAAACATCGATCGCTCGCTCCTAACATAAATGCCATCAATTCTTATTGTTATTAATGTTTTATTATTATTATTATTATTATTATTATTATTATTATTGTTTGTTTTTTATAATATTTTTTTCACATAAATGTATAACTTTGCGACATAACCAACTTCTTTTCAGTGCGTTTTTGGTTGTCAGAGCTTGAGAGCAACGAGCAAGTGTTGAGTCTGGTCAACGTATTTTTTGTTGTCAAATATATGATCGTTCGGTTTTAGTTTTTGTGTCAAATAAATGGTATTTGAAATAGTGAATTGTTGCTCAAAATATAAATGGTTATCATATTTTGTATTATTAATTTTTGACGTTTTGTTGTTGTTATAAAATGAAGATGCGAAATGTTCTGTATTAGGTCAAATAGATCGAAACTTGTAAACATATCTCGGGCAAAACCGATCACGTAATATTTCGGTAACCCTAAACCAGCACCCGGAATTCCAAGCTATTACCAAAACTCAGGTCGTTTTTTTTTTTTTTTTTTTTTTTTGGGAAATAACGCATTTGAAAAAGATTTGGGTTAGGTATCGACATTTTTACGACCAGGTTATATACACTTATGGTTTTTTCACGATATTACTATGTTGTGGATGAAAATTCATCGGAATCTGAACGAAAAAACAAAGGAGTGTCTTCCCCGAAACGAATCGAAACGAAATACCACATTTGACGAATTTTTCCATTTATTTTGAAAACTCTGCACAAACAACATTTCAACTCGCAGTTTTTTGTTTTGATTTGTCTAGGAAATAAAATGGATAAGGAAAAAGGATAAGGAATCCATAAAATCTCGAATATGGAGAAAGAAAATATATTTTTTTAACCACCGATAAACATTACACAGAAAAAAATATACTCAAGTCATTCGAGTTCATTGGAAACCGTACATTTTGCAAAAATAGACGTGAAACAGAGTGAGAATATGAATAAGAGAATCGTGTCATCGTTCGTCGATCATCAGGGAGTAGGAGTGTCAGTTTTATTGTCGAGATAGAGTTTTTTGTAACTGCCAGTAGGGTCGTATTTCATCTCAAGATGTGACCAATCTTCGGGCTCGTTGTCTATCAGATGATGAGCCAATTTGTCAGCGATTGTTTTTTGTGCTTCGCTGCACAGTGCACAGGCGTTTGTCAAAGCTTCAGGTAGATTTTCTATTGAAATTTCGTTCAAAAAAATAAAATTATCGAAGTATTTTCAAACTATATAAACATCGAAGTTAGCAGTTGAAAAAAAAGAATTACAAGTCCCATAAGGTCGAAAAAAGTGTTAATTTAGTGAATTTTTCACAAAATCCATTAAACGACGTCAAAATTTAGCTTTTTATGGAAAAATTTATAAAAAATTACAAAAACAACTTTTTTTGTTGTCAAAAACGTAAAACTCACTTTTTAATTCGTTTCCTTCTGCGGTGCATGGTTTTTCTTCAAGTAAACAACCGACATAGCTCTTGAGCAGTCTTTCGCTCTTAATTATTTCGTCAATGTTGATGTTGTCGTACTTGGTCGAGTACATTTTCTCATCCGGCGTACAAAGTACGGCGCTTGTCAAAGCACCGTACAGAATAACGTAAAGAATTTTATTCATCTTTCTGCCGCTCCCAAGATTACTTTATGAACTAACATTTTTTTCCTACCAACTTATTTATACCAAGTCTTTGTGATTGATTTGCTCGTTAGACGCACGACCATTGAAATCAGCCAAATTACGAACGTTCTATTACGTTTTTATGGGCACGAAACTCACGAAACCGCAAGTAATTCATTACAGTGACATACAAATGACATTTGAGACACGAAGATGTACAATTTATTACGTCATCACGGACGACCTTTTTTTTAATTCGATAAATCGTTGATTTTGGTTTTTTTCAATTTTTTTGTTTATTTCGCCAACAAATTCACAAATTAAAATCAAATTTTTTACATAACTTAGTTTAAATCAACGAATTCCATTGTTATTTTTTTTTTTTAGTTCTGTTATTCAAAAGATCGACAGAAAAAGATTTCAAAATTTCGAAATTTTAACACATTCACGAAAATCACTGTAACTTTTTTTCTATTCGAAGCTGGGACCCCAGCCACCGCTCATTCTCTTCATTATAGAGTTATCTTCAAATTGGGAATTAGTATTTTTCATTTATAGTCTTTTTTCAGTAACAAGAGAAATTTTAAAGTAAAAAAAATTATGAAAAATTGAATTTTTCGCTTGGCCTTCCCTCAATAAAAAATTTAACGCCATGTAATGCGGCCTACAACCTATTCTGATTCATGGGCTTCACTCCTGTGAAAGATTTATCAAAATTCGTTTAGTGGTTCTCGCGTGAAAAGCGGCCAAACACAATTTTGCAGTTGAGGTTTATATATATATAGAGATTAATTTATTCATTAATTTATTGATGGATTTATTTATATATATTTCGATAAACACTGTATTGTAGGCTTTGATGTGACGGAGAAAAAAAAAAATTCGACTGTCACTGAAACGGGGACGTAACTTCGAAACAGCTGATTTTGCATTTGATCCTAACGTTACGAATATAAGCGTCAAAGCTCGGCAACTTCAGTATCATAGTCTTCGGAATCACTGTCTGGAAGTTGAGCGCAAGCGAGACAAATTCCACCAATGTCTCGCCAACATTCGGGACAATGAACAAAAGTGCAGCCGGGTGTAGTGCATTTTCGAAATTTAGGTCCACGCATAGACTCGGATTCGCCGCAAATTAAACACTTTTGTCTTGCACAAGCGAAATATTCGAGCCAACCGCAATATTGTGGAGATCTTAGTCGAAGAGCGAGCCAAGGATCTAAATCACGTTCGAGGAGACGTGCTCGAACGAGGGCTCGAACTTTACTTTTCATGAATCTAAAAAATCCTATTCTTCGACGCAAAGTTTCGTTGTATAAATATAATATTCGTCGTTTTTCTCGTTTTCTATAAAAAAATGAACAAACGCAACGCCGCAAACGTTGGGTGTAAGAGGCGAGAAACAACATCGCCAAAATTCCCATATACGTCACGTAAATCTTGGCGAGCACGTAATTTGGAAGCTCGGTTGGACGTGGCAAGCATGCCTCGTTTGAAACCACCATTTTTACACGCTTTTTCACGTTGAAACCTTTGATCACACTTCTTATCAATGATGCTATCATACCCGTGCCACGAATATCCAATTTTAGGTCGTGATGTCCAGCCTAAATATTCGATTCACGAAAAATACTTTTATATAACGAAACGACACCTTTCTCGCTTTTTCGATACGAAAACTTCATCTTTTGCCAGCTGTCGAGATAGATCTTCTAACTACGAGGAGTTAAAAGTGTACTTTTGACTCCTCGTAGTTGAAACAAAGTTCTGCTTCTCGACAGATGTCAAAAGACCCTCTTTTCGTATCGTAGACACACTCGGAAACGTTCGGAAACGTGGTTATGTTAGAAAAGTGTGCACCTCGGACCCTCGGAGGCACAGCTCCGAGGAATTACTAGCGCCGCGCGCGGCAAAAAGTCCTACTTTGCCTCTTTCGTACACAAAATTGTATTTTTCACTCTCACTGCTCGAAAAAAATATTCTTTGAGGTTATGTTTGTCTGTTTTTTAAGAAAATAAAATACCTGAGTGTATTCCATACGAGCGTGTCTTCTAACCAAATCCAGTGTCTCGAAGAATAATCTGTCAAGTAGAACGAACGTAGTAGCGGTGACCATTTCGAGAATAAGTTTAACGGTTTGTCCAATGAGGTTAGGTCTCTCGAGTTTTCCAGTTCGAAGGCCATAAGGGTCGATGAATTTAGTCATTTCGATTTTTTTCAAGGGCAGCAACGTTGCGCTACCCCGAGCTTTTCTTCTTGCATCAATTTTTCGAAAATAACTAGTCACGTAATAATTATCGTACTCGATATCGGTCAAGTAGGAATCGTGATAATTCTGAGCACTGAAAATTATTTTGATGAATACGAAAGCGAGGCAACGCTTCAAAAGTGTCATAACTGTGTCAAAAAATTCTTTTCTTATGTTGAAATCGTGGAGAACCGCTTTGGCAGTGTCACTCGGACCGTAAACGTCCAAAATTAACGGCGCAACTTTGACCTTGTACTGTAACTTTGCGTCCTTCAAACTTTTGCTCAGAGTGTCTCGTGATTCTTTTGACAAAATAGTCAGAAAAAATGGTTTAATAGTTTTGATTAAATGTCAATTTTCATTTAATTCATTGTGCAATAATTTTAATCACTTTTTAAACTCGCGTATCCTTGGCCAAATCCCGAATCAATATTTCCTTCAGGATCACAAATTCTCGAACCACCCAAAGCCTGTACCACGTTGCATACAAACGTCAATTTCATTGGCCAACATAATAACCAAGCGACAAAAAATGTCACCGCGTTTGAACATTTGTCATAGGCACCGGAAAACATGTCCCTGAAATTACCATTTACCAAAAAATTATTTAAAAATACTCAAAGAATCTAAAAACAGCGATTGACATTATTTTTAATCGAATCATTTGTTTTATTCGTAATTTCGTGAAACTCTCATGCTTGGGAATCGACGAAATTTTTGTTTTTCATTAAAATTGAATAAAATAGAAAATTTCAACATTTTTTTCAATAATTCCTCAAGCCTTCGTTAAAAGTCTCAATATATAAAAGTTTTAACATTTTTTGTGATCTCAATGTGTAAAGAAAACGAATTTTGGGCAAAAGTAATTCGCAATCTTCAACATCGTGATTTTTATGAAACTTTTCTTTTTTTCGTGTCATTAGGATTCTAATTTTGTGAGACTTTAGAGTCTAGAATCTCTTCCCAGAGGTCATAATAATAAAAAAAAATCAATTTCGTTGTACTCAACAATAAAAAATATTGTAATAAGAAAAATAGATGGAAAAGCTTGCCTACACTTTTCCGAACCTCTGCTAAGTTGTTCCTGGCACCGAGTTTCAATTTTTGCTCGATACTTGGCCTCATAAATTTCGCTTTCAGAGGTAGCAGTTTCTTCGGCCAGTTCCTTTTTCGCTTTGATTTCGTCGCTTCGTTTAGTGTCGTCGTTCAATGCGTCTAAATAATCGTTTTCCTCTTTGAGTCTTCTCATTTCTTCTTCGCCTTCAATTTCTTCGACAATAGGACTCATGAGGTCTCTAACGGATGCGACTGTGTCCTTGACCTCGTTGATATCTGCTTTCATGCCAAACATTGCCTGTAATAATTGCATCAAGAAAATGAAACTTTTTTTTTTTTTTTTTTTTTTTAATAGACTTTTAATAGCGACAGATTCTCCATATTTTTTTCTCCTTCCTTTGCCACTTAATTATTTTACTAGAAATTCAATTATTATTATTCACAAATGCGTCAGTGATCGATAAAAAAAAAAATTAAAAAAAATATTTAAAAATGTGCACGCTACAGATCGACGGGATAACAATCGAGTGCTACGCTGCTAACGTTTTTTTTTTTGCTTCCTTTTTTTTGTGCTCAAGCATGAACCGGTAGACCTTGCCAATCTTGCGTTGCATTATAAACAACATACATATCGGTTGGAGCACGCGATCTGGTCTGGATTATCGACGTCTTATCTCATCGAGCCAACACTTTTTCAAAGTTTCATTACCTTTAATTAAAAATTAATCGCACGAGCACGTTTCATCTAATTTACATATTCACATGCAGCAAATCATCGATATACACTGCTTTTCAAAATTCTTTTTACAAGAAGTCTTTTTTTTATTAATGTTTAAAAAAAAAAGCTCAAATTTTATTGAATCACTAAATTGCTGGTTTTTTTTACGAATTTGGAAATTACGGTATCAATTTATTGAAGAATTTCATTGATAGTTCATATTTAAAAATTCGAATTCAACTTCTCGTGATAGAATTTTATTTGTCCACTGCATTGACACACTGGATTCATTTGACTCGAAAAATACTTCATTCTCCTGTCATCAGCAGCCCTCCGATAGGTTTTTATCAAAAATAATCAAAAGTTCACTCCGAACACTAAAATTTAAAAAATTAAATTTGCAAAATATCAAATTTGATTGTTCAAAAAAATTATTTACAACTTTGACGTCTTGAAAAGTGAGCATTCCAATTAAAAAAATCATAATTTTTTCAATTTTGAATATTTTTGTCTATTTATTTAAATTGAGTTATATTTTTATGACAGACTTCAAAACCATCTCGCGTTTCATAAATATATTTTTATACTGTTAATCCTTTTTAATATAAAACTGAACAAGTATCAGAATATGAACAATGAATGAAAAAAAAAAAATCGTTTATTCTTTTCATAATATTATATTAGATTTTATTATTTTTATTTTGTTTATTTTCTGGATTTGGCTCCTGTATTTTTATTTGTGAATGGGTTCGTCCGTATTTAAATAAATAAATAAATAAATAAATGATTGTTTGAATTTCTTGGTATGAAAATTTATCGAAATTTCTCATTGCCGAGAAACTTACTTCGGATCAAGATCGAAAAAAACAAATTTGACGATATTTCGTGTTCAATGCTTCCCCCCAGCTGCGATGAAGAAAAAAAAAAAGAAAATAAATATTCGTTGCGGTCGAAGGATGCGGTGCAAACATTAAAGTCACAATAAAAATCATTTATTAAAAGTTCTGCAAATATTTTGAGCGATAGTATAAAGTCCGGAACGTTTATGGACTGAAAGGTTTCTCGTCACGCATCTCTTAATCAGAAAAAATATTCATCACCTGTTGAAACGGCTTGAACATGAGATCGAAACGAGTCTTGGTGAGATTGTAAGTCAGCTGAGTGGTGCATGCAAATGTTCTCACGACTTCCTTGCCGTTGTATGAAAGATTAAATATTGGTCCAGCTATAACGTAACCGAGGACCAATGCCTTCAGGACGCTTCGTCCTGCACGCCCAAAAAACGCTGGAATCATCAGCAGACACACGCATCTTACCTGTCAAAAGTTTTTTTTCTTGGTTTTTCGTTTCATCTTTTTTTTTTCCTGTCTCTATCGATCTGTTTCTCGAGACATTGTCGTTTTTAATGAGGCTCTTCATACTGTTATACTTTGTTGCAAATTTACTGAATGCTTAGTCACACAGCGACCGTATCGAGATCGAGAAGTCAGATTAAACGACAGTTTTTATCAACGAGTCGAGTCAATTTGCCACGTAACGGATCGATTCATTTTTTCTTTTTTTTTCCAACGAATTTTTTAATCTTTGCCACATACAACATTCGATGACCATTTTTTTTTAACTTTTAAAATATTTTTTTAATATTATAAAACAATTTTTTATTTGGGAACACACGATTCGTACCAGGGAACAAATTTTTTTGTACATTGAGTCTTCATCAGTCACGATAATGTGACTCCATTTGCAAATTTGTGTTCTGGTGGTTTTTGGACCCGTTGATTCCGAAGTTGAACTCAGAATTATAAAATTCGAAATTTATTGTTGGTTGATTTTTTAAAATGAGAATCAATGAACGAAAAAATTTGTAAAAATTCTCTCCAATTTCTTGCAGTGTTTTGAGTTCGTAAAAAAATTGACATCCAGATATTTTTAGTCGTTTAGCAGAAATTAATTTTTTTTGACAATAGTAGTGGGAAAAATGAGAAAATTCAAAAATAAAAAGTGAGACAAAAGTATGTCTCACTAGGACTTAAGAATTTTTTTACAAGTGTCTGTACAAATTATTAAAAATTTAACTTCCAAATCATAATTAGAAACTGATCTGCTTAATATTTATGGAATAATAAAAATAAAGATAAATAATGAATAAAAATTAAAACAAAATATCCAAAAGTATGTAAGAAATGCTTCGAAAAAATTGTGTCATTTTTATTCTACTTTTTCGAGAAGTCGAAAATGGCTGTCATTTTACAAAACACACAGCAAAACTAAGCGATAAAAAAAAAACTTGTGATTAATATTGAAATATTCGTGAAAAATGCAACAAAAAAAACAGATGATGATGTTATTGCATTGCTTTTTATATCGTTCACGAAGCTGACGAAGTAGAGGAATTAAAAGTGACGTGATACATGACAAAAAAAATATAATTATCATGCAATCAATTGGAAATATCATTCACCTGAATAGAAGACGCACAACCAATCGATAAAAAGACTACAACGATGGCACCGAGTGCAAGACTGGTATAAGGATCGAATTGTAGATCAAGAATAATTCCCACGTAGAAAATAATGGCGAGAAAAAGGCCAAGAAAAAATCCAACAACAGCACGTGTTTTTTTGTGAGTTCCAATTGGATCGTAGCACAAGTGAAATAAAGTTGGACAGCTTTTTAAATACGAGTTGAGAAAATTTTCACGATTTTTTTCGACGATTCTACCGAATCGATTCATTTTCTCGAGCCCATACATTTTTTTTCCTATTATTTTTATACTTTTTCGTGAATTGAAATAATTTAATGTTTATCCAGGTTAACTCAACGTTGACACTTGAAACGATGATAAAAATTGAAAATCGAAATGTTCCAACTTCATAGTCGACAGCAATAAATAAATAAAAATAAACAAATAAAAAATAAACAATAAACGGCGATTAAATTCCTTTAATAAAAAAATGATTGAACGTCGTAAATAAAATCAATTTAATTGACAGCTAACGATCGGAATTACTTCACTATCGTGACGAATAAAATAATTAATAATTAATCAAGGAAAAATCTTGTTTTATGTCAACAATTTATTAATGCTTCGATTTCTTTTTTTTTTCGAATTCATAATGTATTATTTATCTCTCTTTTTTTTGTGTATATACAAAACATACATAACAGTTTAATTATAAAAATGGTTTACTGACGATTTCATTCGAGCAGTGTTTCGGGGCTTTTCTTTTGCGTTCGTACTTCGATTTGTTGAGTCACATTAGCTCTACCTTAAACTTGGATTCCCAATTTCTTTGCTTCGTCCTCCCACTTGACTCTGTACTTCTTCTCAGGGTCGTATTTGTCAGCGAGCTCGGTCCAAATTTCGGGCTTGTTCTTCACCAGGAAACGAATTATTTTCTCACTTCCAGCTCTCTGTTTCTCGTTACATTTTCCGCAACCGGTCTCAATCGCATCGGGAAGTACGCCTGATGAAAATTTTTAAATCGAACATGAAATTACGAAAAAAATTCATTTAATCGAAATTTTAAGAAAATTTTATCATTTTTTCAATTCTTTTGATTTAATTAACATTCAGAAATAGTCATTACTTTTTAATTAAATTTTCAGCACTTAACAATTTACAAATTTTCTAAAAATTCAAATCGAGTAGAAAAAAAGTTTTGATTATTAATAACTAAATAATTTAATCGTTAAACTTACTTTTGAGTTCCTTGGCCTCAGGAGTACAAGTGCCTCGTTCCATCAAACAGTTAACATAATTCTTGAGAAGACGTTCACTCTTGAGAATATCGTCAAGATTGATATCGTCGTACTTGGTCGAGTACTGGGGAACGGCTGAAACAGCGACGATCGCCACAGCGACAAATGCCACCACGAAAAGTTTCATTTCTACGAGAAAAAACAAAAAAAAGTATTATTTTTATGTTTTCAAAAGTCCACGATACTTGAAGAAAATTTGACTGTCAAAATCATCGAAATCTTATCAAAAAATAGAATTACTAATTCTTCAATTTTTCAACTAAATAATTTCACATCGATTTTTAGACAAGTGGAGAAGAAAAAATTTTCCGGTCACTTTGCAAAAAAATGTTTTCAAAAGTCCACGATACTTGAAGAAAATTTGATTGTCAAAATCATCGAAATCTTATAAAAAAATAGAATTACTAATTCTTCAATTTTTCAACTAAATAATTTCACATTGATTTTTAGACAAGTGGAGAAGAAAAAATTGTCCGGTCACTTTGCAAAATAATGTTTTCAAAAGTCCACGATACTTGAAGAAAATTTGATTGTCAAAATCATCGAAATCTTATAAAAAAATAGAATTACTAATTCTTCAATTTTTCTACTAAATAATTTCACATCGATTTTTAGACAAGTGGAGAAGAAAAAATTTTCCGGTCACTTTGCAAAAAAATGTTTTCAAAAGTCCACGATACTTGAAGAAAATTTGATTGTCAAAATCATCGAAATCTTATAAAAAAATAGAATTACTAATTCTTCAATTTTTCAACTAAATAATTTCACATCGATTTTTAGACAAGTGAAGAAGAAAAAATTGTCCGGTCACTTTGCAAAAAAACTAAAATTTTCAAAATGATATTTTTATTTTCGAAAAAGTTATCAGATCTGGTAGCAAAAAAAAAAAAAAACAAAAATTCTTTTAATTCGAAATACTGTTCCCTTATAATTTTTGAAAATCGTAACAACGGACAAATTGACATTTTTTTGATTATGCGAAAAAATACACTTTTTTATTCGCAGACTTGAAGAAAAAAAAGAACTTCGATCCTCGGATTCGGCTCACCTGAGATTTAATAGTTGTGTCGAGTTGCTTTAACAGCTCTCTGCTTGTTCGTTCTTAAGAACTCTGCTTTTATAGGCGACAAGTGAACGAAGAAACGATTACGCAAATATTACAAATGGGGGAGAAGGAGAAATAGAAACAAAGGGAGAGAAATCGGTGAGAGAGCGAGAGAGAGAGAAAAATAAAAACGAGACTTGTACTATTAACGAGGTGGGAAAAACAACGATTCTTTTTCATATTAAAAAAATGTCCAACGACGACTCCCACCTTCACCTTTGATTCTCAGGATTATTCACAACATTCGATCAACAAATACGTCTTTTCTTAAAAACATTTAATTCAATCCTCGTTGGACACACACACACATATTTATTTTAATTGATTTCCGAAACGATCCTGACTCGCTCTTGACATTGAAACGAAGTCTCTGTTGCTAAAAAAAAAACTTGTATTTCTTGTCACGAACTTATACTAGAATCGACTGCAGTTATGAAACAAAAATTTCACCAGAATCCAGAAGATATTTTCCGAGTACGAAAATTATTTTAGCAAATTCTTCAATTTTTTGTTAGTTCCCTAAATAAATAGAACACAATAAAAAAAAAAATAAAAAAAAACCTTCATCAAAAATGATGAAAAATGTCTTCTGTTGATTTTTTTATCATATTTTATTTCTGTCCATCGTTGTAGAATTTTTAAATCCGGTAAATCTTCCAGATTTACTGTTTATTCATTTACAGATTTATTGTTTGCCCACAAATACTTTTTTTTTCACGTCATTCATTATAAAAACTATCAAATAAATGCATTGTGTGAAAAAAAGTGAATATTCTCAAGTCTTATTACAAAGATATGTTGATGGAACTAGTCTGAGAATAACCTTGTAGTTTTTCACACATTTTATAAACTCCTGTTTCACGCAGGCACGTCCCAAAGTTGCCAATTTTTATAATGTGTTAATAAATCAACAGAGAATTATTATTTAGTGACATAAATTATTGAGATTTTCACAAGTTGCGAGCAACTTAAAATTGCTCAAGTCTGTTATAAAATATTGCAATTGTATGGCAGAAAAAATCGTCATAATCGTTATTGAACAAGAAAGACAATAAAGTTTATTATTCATAACTGTCAAGTGCTCGACAATCATTAGTCAAAGTAAGAAAAATAATAGAGAAAATACTGTAATGTGAATATTATAAAAATCACGAGATTAATTTGTTTATAAAATGAGTATCGAATGAACGGAAATATTGTTGATTTTCTCTTCCTCGCATTGTCCCTTGGTCACGTAGAGTAATTTAGAAATTGCATCGTCTTCGTTAATTACCACGTATCCGTAATTTAATTACTCGTCCTCGTTAGTTACAAGCGTAAAGCTCATCCGTCAGTGATTGTTTTATCATTTTTTTGCAGTTAAAAACAAAAAAAAAATCGCAACTGAAAGAAAAAAGTCTCGAGCATCAAAAATCGATGAAGAGAAATCGATTTTTTGTTCGTAATTATCAAAATTACGAAAGAAAATAATTCTCGAAGCTTCGAAGCTACTCTCATTCATAAATTCATCCAACTCCGTCATAACGAACATCTTCGTAGAAAAATTACGTTTTTTTTTTCATCTCGGTCAAGGATCGTGGTTTTCGTTCGTATATACACTTGTGGCAATGACAATTGATGCTAAATGTGGCATTAAAACGCGAACGACGAGTGTGTAAATATTGCTCGAAGAACCTGCTCTCAGACTGCACCTTTTTTTCCTTTTTCGTTCGTGATAAAGACGTTAAAGATTGAAAAATATGAACGACCCTTGTCGATCTCTTGCTCACCGATGATTCACCATAGTTTCTTCCGTGATCGCGCGACGTGCATGATCTCCAAGGATACGATTATTCTTTTTTTTTTCTTGTTTTTTTTTTTCATCTTTTCTTTAATTCTCGCTACGCCAAATGCATCGATAATTATTGTCTCGTGTTGTGCGCACAATCCTCATATTATTCTTTATGGAATCATAAACAATTTTTTTTTTCTTCATAAATTCTCACTACATTCGACTGCATACGAGTGGCTTATATTTTTATACAGTGCTCAATGGACCAGAGTCAACATCGTTATAAAAACACTCATTTATTATAATAATAATGTGACTATAAAAAAATGTCACTTTTAAAGGAATCGAAAAATACAAGTTTCAATATTTTTACACTTTTTTTAAATAATTCTCGTAATTCGTTAAACTTTTTTGTAATTTCAACGTGTTTTTTAAGCAGTTTCGTCCAATTTTTTCCATTTTTATACTTCACCGAAGACACAGAGTGAAATTTCGTCTCACAAATTCACGATTTCCTTCTGCTCTTCCGTTTGAAATATTAAAAGACTTCTTTGTGGAAACAAAACGATTTCGTTTGTTCATCATTACGATTTTTATTTTTTTTTTATTCCAATTGTTACTACCACGGGTCTTTGAGACCCAGACACCATTTTTCATTTGTATTTTATCGATCGATGGAATAACTCTTGATTAGGCGAACGTTACAGGGTTCAAGGTCAAGAAATTTTGATCTTTTCAAGGTTTTTTGTGGTTTCGGTTCAATTGGAAAGTTCAAAGACTCGAAGCAATGAAAACTCGAAGAAAATTTCGGATTATCGTCCGTTGACATTCCAATCGAGAAAAAATTCCGTTGTAAGGTTGGAATTTTTTTTCCCCGATGATTCTTGCAGAAAAGGATTAAATGGAACAATTGCCACCACGACGTGATTAATAGGCGCGTGTCGAGGTTGAGGTCGAGCGAAGATTCTCGTCGTTCCTTCTGGAATAACGACGACGTCCTTCCACGATGAGATATTCCATAAAGTGTTAAAGACGGAGGCCAGGAGTCTACAAACATCGCAGGATAAAACTCAGGACGAAAGCTGTCGAGTATAAAAAGAAAAAGAAAAATAATAAATATATGAATAAGTGAAGCAAGAATGAGCGAGATAGAATGTAATTTATTGTACGTACGCTCGAGGCGTACAAATTTCTCATATTTTCGCATTATTTTTTTTGCATCGAATGCTCGAACAGAGCCTTGAAATTGAAAGACCAATGTGACGTGCGTTACAACGACGAAAATTGAGATTTAAAAAGTCGTTGAGACTTAATTATTTGCGTACGATGAAGAATCACGATAAATATTCGATAGACACGAATCAAATGCTCCAATTTTATCTCCAAACATTGCAAAGACGAGATACACGATCTCTTGTCCTCGGTACAATTTTTTTTCTTCTTTTTTTTTTTCGAAATATACAGACTTTGTTTTCAAGCACAAAAATCGTCGATCGTTTTGTGATCGCAGCTCACAGAGTTTCACACTTAATTTTATTAATCACGCTACGACGCATCCCTCTCCTCTTTTTTTTCATTTTTTCACTTGCTACAGACTCTTAGCACGAAATATCAGGTACCTACGTCCGATAACAACAAAAAAAAAAGTAAAAAGAACCAAAAGCGATCATTTTTGCGAAAAAATAAAAAAAATATTTCGTCTAAAACCAACGCCATGCCGAATTATACTAAACGAAGGTTCCAACAGTTCAAACGAAACGTTCGCTCTAAATTTTCTTTTCTTTTACGTCAATGTATGATTCACGTGTTAAAAAACAATAAATGAACCAAAAAAAAAAACGATTTTCCATGAAAACGTTTATGTACATCATGCGAGTAAAAAAAAAAAAAAAAAAAAAATTATCTGCTCTTTTTTTCTTTGTCTTTGAGTGACCTCTCGTTACTTTTTTTCTCCATTACGAATACACATGAAGAAAATTTTATTCATATTATGCTTCATCGCGTTTTGTCATTCTTTTTTTTCTTTCAATTTTCTTATTTTCTGTATTTTAAGGGTTTAGGCTTAGCAAATAATCAAATTGACGTACTTTGGGCATTTCTTTTTAGCCAAATTATCAAATGAATCAAGATTCTGCAGGCGGTGCTTTATTTAATTATAGAATATTATTTTATCGACAAAAAAATAAATAAAGATTTTCAGGTAAACATTTGTTTGTAGGAAATAAAAATTATGCAGAAATTTGTCGTATTTTTGTAGCTGTTTGTATTGAGGATTGAACAAATTTTGGTTTTTTTTTTGTTTCTGATTAAAAATCGTACGAGCTTCGTTTCTGCTTTTCCGAAAAAAGATGTTGTCCGAAAAATGCTGCGAAGCCGCCATTTTTTTATTTGGAAGAAATTAATGATTGCGAAAAAATGATTTTTTATTGTTTGATTAAGAACTGTCACAGAATTTCGATTCTTTTAGTAAATTTGCTAAAGCAAATGCCTGAAGTATTCCAATTTTTTAGCTGCTCTATAGTGGTCTAATCCCTTAATGAGGATAAATCACAATTATTGCGAATAACAAAAATCAGCGTACTTTCGATCATTTAACATCATTCTAATTAAATCGTTGATTAAAATTTTCAGCTAAATCGTATTTAATCTAAACTACTTAAATATTATTTCACAATATTATGTATAAATATTTACACAACCGATAGGCTTTGAGTTTTCATTTTTATCATTTTAAATACTCCGATAACGGCAACTAATCCTTAATGTCTCATGATCAAGCGCAAACGTCCACATTTTCCTCATTGATTACATTTTTTCTTTTTCTTCCTTTCCACTTCTTTATGTCATACGAATTACAATTTTTCGTAACGATTTCTTTTTCCTATTGTTCGAAGTTTCAAATTATTTCGAGGTTCCGTAGGACTCGTTAATCATTTTTCTATTCTTTTTATTATTTTATATATGCGGCTTCTAAGGATTTAGTGAAAAAATAGAGACGCTTTTTTTTTGGGCTATTTACCACTTCGATTTGTGGCTCAAACTTTTTTTTTTCTTCTCTTTATTTCTTTTGCATGCAATTCTAGCGAGAATATATTCACGAGGCGATAAATGCCTCTGCAGAGTTATTAAATGGCATTGAAGTCACCGTCGTTAGGATTCAGAGAAAAATCATTTTGTTATTTTGCTGTTACATGATTCTCGAAACTGCCATTTTGATATTTTAATGCTTTTTTTTTGTCAAATTACGTCTGTAAGCTCCTCAAAAAAAAAAAAAAAAAGAAAAACAAATATTGGCCACTCTCGTATTCGAAATCTTACAAGTTTGAGGAATGTGAAGAAAAAAATTGAGTTGTATTCCAACGACGGAGGCTCCAACGACATATAAATGATAAATTTTTGAATCAACGACAATCTTCGGCAAATTTTTTTCATTTTTTTTCTGTATAATCGTTCTCAGATAAATCGATTGATTTCCTCGTTCGATGAACAATATATTTGTAGACACAGGTCAAATATTTCCTCCAAAATTTTCCATGCAAACGGTTTCCCGAATCCCGTTTGTATGTAGATTTTCATTTGCTTTATGAAAAAATCGATTAAAACAGTGAAGTTGAATGTTTCAGTAAAGAAAAAGATATTAAAAAAAAAATTAATTCATAAAAACAGTGAGAAGTTGGTGAAAAGTTGAAAAAACATCTATAAAATGTTGGTTTTGGATTTATGACTATTTCACCTGTGACCGTACATTTGTATTCTGTAGTAAACTTTTGTGCTTCGATTGTGTTTTTTCATAATAATTAATGATTAAATTTGAATCGTTTATTTGCAACGAAATCGCTTGATTTTTTTTTTAATCCCGAATCGTACAAATTTTAGCCCATTTTACAAAAAGTAGTAAACTTGATTTTATTTTTTGAATTCTCCGGAGACATCTACAAATAAATGTTCGTTAATTCAAAAACAAATGAATTGAACATTTTTTTCGTTGCATTCCAACGATGCAAACTTCAACATCAAAATAGTTAAATTTTTTTAGTTTATACTGCGGAAGGTACAAACGAGTTTCAACTACGAGAGACGTTATGGACAATAGGATTATTTCGGCCGTTCGTACATTCAGCGGAGTATGTTAATAAAAAAAAAAAAAAGAAGATTTTATGATGAAATTTCTATGAAGAAGAGGGAAATGCAATTCGATGGATGAATTTGACGAGATGAAAACTTAAATGGAAGATTGTATTGAGCAATGTGTTAAGGCGTTAGGAGGGAGAGAGATAAAAAAAAACATTGCACCGTTTTTTTTGTCGTAATAACGACAGGCGCATTGTCTTTTTTTTCAAAATCGAAAAATTCCGATTCTACGGAAGAGAAAACGTGCTGAGAATATGCACGATTTTTTAAACGGAAAAACAATACTTTTTATTCCGCGTTCGAGACACAATCATTGCCACCTGGCTCGCGTGCTCGTCCCACACACGTCACGAGCTAATCTCGTCTTTTTTTCTGTTTTTTTTTCTATACCGAAGCTTAGTTTTGAAAAAACTTGATTGTATCAGAATATTTCGCTCGCATGTTTGTAGCCAGACGTATTTTTATTTATCATCGGATTTCGAGTACGCAGCCATTCGACAAAATTCTAGAAGAGACTCAACGGAATGCGGTGAAAAAAATTTTCAACAATATCGAACAAATGTTGATGATTTTATTTTATAACTTGTTCGAATGCTCGAATTATTTGAAAACTTAATAAGTGATTTTTCAATCGATATTTGAGAATTTTGAGAATAAATTTCAAAAAAATCGACGAAATAATTTAAACCAATAAAAACCAATTTTTTAATTATTGGCCGCACATTTGTTTGTTTACTAAATTAGCTACTAAACTTTTTAGCGTTAAAATGAAAAACTAATGTGCAAATCGTCCAAAAATTTCTTCCTATTTTTGTCGAATAGCCAAATACCAATATTCTAATTTCAATAAAATGTTCGGTTGAGAGCGTATGTGCAGAAGATTTTAAATATCAATACGAGATGAGAAGAGAGCTTTTGACGGAAGTCGTAAATCGGTGAAGGAGAAAAAGGCGATCAGTTGGCGGTGATGAGTCCGTTGGCTACGAGGTAATGCAGGATTCTTATTTCTGGTTCTGACTGAGGTACGATGCTGGCTTTTTTGTTACCGTTCAGGTATTCCTGTGTCAACGATAAAAAAAACCACAAAAAATCATATATTTTGTTTTTTAAAGTTGTCAAATATTAAATAGTTATTCAAAACATGACAAAAAATTTTTTTTTTTAAAAGGACGATTTTTTAGTTGAATACGTCCAACGAAATATTTAGTAATATTAACAAAAATTTTGTCATTTCAACAATATATTTGGGTGATATTCTGTGAATTTATCAAATAAACTGTTGAAATTACAGAATTTGTTTGTTTTCGTTTTTAATAAGTTTAAACGATGCTTACTTGTAAGAGAAGCGTTTTTTGTGTCAAATACTGCGTCGGTTTAAGATCGAGCTGCAGGCACAAAGATTTTTCTTGTTTACTGAGCAAATGCGAGGCAGCTTCGACCTCAATATCTCTTTTTTCAACATCTCCCAACGTAGCGTTCATTCTCGTTGATGTAGTAGCCCCATTGTTGTTGTTGTTGTTATTATTATTGTTGTTATTATTTTTACTCACAGTGGAGTATTGATTGTTGGGGTTTGTATTGTTTTCCGTATCGATGGACTGATTAGCTTGAATCGTCCGACTGTGATTGGCTTGATTGACTGTGCATGTGCTGCTGACCGATTCTACCTTTGCAGTGAACTTTCGGTCTGTGGAATAGTAACTTTTTTCTTCTTCTCTGAAAAATCATATGAAACGGCATATCACCTCTTTCCCAAATTTATTTATCGGTTAATACTATTTTCTCTTTTTTTCGTTGGCTCGTTTACTTCTTTTCTTTTCTGTTTTTTTTTCTTTCTTTCTTTTTTTCATTCTCGACAAACGATGCATAAAAAAAGGACAAAAATAACGTTTATATTTGCCACTTGCAGCAGCCTTAATTTTCTGAAAGTAATAAATAAATGAGAAACTTAGTCAATTTTTTAAATTGATCCTCACGCTTCTCGTTCTTACCTTCTTTTTGAGGTGTGCCGGTGTATTGGCGTGGACGGCCCACTGCTGCCCTAAGTGAAATGCAAACTGATACAATCTGTTCACAAACGCCTGGCAACACGCACGACAAACAATTGTATTAGTCAAAAAGTCTAGCAAATTTTCTATATTTCAGTTCAACTTTGCCTCTACGCATTTCTATCTTTCATTTTTATTCATCAATCTTTTTTTACATTCACTTGAACGTTTTTGAGTTTTCAATTAGTATATTATTGTTTGCTAATTAATAAAATGATTTATTTATGCTTTAAATTTATTTTACTCTAAAAGTTTGTTATGATTCTGCTCAATCGAATTCTTGGACGTTTACTAGTGCGTTTGCGTACCGTAACATAGAGCTAAACAGTAATTTACTTGTGCGTTTGAATATTTTCATAAATTTATTTGATTTTTAACGATTTTTTGAATCCCTAGGCATTTTGTTTCTTTGAATTCTATTTTCAATCGATCAGCCGAAAATTGCGATATTAATTAACGATTTTTTGATCATCTTAGTAGGTTTTTGTTATTTGTTTATTCTTTAATACGAATTTCGCGTAATTAATGTTTTGATTATTAATTATTATTGAAATTGTGACATTTTTTGATGACTGTACGGAAATACTTACAGATTTTTTCTCCGACCAGTGATCGACTGCTTCGTTTTGACCCTGAGTTTGTACCATCACTTGCTCGAAATGTGCACATTCCTCATGCCTCGTTATTCCGTTCTCCCGATAACGATAAAGCTCGGATAATCGTAATCTCAACTCGCGTTCCCTCTCAAGATTTACAAGGAATTGTTCGTATTCCTGGGCTGTGTAAAATTGGGCAAAGACGCGCATTCTTTCACGGAAATCTCTGAAAAATCACAGTTTTTCGTCACAAAAGAAAAAAAAATTAGAGTACATTTTTGCTCGTTTAACACTTCGAACTGACTCGAAAAATCTCAGATTTCCAATAAACAACAACGTTTTTAAAATTATTTACTTTTCCTCTTTAGTCTGTTTCTTTTTTATTCCTCTTTCCTTTCGCGATGCAGCAAAAAAGTGTGATACAAGTTGATAATCCCGAATAACTCGTTTTCTTCTCGCTCTTTCACGTAAATTGTTCGTATACATGTCGACTTGTGCGAGTTTCAAAGCTATGTCCAGATCATCGTCCTCCGCAGGATTAAGAAACAGAGAGGACACTAGTGATTCTGCTTCGTGATTATAATCCTGAAAATCAATTGTTTTTTTAGGAAACATTGGAAAAATCATCAATACGATTTTTATTTCTTCCTGGATATTTGTTTTTTTCGTAAAAGTCGAAAACTTCAATGTCTATGGTCAAAATTAACTTAAATTTGATGGAAAAAATTGAATGAACTGTTCAATAGTGATAAAAAGTAGAAAATTCAATGTTTTCGACTTTACCCTTTCAAAATCATCTCGCTGAGGCATGTAACCCAGTTCGGCTGCTTCCTCCGGTGAAACATCCAGCGGAGGCAGCCTGGATATGAGATCGGGGGAGAGTGGACCATGGTCGGAGCTTGTCTGATCCACAAGATTTGGTTTATAGCTTTCGATCGGAGGCCACGTGTGTTTGCCAATATTTCCATCTAGGTATCTAACAATGTATTCCTCCTTCGCTTCTGAAATGTTTCATTTTTATTTTTTATTAACAAGACTTTTTCATCTTTTGGTCAAATTCCATTGTTTGCGACTTCATAAATTTTGAATTCGCATACCTTCGGGAGTTCTTTCTTCGATATGTTTACTGATATCTTCCCAATTGCCAAAGCCAAATTGTTCAATCGCATCGAGCAATCGGACGTGTTCCCTGGCCGTCCAATTCCCTCTTCCGTTAAATATACTAATGGTGCCCGAGTCCTTTTTGAAAACGAGTTTTTACAGATTACAAAATTTGAGGGAACGGAGTTTGACTAAAATACATTGTAATTAAAAAATTTGTGGATAACGAACCATAAATTGGTACGGATGGTCATTTTTGTGTTGCCCAATTTCTGCACCAGCTGAGAAACACTGTTGATAATTTTGTTCCATTAAAAAACAATAAATAATCGAGCATAAGTTTTTAATTTTTTTATATTTTCTGCTTGGGAAAAAATATCAGTTTTTCGGTCCAAGTTTTTCATTTTACTAATGATTTTGTATTTTGTAATATACATTTGGGAAAAGTGTGAAAGCATAGAATTTGGAAAAATTTTCTTCACTGAATTACAGCTGAAAATGTAAAATTCCATTTTTTCTTTTGGTGCAAGGGATGGTGTCACTATGAGTCATACTTTTTCCTTCGTGTGTCATTAAAACTTGAAATCTGTTAATATGATTTTCAAAATCAATACAAAATTAATGTTTTTATTAATTAGTGTATCGAGTTTTTTTGACAGATTTTGTTTTGAAATTGCCATAAATTTCTTCACAGGACTAGAATTCCTTGTATAAAACATTTTTACATATAATTGAAATTTCATGAATGAAAATAAAATTCGAATTTAATAAAAATAAGAAGAAATCATTTTTAGGCATAATATTAACTCTTTGGAGTGAAACTGTAGTAGAAATGGATTGTGTGAGGCCGGTTTTTGGATAGAAAAAAAAAAAATCGATTTATAAAGAATATTTAGAGGTTATAATATCGAGAAAAATATGAAATGTTCTAAATGGCTTCCATTGTTAAGAAAAAAAAAAAAATTGTCATTATTTTCGGTCCAATACGGTAAAAATTGCATCGAACCGGTACTACGATCGGATGATTTCATTCAAGAATATACGCCGGAAAAAAAAAGAGTAAATGAAAACAAACGGCGAGGGGAACGGGTGAAAGAGTGGGGTGATTGTGAAATCGAAGGTCACGTGATAGGGAGGTTTGCATATGGCGATAAGGTTTGACTCACCTGGAGGCAGAGATCGAAGTCTTGGCACTCGACGCATTTGACACGAAGACCCGTGATGTCTTCCTGGCAATACGTACAGTTGTATTTGGCGTATAAATCTGCAAAGAATATCGTGACATATTGAAAGTTTTGAAAGAAATAATATATTTCTATCGAAATGTATTATTTCGATGAGGAAAAAAAAAATGGCTTCCATTGATGGATAAAGTACGTACCCGCCATTATTGGTTGCCACACAGCGTTCTTCCCCGCGGAACGATATCGTCCGATGATGACGTCACCGCATTGCCCTCGTCCTTTACACTAGCCTGCGAAGCATCGAGCCTATTATCACCAAAATAATCCTACCAATTGGTAAAATTTCTTCTGATATCCCAATAATGGATATTAGGCTCATTACGAGGCTCTGTTTACCTCGTAAATATCAAGCGATGATGTTTCTCCGAGCTGAGAAAAAAATGTTTACGAGCCCGACGTCGAGACGCGAGTGCGCATGCGTCTTTACAGTACCGCCACACGCCGCACCTGCATTCTGGCGCTGCAGCCGTTTCCTCTTCCTTCTTCCCCACTCATCGTTTTTTACGCAGGGCTGGAGAGGCGCACGCAAACAGACCTGGCTGCTTGGACGCGATGGCCGCGAACCGGCGCGGGAAGTATCAGGCGTATCGGGCAAAAGGGCGAAATGGATGTCGACGAGGGGGTAGCTTCGTTCGACCATTCCCGCAAAAATGTTCAAATCCCTATTTTCTTTCGATTCGTCAGCTACGATGTTAATTTCAGGGCAAAGAAGAGTCTGGTGAGTCCGGATGTTTATTAAAAATTTATAAAAACATGGAATTTAGCATTTTCGTATCTCTTGTCAGTATTTTCATCGTTTTTCGTTCCAAATTGCGCTCAAAGCGCACACACGAAACGATCATTGATTGTTTGATGCTTTTAATTGTTTTTGGTATCATTTCATTTCTTCACGATCCACACATGCATTTTTTTACATTGGCGTCTTATATTTCGATTTCTTATGCGCGCGCAGATTTCTCAACGGAATTGTGAACTTTCGAAATCTTTGCAGAATCCATTTCTGCGTATTTCGTTGTTTCTCTTTAGGATAATTGAAGGATCAGAACGATTCTCGATTGTTCGCTACATGAATTGTCATTTTTTTCGCAAAATTCAATCCTGTCACGTTTTAGACGCGTTTCGACGTAAATATGTCTATTCGAGTCTTCGCAAAAAAGTGTACGACAAATTTGGCAACATGGCCAAAATATTCGTCGGGAACTCGAAATATGTCAGTTCACGAGACAAAACGATTTAAAAAATTGAAAGAACTGCAAGTCGTTATGCAGGTACAAGTTTTCATCAAAAATTCCTCAACATTGAGATTTATTCCAAAGTTTTTTATTTTTTCTTCTCATTGGATTTTTTTCCCATTAAAAATTCGATCTTTCGTCCTCATTCCCAGTGCGATGACGGAGTTCCGGTTTATTTGAAGAGAGGAACTCGCGACAAAGTACTGCTCGGAATCACTTACTTTTTAATGGGTATCGCAAACATTGATGCCGCTCGAGTCCTTTATCGAGGTTTCAAAAGTCTATAAAAATATCATCGTGATTTTTAAATTTCTCATTAAATTTTCTTGAAATTCGAGCATAAAAATTTATCCATAAATTGTTAATTGATTAAATAAAATACCAAAAACTGCCAAAATTAATGTTTTTTTTTCAGAAATGAACTTAAAATTTCACTAATAACAACAAAAATATTCACAATTAAGCAATTTTTTTCAATAATACGATAAATAATAGAAAATAATTTCGAAGAATTGAAAAATTCTATAAACTTTATGAATTTCGATCATTTTATCGAACATTTTACTTTGAACGATAATTTATTAGGAAATTTATTGGAAAAAAGGTTAATAAATGCACTTTTTTGTTGAATAATAATTTTCATTATTCCTTTTTACATATATCGCATCACATACGCTCGAATAAAAGTAATAATAACAATAATAAATGAAATTGGGAAGGAAATAGTTAAGGCACTTTGGAGGTGGCCCGTTTGACGGTACCACAGGAAGCGAAAAATTCACTTTCAGCAAATAAACTTGGTTTGTTTTGCTCAAAACGATTTAAGACTACCAAGATGGAATAGAAAATGAATCTAAATGCGAACTGACAGTGCGAACTTTTGATGTTAATTGATACCTTAATTCCACATGGCATTAGATGCAAATAATATTCTTGGTATCACAGAATTTCCCAGCTGACTCTCGTGCAAGAAAAACGATTCCAATCTATTCGTTTTTTACGTTTTTTTAATCCTTCATATTAAATCATTCACACTTTTAGTAAAATCAGCATTTTTTTTGAGAAAAAACTAGTTGTTTTTGATATTAATTTAACAATGATGATTACGAATCCTATTTTTCTTGGTCATAATTATTTTTTATCTAAAAATTCAAAGATTTCAATACGTAGTCTATTTACATCGAGTCTAGAAATAGGAGAAAAGTTTTCATATGTTTCTTGACGAACTTTTTGATTTGAGGACACCAACTTTTTTTGTAATGACTCAGTTTTAATGTAATCTTTGATTTTGATTCAATTTTTCTACGGAGTTTCGATAAAATTTATATTAATCGACTAGTCGTAACTATTCGAATAATTCGTTTATTTATTAGCTGTTAATTTTTAACTAAAATGAAATATCTTCGGGGGTTTTTTTTCTTGCACAAAGCCCCCTGGGATCGCTTAAGAAAAAAACCACGAAACAGTCCATCAAACCAATGAAATAATGGCGATGACAAAAAAAAAGTCAAATATTTGTACTAGCTGCGTCTTTTCGGGCGGGAACACTCGCGCCTTCGGAAAAATTATCCTGGACCATGTTTTCTTGCAAATTTTCCATTCGTTCCCGATTTACATTATTTTCGATTTTTATTATTTTTGGGTCTTTGGCACTCAGCTTGGATCTTGTTTTTCTGACAAGGTTTTTTGTTTGTACATTTGTTGTTTTTATGGCCGATTTTTCACGTTCGTTTGAAACTTGGTCGACGTCAAATGTATTGATTTTTTCTTTGCGTCGTTGGACAAGATTTTTAAGAGCATCGCTAAAATGTACGAGTGTCTCAGAAATAGGTCTCTCCTCAAATTTCCTTGCAATTTCGTCGAATTGATCATCCTCGTCCGAAGTGAATTCGTTCTTAAGGACTTTAAACTGTTCAATGATTTCTTTCAAGTTACTTTTCGCGTCGTTCAAAAATTCTGGATCTTTATTTTCGACTACGAATTTATCCATTTCGCTGATGTTTTCTTCGAGCGAAGCTGCACCGATTTCACTCTCGCGAGATTCGTCCTCGACCTCGTTCCATTTTCTCAACGATATTGGATCGTCCTCAATGAGATCTTTCTCGAACTCACGAAATTGACTTATTATATTTCGTATACTCTCTTTTACCCTCGAGACTTTTTCTTCATTGATTTTTTGATCGCTCGTTACAAACGTTCGTTCTTCTTCATCGATCGATTCTTTGTCTAATAAAATTTTTGTTTTTCTCCCTATTTCGGGCTTTTCGGATTTAACTTTGAGCTGCACTTTTGGCACGTGTTTTAATGGAATATTTGTAACTTCAGCATTTCCATTTAAAGTCTGCTTCACCTTGACTTCTTGCATCTTTTCTTGGATCATTTTTTTCACTGCTTCTTTAACTCCACCGCTTCCTTCTCGATGGGATTCGATCGTTGGTAATTCCATTTGTTTTATTATTTGAGGAGACGGTGTCACGTCAATTCTCAATGATTTTTTCATTCGTTTCTCTATTTTTAAATCCAATATTTGTGGTTCAGGCTGCTTTCGACGCTCTTTCGTTCGATCTGCTTCTCTGCCAACTTTATCGAGTTCTATCGCTTCGAAAATTCTTTCTTTTTCTTCGGTTAATAATTCGTTGCTCATTTGTTCAGTCGTTTCGTAACTGGAATCAAAAAAATCGACAATGGCCTCGGATTCTTCGAGTTCTTCCAAACTGTCGAGTCCTGGATCGTCCAAGGACGAAGGACGTTGTAATTCCATTTTTATTCTCGAAATATCTTCCGCACTCTTGAAAGTTTTTTTGATTTTTTCCAAAGATTCGATTCTTATGCTCGGACTTTCTTTCATTGTCGCAGATTCTACCAAAGGCTCAGGTGGAATTTCAATTTCTTCGTCCTCGTGAAATTCCTCTTCCGGTGGCTCTTTCAAAAGCACCGCTTTCGCCGGATCGTAAATTATATTCGACTTTCTTTTCATTATAAAAATAGTCGGCTTTGTTTTGATTTTTATTGGCGGTACGAAATTATAGTTCAATGCGATGTGCGAAAAAGCATCCACCGAATCAAGAATATCGTGGGTCTTGAGATATGGTTTTATGTTTGGAGAATATCTGCTCTTTGCTTCCATTAATAAATGAGTGAATTTCAATATTTCAGGGTCGTCGAACGTCAGATTTTCCTGTTTCGAATATCTGAAAATAAATTTCAACATTTATGTGTTAACTTTCGATTTTTCCATTTTCGAAATTTTACGACACATGTCTCTATTTAATTATCTATTAAAAAAAAAAAAAAAAATTATCTTCGTTTACAATTTTCGTATTGAAATTATCGATTTTTCTTTTGCTGTCAATATTTGGCTTTTGAAAAAGATTCAATTTTGACAGATCGAATGAAATTTTACAAAATTCGATCTTTTTTTTTGCCATTTTATAATTTTTATATTTTAAAGAGTTTTTTGAGTGCATTTTAGAAAGAGACACGTGGTAACGAATTTTTATGATTTTTGAACCACGATTTTGTGCCAATTTTCAATTAAATGTAAATAATATCTTACGTCCATTTGGAGTTCGTTTGCGTAAACCTGGAAACTCCGGTCTGAGCTGTCAATACATCGATATGAACGCTCACAGGAGTTATCGACTCTTTTTCGAGCCTGTGTAGTCTAGCGATGGCCAAACCGCCAGGATAATTCGAGCCCGCGACGCATAATAAAAACATTGAAAAGATGGCGTTCAGGGTGAGATGTCCCAGAATGCACAGTGCTAAGAAACTGTTCCACGCTGATTTCCCTCGGTTTTCCCATCTAATAAAAAAAAAAAAACGATTTAGCAAAATGATTAATTTACGTAAAAATAAAAATCGTAATAATTAAAATTATAAGTCAAAGTACGAAAGTATTTGAAAGAAAATTTTAATCTACGTTTTGTTGGTAAAATCACATTTTTATAAAAAAAGGATTGAGTCCTGACTACGAAAAATCATTTAAACAAAATTGACCATGCGTTGAAAAAAAAAAGAATGTTCAGCTTAATCATAAGAATCGTATTAGAGATTTAGAAAGAAAAAAAAACCTCACATTCTGTGACAAACCGCAGCAGCGCTGACGTTCAGTAGAGGAAACACGTAAATAATGAATCTCAATTCTTTGTGAGGTAAAAATGAGAATAAAAGTACAAAGACGAGGCCAGGGACAGTAAGAGCCCGTACTCGTGGATCCCAAAGCATTCCAAGAGGTATAAGAGCGTAGGAGAGTGCCAGACCTCGGGGAAGAGCCGAATAAAAGTACCAAAGAAACGGCGAAGTCTGTGATATTTGATAATTTTTATGTTAAAGAAAAATTGGACGATATTCATTTTAAAGATTTGAATTATAAAAATAATGATGCTTGATTCAAATGTTTCAAAATTTTTCAAAAGTGCAAAAAATTTCATTGAATCCAAATTACAAAATTAAATTAAAGAAATATCTCGCATTTAGGGTTTTTTTTTTCTCTAAATTATGAATTCAAATAAAATATTTATCTGCACTTTTCGTTTCAATGACAGTTTCAATGACAGAAATTTTGAATGGCAGACATGAAGTTTTTATAAATACAATATATTTTTTAAATTTTATGCGAATCCCCAAAGTTCCGGAATAGCAATGTTTTGAATCTTGAATAATGCATTAAATTCTTGAAACTGATGGTTTTTTTTTTTGCTTTTTTGGTTAGATTCAGGTAAAAATCATTAATGTTTCGAGAAAGAGGATATTGTGAATATGATTTTTAAAGGATACACCCCATTGGCTGCTCTTGTTGAGAACAGTGTTGAAGTAAAAAACCTCTCCTTCAGGCCAGACAAGGCGTCTCCAAAATATCGTATCAATCGTGACTGTCAGAGCTAGGAAAAATATACCAGCGGGTACTGCGATTTTCAGCAATCTAAAAATCGGTCGATCATTCCTAAGAATCTTGAGGATGTTTTTATTTTTCTTGCACGAAGGTGAAAATCATTCTGTACCTTGGCACTGTGAGTTTTGTACTTGCAATGTCGTAAAGAAGGAACAGACCGAGCAGCATCGCCAGCTCCGCTCTGAATATTATTATTGCAGCAGCCGATGACCAAATGAAAATGAAATGACTCTGCCGCAGCCAACCGTAAAGAGCCAGTAAAACTGTAACATTAATTTTCCATCCTCATCGCTCCGAACATAATTCAAATAATTAAGGAATCTATGGCACTGGGAATTTGAAAAATTAACAAACAATTTAGCAAACGTGCTTTTGTCGTTTTTCTCAATGACAGAAAAACATGTGACGAAGTTTGTCTAAAAAAATCGAAAATTTTAACCATTTCTTTTAGGAGAGACATCGATTTAAAGTCCAAACTCCAAAAATATGGGGAAAAAACAGAGTTGACTTTTGAATGTCACTCTAGCGAGACCATTTCACTAACAGTTTCATAATTATTGGATTAAAATAATTAGGAATGAATAAATAAATGATTTCCATGAAATATTTATCTTTCCGTCAAATGCACAGAGTCATAGCGACCTTAACTTGGTTATTTCTCTACCTCAATCTATCATTACCCAAAGGCATGGCCATTATATTTGGCAATGGTCTGCTGAGGTAGTACATAAAATGATACTGCGTTACGGTCACAGCGACAAACCATTTGGCAAATTGTGGTCCAAAAACAGTTTGTAACGCTTGTCTGTACAATCTTAGCGTGCTGATCACCAATAATCCTAGAACTGCCCTCACTGGAAAATAATAATATCACATTGTCGTGTTAAAACGAAAATTATAAAAATTCCATAATTAAGACAGAAAAATCAGTTAAAAAATATCGAAATTTCATGCATTCGTTGATTTTTCAAGTTTCTACGACTCTAAAAGTATAAAAAAATATTTCGAAAATTTCGAAATAAGATGTCACTCGGAATAAAATCAATAATTAGCCTCCAACAATGGAAATTTCAATGCTAAAAATCAGAGCGACAGAGACATCAATTTACCTGCGTATTGAGCACAAAATTTATTCAGATTCAAATGTGTGATAGTTGCAACGATTGGTGAGGCAAGGCCCGACAGAACAAGTGGTCCAATGAAAGTTCTTGGAACGACTCCAGGAAATTCATGATGATCGTACTATAATTTAAAAAAAAATGGCGTAATTTTCCAGTTGATTTAAAAGCAAGTTTATTCGTCGGTGTATCAGTGGTTTGGGGTTAAAAATTAGTTGCTGCAAGAGATAATTTCGGACGAGTATTTCCGCGCCAGAATCTTCGAAATCCTTGTCCCAGGTCAGCAGCGTTTGTTTCGTAATAACGTCACGAAAGGAAACGTGGCGCTGTCATCGCTACTCATGGTGATACGAACAGCTGATCGTACGGTTTATAAATAACGTAAGATAATCTAAATATGTTTGGACACCGTTGAATATTTGCGTAATATCGATGGTTTAGAAATAACGTATACAAATATCGCCGCGACTTGAAGATCCAAAGATTTCATCGTTCGTACGAATAAAAATTGAGAAAAAAAATCAAAAAAAAAATGTTGGAAATATTTAATCGATTATTTACCTCGGTTAGGTTAAAGCCGTGATAAAGGATGTCGTGCATAGCTTGAAGATTGAAACTTTCTTCGACTTTGGTGAACGGACAGTACAACAAATGTACCGCCGCCACAAGAATGATCAAGTGATCCATATTTATCGTCTATCTTTTTAACGCACATTTATTCCACAATTATTTAAAACACTTTTTTTTTTCGTTGACACGTTTATTTTCGCATTAAGACGAAAATAACGTACCGTATCGTTACAATTGTATAATATTTAACCGTTTAATAACGTCGTTATACACTGTGAACATTTTATTAATAGAACTACGCGGGGTTATCTCATGCCGGCCCTGCCGACTGCCAAAAAAATTCTCTGCCGCTTTTCGCCTCGTACACACCGTACAACTCTCCTCAACGTACACACTTATCTCAATGGCGCTACGAAACCGTCGACGTCGTATTTCCGGCTGCGATTCTGATTGAGCAACAGCCCGCCATATTTAAATACATCAAAATTTTCATTAACTTTTTAACATTTCTAATCGTATTTTCCAAACTTCCTTCAATTGCCCAATTTTTACAATGACAAAAACGTAATAACTCGATAAAATTTATAGACAAAGGACTTCCCAATCGAACAGAAATCTTTACATGAATTTGTGAAAATTAAGAATTCATTTGACCAGCGATTATTTCATTGAATCATCAAAATCTTTATCGATATTTCGTAAAGTTATTAATTTGAATTCCACAATGTCACTTTTTTTTTGTTTTAATAAATTTTCACCATTTTTGACCTCTACTTTTTTTCGATTTATAATTTCTATATGTAGAAAAAAGTCTGTTTTATTTTCTACTGTAAATTCTGGTTTTGACAGTTTTATTGGAAAGTTTAAATCCCAAAATAGAAAAAATCGAGTTTATTTTTTAACAGGATATCTCCTGGTTCGTGTTTATATGGGAATTATATTTTTAAATCAATTTCTGTTTTGAAATCAGGGATAAAGGAATTTTCATGATAACAAAAAAAAAAAAATTTTAAGAACATTTTTATTATTTTTTATTTTATAAGGCAAAAGCTTTATTAAAACAAATTTAAAAAAAAAACATTCCAAGTTAAACGAAGGAAAAACAATGTCGCTTTATATGCTAGCGGATCATAATGGAACGCATAGTCGTGCTCTCTAAACCTTCGATACACATTAGCCATATTTGCCTCAAATTCAATGCAATAAAATAATTATATTTACATTAGTACGAATTAAATAAATGTGTCAAATCTGACTACGTTTTTTTACGTGTTATAATATAAATTTATTCGTTTTAGTATGCATTTTATTTTTATATATTTCGCTCGATATTTCGAGTTTTTACATCTACGCATTTTATTTATTTTTAATTTTATAAAAAAATAGGCGAAGAAGAAGAAAGAAAAATCACATTTGCAGAAATAGGAATGAAATTTAGGAATTTTATTAGCGAGGGTTAACGACTCACTGGTGACTGATTGTAGGATTTTAAAAATGAGGATTTCGTTGAATATTTTTTGTCACCGTGTCTTCAGTATTTTTTTTTCTTTTTTTTTTTTTTTAAATAGAGCTCGAAATAAATTTTAAAAGCAAATTTTTTTTGGGCAAGAGAAAAAATGATGTTTTCATCAAATTTAACGCTTAGGCTTGGGAGGCGCACGAGAATTTGGCTTGTTGTGCATCATCGTCTGACATTTTGGAATATGACGATCGGCAGCACCTTGATTGAATTTACGTCCGCAATGAGGACACTGAACGTAATCGCTCGTGTCGCTCGGTGGAGGTGGTGGCAAATCGCTCAATTTTCCACCTGCTGCTAAGTGCGCTTGTACTTGCTTCGCTGATCTTATCGCGTTTATAAAATCCTCGTGCTTTCGACGCCAGTTTGACTTTACTTCAGGCTTTTGAGTTTTTCTCTATTTCAACAAACAAATAAGAATTTTTTAAAAATAATCTTAATAACTAAGACACTAAATTATCAACTTAAATTTAGATTTTTATGAAAATAAATTAAGGTTTTTTGGTTATTGTAAAAAAAAATATTATCAATTATGTTTTTTCGTTGAATATTTCGAAAAATTTTCAAGTTAGTGACATTTTGTTGCTTTGTCTTCATGAGAATTTTCAAATTTGCATTTGACGTGACAATTTTCTTAATAATTGCAATAATAATTTAAAAAAACGATTATTTAACGTACTTTTTGCACTATTTCGTCAATATTTCATCAAAAAAATTGATTAATAGTGATAAAAAATGGGAGTAATTAATGACGAGGCTCAATAAAACAGAGAAAATATTTTTTGTTGTTGAATATTTCAAATTTTTCTTCAAATTTGTGGTATTTTGTTGCTTTGTATTCCCGAGAATTTTCAAATTTGCATTTGACGTGACAATTCTTTTAATAATTGTAATAATAATTAAAAAATAATAATTATTTAACTTACTTCTTGTACAATTTCGATAATATTTTATCAAAAAAATGTTACAACTGTTTTCAAATATAAAAAAAATCGTAATTTATTGATTAATGATGATAAAAAATGGGATTAATTGATGACAAGACTCAATAAAACAGAGAGAGAATAAAAAAAGGAAACTTACGTCAGCTTGAGATTTTCTGGAGCCGCCTTTTTTAACGAATGGTTCCAACTCAGTGCCCTTGACACGATGAATCGTCGCGTCGAATTGCTTGCGTTTTTTCGTCGTCGTTTTTGAACAAATTTGTTCGTGGCAAGCGACGCGATCGGAGTTGAAACGTCGTGAGCAAATTTTGCACGATACCAGGCCATCGCTGTCAAAAATAATTTTATTGTTTTATTTATTCGAAAAAGTATTTATATTATTTAACCACATAAATCATTGGCATAAAAAAACGGATTTGACGAACTTTGCATCCGTGGCTTGTAGAGTGGGTCTCGGATTAGAATTTGCTCTGGGTCCGCTGGACGATGGAGATTTAGCTTTCGTAGACATTTTGTTCTTCGAATTAATCAACGAGCTTTGCCCGCGAGCGGAAGTTACGCTGGAAGTTGTCGAAAGTGCGGAGTTTGGTCTTGAGGAAGTTGTGATCGTGGCTGATCCGGATTGTCTTTGCGATGTCAATGATTTCTGTAAAATTCGTTGTCCATGATTTTTTCACGAGTAATTAAATTTTTTTATTTTTTTTTATTTTCAATCGCGATCTCACGAAATGTCAAAATTTTCAGAAACGTCCACGGGGACAATACATGAGCCATTCATGAACCAGAGTCCAAAAAACTCGTGGCCCTTTTCAGGATCATTAAAAAATCAACGTCATCTTCGAAGAAAAAAAAAAAAAAAAATACCGATTTTTCAGGATTTTTGTCACGAAACTAATGATGACATTGATGCTGTTTTTTTTTTTTTTTTAGTCTCGTTTTTTTCCACCTTTTTCATGGCAAACTATTATTTTGATCGTTATTAAGGTCATTGTCGCATGGGACACTTTTTTAATGAAGAAAAATCTGTTTTTCACGAGGCAAAACTCGATCCTGTTGGTGGTCAAGGTCACGAGGGAGAAAGCGCTCTTTTACAGTGTCCATAAATGGCTCGAGAACCGCGGTTCCAACGAGCTGCATTTTATTCTCGCATATGTTTTTTTTCTTTCTGTTTTTTTTCTTCTTTCTTTGCCGCCAATTTGGCGACCGCTGTGAAATGATGTCACCCAGACATAAGGTCATTGTGGAACAAAAAAAAATACATTCTAAACCTATCGAACTCGAGCGAGAGACTTGTCTCGATGGCCATTCGCCTGACCCAGTCGATAATTGGATGCTCGAGGGGACACGCGACTAATATAGTCGGCGACCCATTCGTCTCTTCGTCTCTCGCGAACTGTCGTAAGATTTATGATTTTTCAAGTAAATTTTATACCAACAAAAAAATCACAAATCTTAATCTTAAGTCAATTTAAAATTCGTAAATTTTTGCAGTAATCTGCAGAAACTTTAATATTTTTTTACAAAACGAATTTTCAACCATTTTCAATTCTTTTTCCTCAAACCTCTTCCTCTTTTCGTGCAATTTACCTTTTTTCTGATTTTTACTGATTTATGAGATTTTAAGGTTTCGAAAATTTCGTTTTAAAAGATCTTGCAACATTTTTTTTGATTTTCAGTGTGTTTTTGATTTATGAAAAAGTTCAGATATCGTCGGGACCAGGCGGACACAAATCTCGATCTTAAGTCAATTTAAAAATCGTAAATTTTTGCATTAACCTGCAGAACTTAATATTTTCTTATAAAACGAATTTTTAATCATTTTCAATTCTTTCTCTTTTTGCGCAATTTACTGATTTTTGCTGATTTATGAGATTTTAGGGTTTTGGAAATTTCATTTGAAAGGATCCTGCAACATTTTTTTTTTTTGATTTTCAGTGTATTTTTGATTTATGAAAAAGTTCAGATATCGTGAGGACCAAACGGACGTTTGTTCTTGTTTCGCTGTCAACGCGCTTGAAAAGTGTATAATTTAGCAAAAAAATGATTTTATTTATCAGTCTTGAGGAAATTTGTGTTCAGGAATGTGAAAAAGTCGTCTATTTTACGTTTTTATTATTGTGGAAATAAATTTCGAAGAATATTTCGAAAATTTGTATTTCTGGAAAAAGTAAGTAAAAAAAAAGAAATTTGATAAAAAGTTAAATCTTACTTCTGATGGTCGTTTTCCAACTGAAAGTTCTTCTTGATTCAAAGCACTTTCTTTGTTCTCCAAAGTTTCGGAATCATTGAAATCAATAATGAAAGCATTGTTTTTTTTCGTTGTTGCCATCTGAATAATTTGAGTTTCGGTGATTTCGCAATCTTCTCGTGGCCCATCGATAACGTCTGCATATTCCGTTGTTATTGAAAATTCCTTTTGATCTCGTATTTCTCGAGATCCTGGGCTCGATGATGTTTTTATCGATGATTTCCCTCCGGAAACTCGGAGCTCGCTCGAGCCGCACTAGAAAAAAAATACCTTGCAATTTCTGTGAGACAAACACCGGTTGATTGAGACGAAAAACTATTTTCATTAGACTTTGTTCCCTGAAATAATCTTTTACAAATTATTCGTAAAATTTTCTTTAGTTTCTAAAAAAAATGATTAAATTTTTTGGTTTTTCGACTGAATAATTACTATTTTTAAACAAAAATAACTAGTTACGTATTTTATCCCTAGGTTCCCACTGTACTTTATCATACGACGCTGTTTTGACGTCCTGTCAAATTGGGGTCTTTAAAGTTTCATAACTCTCCGTAGAATTCGTATTTTTCGTGATATTTTTTTTGAAAACAATCGTACGAATCCTGACTAAGCGAATAGCAAAGTGCTCGATGTCAGAAAACAATTAATTTCGCTGTGGTTGGAGTTTGAGAAGAAAGAAATCAGTTTGGGTCAAATTGACCCCGAGTAGGAACCTAGCGTACCTCGTATTTGTGAAACTCAACATAAAAATTGATCCCATGAATATAAACAATGAAAAATGTTGAGAGAAGTGTTAAAAAATTTGCTCCCTTACCCTGTTCGATGTATCAGGTGTCTTAGCAGGCGAGGATGGCACGCTTCTTCGGACGACGTTATTAGTCGTGGATTTAGTTCTCCCTTCCATGGAACGTTTGGTACCGATATCAGGACTCGGACTTTTCGCCACCCTATGAGTAATTGGCAATTTAACAATCGATTTTTCGATTTTCACGACCGGTTGTCGATCGCCCGATTTGAATGTTTTAGTTATCTGTACGCAAGATACAGTGCCTGACGTCAGTATTGAATCAGGATTTTTCCTTGTCGAGCTATTCCGCCTCATAGCCTTGTTAAATTTATTCAATTCGCGTTTAAAATCTTGACTTTCGCGTTTTATCGATTTACGAATATCCTCGATCGAGCGCAACATTTTTCCTGGTTCATTTTCCATTTTCGATTCCCCGAAAGATGATTCCATGTGTAAAACATTTTCTGCGCTTTTTCTCATGACTTCCCTATTATTTTTTCTCTCGATTTCCATTATTACTGGACTATTATTCGTCACTCTTGTCGTCGCCGTGAGAACAATCGTCGAACGGACATTTTCATTTTCCATTTCGGATTCCGAATCTTCGAACAATTTTCTCTTGCAAAGTGGAGAACCGTCGATTTGTCGACCTTCTCCACGTCCCGAAGACTCTTCGCTGCGGAGACGTGATTTTTTTACCATCGAAGTCACTCTTTTTTGACCCTCGTTTGACTTTGTCATCATTTTATTGTCACTGTTACGCGGCGGCGTCGTTAGTGTTGTTACCGATTTTTCTTTTTTTGTTTTCGACGGTTTTGTCTTATCGGACTCTTTGCCAAGTACCGGAGACTTGCCGTCAACTTTTCTCGGCTGAGCTTTTACTACCGCGACTGTTGTTTTCGCTGGTCGACATAGAGGCGCGATCGTTTTCTTTACTATGATCTCTTCCGTGACCGGTATTTTTTTATCGTTCGCCGTATTAAATATTTCGGATTTTACCGTCGGCACCACTTTGTCCGGCTCGTCAACACCCACGGTCACGTGATGTTCGGTCTCCACGCCGATCGAATCGAATCGCCGAAGTGCCGATTCGACCGAATCCGTTCGTTCGAATTCGGTCGATCGTAAATTTTGTTCTGATCTTCCACTTCGCGACAAAGTACTTCGGATCTTTTCGATTCTCTCGAAAAGTTCACTTTTGTCCTTCAATTCCTCACGATTTTTCTTAACCGATATTTCTTTGTGTTTGCCGATTTCCTCGTTATCGATTTTCACGATGTTTTCATTGGGTTTGGTAACCTTAAAAGTATCGTGACGTTTAACTGTGATTTCCGAAGACGATCTTCTAGAATCTTTTCCATCGCTCGAACGCGTGATTTCGGATTTGTTTTTCTTTTTTTCCTTCTCGTTTATCAAATTTGTCTCTTTGCATTCTTGCTGAATTTTCGACTCAATTTTTTTATCGCCCGATGTCTTGCGCTCATTTTTTCTCCCTTTGAAAGTGGATGTTTCTTTAGTGGTGGTTACGGGTGACGGAGAAATTTTTCTTGATCTCAAATCACGAGAATTTATTGTCTCTTTTGTCTTTACCGTTTTGTCTGGTTTTGTCGGAGCTTTGTCCTTTTTTACAATTTTGTGTTCGGGAGATTTCGGTCTTTTTGTTGCTTCACGGAGAGCCGTAGTTTTGGTAGAAAGCTCGATATCCTCAAGAGTCGTTTTGCGGTCCGTAGATTTTTTAGTTGATGGTGAAGTTGCCATTTTTCCAGGGCTTGGAGGACGCACGAGTTTTTTTATTAGCTCGAAAGATCGGAGATTCCCTCCAGATTTTCGGCGATTTTCCGAAATCAGTTTATTACGATCACGACTGGGTTTTGATTCTTTTTGAATTTCATAGTCGGCAATTGGACTGGGAGACGAAGAACGACGTCTTGATGAAAAAGTACTCGAAGTGAATGTCGATGCTTTTTGATCATCGCTTTTCACTGTCGATTCCCTCCCACGAGTTGGGCTTTGCGATCCTCTTCGAGAACCCGGATATTCCAGGGATCTTTCGCGACTGATTCTTCCTTCGCTTGGAAAATCATAATCGGCCATTGGAGCCGGATAAGTCGAATGACATCTCGAAGAAAAAGTACTGGTTTCATAACTCGATGTTTTGCTTTCTCCACTCGCTGAATGTCTTGTGTTTGTATCTTTCACGTATGATCCCTTTTGAGAAGTTGGACTCGGGGATCGTTCTCGTGATCCTGGACGTTCGTGCGATATTGTGTAACTCGTTTTTCGATCTTCGGAATAATTGCGATCATTGGACGGAATCGGACAGTCCGAATGTTGTCTTGACGAGAAAGTCGTCGCGGTGAAGTTTGATGTTTCTTTTCCAGTTGATTTCTGATCACGTCTACTTATTGATTCTCGTCGATAAGTTGGACTCTGGGATCTTTCGCGAGATCCTGGATGTTCGTGCGATATTGTGTGACTCGTTTTTCGATCATCGGGATATTCATCCTCGGTTGATGAAATCGGGTAGGCTGCATGTTGTCTCGAGGAGAATGTAGTGGACGCAAAACTCGTATCTTTTCCAACTGATCGTTGATCATGTTCAACTATTGATTCCCGACGATAAGTTGGACTCTGGGATCTTTCTCGGGATCCTGGATGTTCGTGCGATATTGTGTGACTTGTTTTTTGGGCCTCAGAATATTCATCTTCTGCTGATACAATCGGGTAAGCCGCATGTTGTCTCGAGGAAAAAGTAGTTGACGCAAAACTCGTATCTTTTCCAACTGATCGTTGATCATGGTCAATGATTGATTCCCGATGATAAGTTGGACTCTGGGATCTTTCTCGGGATCCTGGATGTTCGTGCGATATTGCGTGACTTGTTTTTTGGGCCTCAGAATATTCATCTTCTGCTGATACAATCGGGTAAGCTGCATGTTGTCTCGAGGAGAATGTAGTGGACGCAAAACTCGTATCTTTTCCAACTGATCGTTGATCATGGTCAACTATTGATTCCCGACGATAAGTTGGACTCTGGGATCTTTCTCGGAATCCTGGATGTTCGTGCGATATTGTGTGACTCGTTTTTCGATCTTCGAGACATTCATCCTCTGCTGAAGAAATCGGATATGCTGCATGTTGTCTCGAAGAGAAAGTAGTTGACGCGAAACTCGTATCTTTTCCAATAGATCGTTGATCATGTTCAACGATTGATGCTCGACGATAAGTTGGACTCTGGGATCTTTCTCGGGATCCTGGATGTTCGTGCGATATTGTGTAACTCGTTTTTCGATCTTCGGGACATTCATCCTCTGCAGATGAAATCGGATAAGCTGCATGTTGTCTCGAAGAGAATGTAGTTGACGCGAAACTTGTATCTTTTCCAATAGATCGTTGATCATGTTCAACGATTGATGCTCGACGATAAGTTGGACTCTGGGATCTTTCTCGGGATCCTGGATGTTCGTGCGATATTGTGTGACTCGTTTTTCGATCTACGGGACATTCATCCTCTGCAGATGAAATCGGATAAGCTGCATGTTGTCTGGAGGCATACGTGCTCGTGGCAAAATTCGTTGAATCTTTTCCAGTTGACCTTTGATCGCATTCAATGATTGATTCACGACGATAAGTTGGACTTTGAGAGCGTTCTCGAGATCCTGGACTTTCGTGTGACATGTCATGACTTTTTTTTCTATCTTCCGAATAATTGCGATCGGCTGATGGAACTGGGGAGGCTGAATGTTGTCTCGAAGAATAAGTACTCGAAGCAAAGTGTCTCGAGTCGTTCACAGACGTTTTTTCGTCATGTTCCGCAATGGATTCTCTTCGAGAAGTTGGGCTCAGCGATCGTCCTCGAGATGTCGGGCGATCTCTTGATGTTTCGTAAATCACGGTTCGGTCTTCTGACAGATCATAGTCGACAACCAGCACCGGAGATCCGGACCGAAGTCTTGATGCAAAAGTGCTCGACTCGTAATTAGATTTTGTCATCCGTTCATCGCGATTTGTAAGTGAATCTCTGCGATAATTTGAAGTGACAAATCCGCCTCGAGATTCTGGGCGTTGCGGTAATTTTTCGTGGCTCTTTTTGCGTTCTTTCGAAAAATCATGCTCAACGATTGGACTCGAAGAAGATGAACGACGTCTCAAATAATTAGTACTTGAGTCAAAACTTGATCGTTGAATTTCATCCTTTGAAGTCTTTCGATCTTCTTTAGTCACTACCGATTTTCTTGGATAAGTTGGACTCTGTGATCGACCCGGAGATCCCGGTCGTTCCTGGCTCGTTTTACGGTCATTCGAATAGTCACGATGTACGATCGGATTCCACGATGTTGAACGATGCGAAGTTGTGCTCTCTTCATTTTTCGACATTGATTCTCGTCGAAATTTCGGACTCGAGGATCTCTCTCGAGATCCTGGACGTTTCGGTGATTTCTCCGGACACTCTTTTCGTCCTTTTGCAAAACCGTGATCGATTATTGGACTGGAAGAAGATGAACGACGTCTGGATGAATAAGTGTTCGACTCAAAACTTGAACTTTTGAATTCTTCTCTGTTAGTTTTTCTGTCTTCGCTGTTTGTAAGCGATTCTTTTCGGTAAGTAGAGGTTTCGGATCCTCTTCTAGATCGTGGACGTTCCGGGGCCATCTCGTGACTGACTTTTCGTTCCTTCGAGTACGTTTTGTCGTAAACTGGACTCGAAGAAGATGAGCGTCTTCCGGATGAATAAATGTTCTCACTAAGAATTGAACTTCTCTTTCTGCATTGAGTGCCAAACACGTTCGGAGGAAGATCCTCCGGTTCGTTCGGTTCGGGAGAAGATTCTCCCAACTCAAGTTGGAGCTTTCGGAAGGTTTTGGATTTTTCAAATTCGGATTTTCTTCGCGGATAGAAATCAGTTGAATTTTTGTGAGAAATTTGACTGACTCTTGTGACACCGGAAACTTTGGTGACCGGGGATGAAAATCCTGTAGGATTCGTTAATTTTCCATTGGTCTCGGCCATTTCCGGTGAGGAATTTCTCGATTTCTTAGATCCTCCGAGTTCCGGACTCGTTGAACTCCCTCTTGAAATTTCTCCCTCCATCCTCATCGTCACCGTTGACGCTCTGAGGATCATTTTTGTTTTCGTTCAATAATTCGGATGCGTTTTAAGGAAGAATTCTTTTTTTTTTTTTTTTTGAAAAACCATGTTCCCCATTTAGTGGCATTTCTTTTCTGCTCCAAAGCCGGTTATCGAGGCAATTTATATTCTGACTTTTGCGCGCTGCTCTTTTTTTCCTTTTCCATTGTTAGCTATGATTGTTTTTGTTTCTGGATTTTGTGGTTATTGCGAGAGTACATGGGATATTTCGTTTTTCAATATTCACTATTGATGTTGCGATTATGTTGATCGAGCCAGTTGTTATTTCATACAGCCATTTCACACCATTCGTCATAATAACACAAATATTATATCGCACACGTGTGGATGATACTTTTTTACAATATGTATGACCAATGTACTGAGAATTTCTTTTTTTTTTTTTTGCTTTTTGTATTAATTCGTGACTATCCATTGGATGATCGTGAGGACACAGAGATTATTAATTAGCCAGCTAATTGCTAGATTTTTAGCTAGAGAGGTTAGAGCTCGGCACGAGATCACTTAATATATTTACAAGATATTATTATTCGTGTTAATCTTATATAATTTAAAAGGTTTTGTTGGAAATGGTTGTGGAAGATTCCGGAGTAAAATGAGACACAAAAAAAATTGCTGTCTCATTTCATCTTTTTCTATCATTTGCATCGGTCTCTTTCGATATTTACGAGCAATTTGCCCAAAATATTCAAAAATCTTCTCAACGAGGCCAATTTTTTTAATCCTCGTGACGAAAAAATAATAAATTTGAAAAACAACATTACCTGGATGTTGATCCGGTCGGAAGGCCACTGTCGTTTCGTTTTTTCGTAAAGCTCGTAGTGTTACCAGCGACTTGTTTGATCGGTTGGCCGATTTTTCTGACGTTCGAATTTTTAGGACGCTCGAGTCTCGACTCAGTCTGGAAAGATTTTTTTCCAGCTGAAGATCGTCCCGGCAATCTTTCTGGCATGTTGATTATTTCGTCGTTTGGATATTGCTCGTTTTCCAGATTCGTTGATCGATCGAATTCTGTCAGATGAATCTTGGCCGTGGTTCTGTGCCTTTGGCTTGTATTTTCGTTCGTAATGTCTTCGATTTCCAGCTATGATTGTTTTTTATTTATTTATTTATTTTAAAATGAAATTATTTGATATTAAAAGAAAAAAGAATAAAAAAATGTCTTCGATTTCCAGCTATAATTGTTTTATATTTATTTATTTATTTTAAAATGAAATCATTTGATATTAAAAGAAAAAAGAATAAAAAAATGTCTTCGATTTCCTGCTATAATTGTTTTTTTTTTTTTTTTAATGAAATTATTTGATATTAAAAGAAAAAAAAATGTGTTGAATTTTGAGTACTTACTTGATTGGGTCGATCGACACGACGATTACCATTCTCGTATCGAGACACGTGGAAGTTGTCGTCACCAAATTCTTCCTGCTCGTTATCACGATCGTTCGAATCGCTGATTTCTCGGCTCACTTCCTCGTGATACGTGACAACGGGTTTACCGTCGTTAACGTTGCTATTTGCCTCGGAACGTACAGTCTTTCGAGTCACGATGCTTCGTCGATTGCTCGTAGGATTACCATTTTTTATTTGGGACGTAGAATTTACGGTGACGTTGCTCGTTGTCGTTGTTTGATGCTTGCGAGAGCGATTCTCCAGTGGTTCCAGTGGATAACTCTTGTCTATACCTTTCACCGTCGTTTGTCTTCTTTCGTCAAACATTTGACGCACCTTTCATCATCATAAATCATTTAATTCAACGATTTTCTACTCATTTTGTTATTATTCTTCTGATTTATTAATCATTTGGAAGGAGAAATGATTTTCAAGGACAAATTTCGACCACGAGAAAAAATCTGAGGTGTCGATTATTTTCTCGACATTATTTTCTATTAAAAATCAATTTTCACGACTCAACGTAGTTGTATTTTTTGTCAAACTACCTTTGAATCGCCAAGAATCGACCCAAACATTTGACGCACCTTTCATCATTGTAAATAATTTAATTCAACGATTTTTTACTCATTTTGTTATTATTCTTCTGATTAATTAATCATTTGGAAGGAGAAATGATTTTCAAAGACAAATTTCAACCACGAGAAAAAATCTGAGGTGTCGATTATTTTCTCGACATTCTTTCCTATTAAAAATCAATTTTCACGTCTCAACGTAGTTGTATTTTTTGTCAAACTACCTTTGAATCGCCAAGAATCGACCCAAACATTTGACGCACCTTTCATCATTGTAAATAATTTAATTCAACGATTTTTTACTCATTTTGTTATTATTCTTCTGATTAATTAATCATTTGGAAGGAGAAATGATTTTCAAAGACAAATTTCGACCACGAGAAAAAATCTGAGGTGTCAATTGTTTTCTCGACATTATTTTTCATTGAATCATAAACTTTTTTTGCATAAACAATTTTTACCTTTCCACCACCACCACCTCCTTGAGAATTAGAGGTGGCGTGGGTGGTCGTGCTCGTTTTAGTCACAGTCTGATGATGGCTCGCATTACCATGGCCCGAACTATTAGAACCATTCGATCCAGCACTGCCTCTCTGGGCAACTTGATGAGCTCGGATTTGCTGCTGATCATAAAGTTGCAACAACTTTTGCTCCTTCTCGGCAAGTTGGCGCTGCTGAAATCGTGCCTGAAACAATGGGCATCGATTAATCAGACATTTTATTTGTTCATTCTCCTCCCCATGAATCTCATTCAGGAAATTTTTCTCATTGATCCACAGTCAAAAATCTTCAATCTCCAAAAATATCGATATTATCGAATTACGAGAAAAAAATCACTTGATAACCTTTTCTATATTTTTTTAAATCCAGCTCACGTATTTATTGTGTGTTTGAAAATGGATAAAAAGTTTCAAAAAAAAGAAAAATTGAATCTCATGGATTTTTATGATTTAGTAAAACTCCGTGCGGAGAAAATTTCTTATTTTTGATCAGAATTCCGAACGTTTTGTGCATCCGAAAAATAAAACCCAAACATACTTTCGATTCAATTCGAAGCAATTTGCTGTCGAGCAAATGTCTGTAATTTTTTTTTTGAATCGATAATCCAAACAACACCTTGAATAAATAGGGTCGAGGATAAAAAATGGGAGGTAACGAAAAATTAACAACGTTAGCCTGGTTTGTAATAAAATGTTAAGTTCTCATTTATGAGGAAGGTGAGTGCGATTGATTGCAGTTTTATTTGCACGTAGCAAACACATCGAGTAATCTTTCTATCTGGAGAGTCGTAGAGAACGAAAAAGATAAAATAGGCTGTGTAATATGGTTGTACTCTCGTGTTAAAGGGTTTACTAACCCCTTAACAGTTGGCTGCATATATGCAATGTGTGTCGAGAATATATAACACATCAGTAGGTATATGTAGGGGAACGTGGGGCAAAGTGGACCCCTGGGGCAAAGCGGACAATCCAAAAAATGTTATCTTTGGGGCGAAGTGAGCTCTCCCAAAAATGAAGGAAAGTGAAATTTTTCTTCGAATTTAATCTTCCTTAAATTTTGGGAGAGCTCACTTTGCCCCAAAGATAACATTTTTTGGATTGTCCGCTTTGCCCCAGGGGTCCACTTTACTCCACGTTCCCCTACATGTGGTTTACGTGGTAGGCTGTTGGTGGAAACAATCGATTAGGACACTATATCGAGGGATATGCATGTCTGTGGATATAAATGTCCGTCTCACATGCTGACAATGAAAACGGTGTATTTTCTATCGATTTATGGCTACAGTCTCATCTCATTATGCCTTTTTGTTTATCGTGACTCTTGGATTACTCACAGCAAACATTGTACCTCGAGCAAGTGCAATGCAGACTCGGATGTGACTGATTTTTAGTTTTTTTTATTTATTTTTTATTTATTTATTATTATTCCTGCGGATACCCTTGCGGGTTTTTACGATCCCTTCTTTTACTTTTATCTCCACTGAACTTTTCCTGAGTTCCTGAGTTCCCCCCGAGAGTGTTGCCCATAGCCACTCTTTCCTAACGCACGAGGAACAAGAAAAACTGTGGAAAATCTTGGCCGATACAGGCGACTATGTTTTCACTGAGTTTCCAGTTGGTTGAAACCATCAGAAACTCAGCAAAAACTGCCTCCCGCTCAGCGATTGATATTTTTTTAAGTAATTAATTTTTTTTTAGTAATTAGTTCTTTTTTTTAGTAATTAATTCTTTAATATATATTTTTGAAATGAAAACAAATGTCTTTGCAATATACAAAAAATCGATGATTTATAAAAAATGAAAATTGTATTTATTGAATGTTTTTATTATGAAATTAATTATAATTTAAGAATTTGTTTATTTTTAGATACTTTTTTATTAAATAGAGAATAAAAAATATAATTTTTTATTAAATATGGTGATTGTATAAATGAATATCGGATTATGGAATCAAAGAACAAACTTTTCACGCTTCTGAACACGACGAGAGTCTTATCCTTTTGAAGGATCTCGACCTTCCGTTTCTACCCTAATTCTACGTACGAATACGTATTTATGAATGAGGTTTGCATGTGGGGACTAAATAGCAAGGGCGAGTAGGCAAATGTGGGCAAATGCAGAAACGTTATCAAAGCCTATATCGCACGTGTCGTCATCGTAGATCGATTTTTCGACCACAGCCAAAGTAAACGCATTTGACCGTGCTCTACATACCAAACAAATAACTACTCAATGTTTTTTCAACAAATAACCTTTACGTGCTCCGTTATGGAAGTCAATCCACGAAAGTGATGACACAAGAGTCAAATTTAGAAAAAAATATATATATCGCTCATTTTACGAGGTTTTTACATCACAGTGAACTTTTCGTTAATGACAAAATCCATAATTTCTCGTTTCTTAAGTCAAAAATAAAAATTTGTATATTAAGTTGTTTACGAACGTGGCTGATACGAGAATCTCACAAAAATGTGGAAATTTTTATCCTGTTAACGATCGTGTTTGTCAACTTGTTCCACAGCCGAAATTATTCTCCAGTTTGCTAGAAGATTCAATAGAAATCTGAATTCGTTAGTTTATTTATTTATTAGTCTTTTTATTTACTGTTTTTTCACTTTTCTTTCTTGAAATATTTATTTTTGGATTTTTCTATTAATTGTTTAGCTTCAAACGCAACTTTTGTAGACTCAAACACTTTCGTTTCGCTGAAGAACGTTCACCTGTCATCCTAACTCGACGATAATTCATTTTGACTCTTGTTTTCATGATTTTTTCGTTAAGATTTTCGTTACCAGTGTGGACTCGGTTTACCAGAAACCAAATATGGCTACTTTAGTCAAATTCAGCGGAAATCATTATTCACAAAACGATTTATCGTTCACCATAGAAATTTGGAGCCAGTAAATAAAAGATACAGTTGTGACTAGTTGATTCTTTTCATCCATTACGTAATATTTTTAACCTGATAGAAAAAACTAAAAACTGCCATAAATTTTGAGTGATTTCAACCGTGAAAAGTGTAATTTTTCATGAAAATATACGAAATTTTGTTATTTTTTAATCAAATTCTCCATTTTTATCGATGTACAGAGATAATATTTCAATTTTAATTCTCTTCGTGCAATTACGCAATTAATTTGTTTTTATTTTCGAACTGGTCGAAAATCTGAACTATTGAACCCCTTGACGAACAAAATTTTTATACTCAGAGATATTCACAAATTTTCCAATCAATATTTACATTTTCCCAAGAAAAATGAGTCTCGATTCAAATAAATGATTTTCCATTTTTATTGACGTACAGAGGTGATTTTTCAATTTTAATTTTCTTCGTACAATTACACAATTAATTTGTTTTTATTTTTCAACTGGTTGAAAATCGTCGTAACTATTAAACAACAAGTTTGTTGGACAAGATGAAAAACACGATCTATAAAGGATCGATTTAATAATCAGTTGTAAAACGATCAGTGACGTAACGAACAAATTTTAATACGCAGATATCTACAAATGATTCAATGAAAATCATATATTTATATGTGTGTCGTGAATGCTTTGGAATATACAATACCATGTCTTTGATATTTGTGGTTGCTGACGCGAGTACTTGAGACGCCCACGAATTTCCAACGTTGAGCATCGACACACCAGTGGCACGGGGTACCAGCCGATCAGATCCGATCGGCATAACCCTACCTTCCCACTCTCCTACCTTTCCATCGGCCTTCTAACTTATTTTCCTCAAAATTATTTAATTTTTTATCTTTATCATTTTTTTTAAATTAATTTATTACGTTTTAAAGTTTACAGTTTGTCATTTAGGATGATCTGTTGATATTCTCGTAAAAATTTATGGTTTTTGTACCACGATAATTCACTAATACACCGAGTCCATCGTCTCTCGTATTTTTTTTTGCCAGAAGGCTCAAAATTTACGTGTAAAAGTGTCCAAAGCACAGCGATGACGATAACAATTTAATTAGTTATGTGTATTTTCTATAAAAAATGACACGTAACGTTGTTTTTCGATTTTTTTTTTTTATCAATTACTCACTTTTTCTTTATTACTTAAACGTCATTTTTTTTATTATTACAGCGAAGAGTTATCATTTTTTGAAACAAAACAAATAAATCGATCGCGTCCAGTCAATTTTCGTGATTAATTGTCTCGATGCACTTGTAACGGGATTGAAATTAACGCGAACTACACTTTACAAACACAACAATAATAAAAATAATGTTTATTTATAATTAAACTGATATTTCATGCTTTTATTTATGATTTATTTATTTATTTATTTATTATTATTATTTTATTTTTTTTTTCGATTTTGTTATGACGAGTATTTTTGTTACGTTAAAAAGTTTAATGATTTTCATTGGCTAAGAGTAAACACTAACGGCGTCAAGTGCAGTCGAGTGTTTCGAAATTTCGTGAGCATTTTCGAGGGTTTTTCGAGTACCGGCCATCGAGAAATTGCGCGCAATACAAGCACAACCGTTGCGCTCGTTCAGGCACGTCGGTGGTTGCCATCACAACTGGCCAACTTCATATACACGAGAATCGTCATGCACCCTTATACCGGCCTCCAAACATACTAACCCTCTCGGTTCACGCAAGCGCGAGCCCAGCAATATTCACCTTTTTTCTTTACGTCCTTCCAAAAGATTTTTATACGTTGTTTTTTTTTTTTTTTTTTTTTTTTTTTTTTTTTTTTTTTTTTTTTTTTTTTTTTACTAAAAGTTCCTTTGAATAAAACTCGAAAATTCTTGATAAAATGGTTTCGTAAATTATTGCATTTTCCATGAAATTATTCATTTTCAAGAATTATTATTTATTGAACGTAATTTTTTTTAGCATTTTTACTCAAATATGAATTTTTAGAGTATTTCTCATTAAAATTTAAAGTCTTTTTGACGAAATTGACAAAAATTTCATTGACATTATTTTCGTAAATTATTGCATTTTGCATGAAATTATTAATGTTGAAAAATTATTATTTATTGAACGTAATTTTGTAATCTTTTTACTCAAATATTAATTTTCAGAGTATTTCTCATTGAATTGTAAAGTCTTTTTGACGAAATAGAAAAAAAATTTTCATTGACATTGATTTTGTAAATTATTGCATTTTCCATAAAATTATTATTTATTGAACGTAAATTTTTTTATCATTTTTGCTCAAATATTAATTTTCAGAGTATTTTCATTAAATTGCAAAGTCTTTTGGACGAAACTGACAAAAATTTAATTGACATTATGATTAAAAATTTAATTAAAAAATTATTATTTATTGAACGTAATTTTTTAATCATTTTTACTCAAATATATCAATTTTCAAAGTATTTTTATTAAATTGTAAAGTCATTTTGACGAAATTGACAAAAATTTCATTGACTTATATTACGACGAATCCTTGAGGGTTGGAAAATGGTCAAGGTCGATAGCGAGCCTACGATTCTTATGCATAATTATTTCGTCAATAGACATTAAGCCCGTAGAAAGGTAACTCTAATGAGATTATGGGTTAGATCGCGAGGTTTATAGTTCCGCGAGGTATACACACGTTTCGCATAAGTTAATAATAATAATAACGTCAAATGAGCAAATGTCGGTGATTCGGTTGAAAGTTTCGTCAAGTTTGAAAGTTGGTTCGCTACAAAATACGATCGTATGTAAATTGTACTTGAACTATAGGCTAAAAATATGTGTACACACTTGTCACATTGGCCCACGTAGATTTTTTATTCTCTATGGTTTTTTATTCCCACATAACCGATCGGTGGATCATCATAACTTAGTTTTTTTTTTTTTTTTCCAATCTACCGATTCGAAATAAATCCTACGACACTTTCGTCCATTGTTTTGTCCTCCCGTTCGTTTGGCAATGACTAATTGATTTTAAGGCAAATAATAAATTCGAGAAAAGAATTTCGAATATTTTAATTCAACAATTTTTCAATGGTTCTCCTCTTATTCTGACGTTTTATTAATCTTTCTGTTATTACGTCAAAATAATAATTTCTTCAAAATGATATTTATTCATTTGTTTGCTTTTTTAATTATTTTTTATTTTTTTTTTTCTTTGCCATTTAAGGAATCAATTTTTAATCGATAATTCATGAAAATTTGAACTTGACAGTGATGAACATTGTGAGGTGCACATGCTCTTGGCCTTGTCGTGACCGAGGTACATAAAAATCCTCATTATGTAAAATGAGCCATAACGTCATACCATCAAATCTTCGAGAATAGTAATTTTTCTATTTTGTAAATAAACAAATTACATTTTCAAGGATATACAAAAATAATCAAAGTCTAATAAAAAGTGTTGAGTTTCTAAAAAAACAAAAAAAAAAAAAAAAAATACAATTTCGTAGATAAAATAAAAAAATCTGTGGGTTAAAAAATATGTGTGCTGCGTTACATTTTCTTCTTTGAAGACTATTTACGTCGAAAAATCCTGGGATTCGGTCACCAAGCGGATATTCCCGTTCGAAGGACATTGAAGGAAGTGTTTCACGAACGGTGCGTGGGCTGTCACACGCACTTGCAAATAAATACTTCGTGTATGAACATTCGAACGGTCTCGAGTTATACTGCTTCGCGTTCTCTTCGTTCCCTTCTTCTCTTTTTAATATTTTCACATATATATATATATATATATATATATATATATATATGTTACTATAACATAAATCCCACGCGTCTTGTAGCCGGGAGTGATATTCAGGTGACATTATACACACGACCGTTTCTTTTTCATTTTACCACCCACACGCTCGCCCAAACTCTCGATAAGATTTGACTCGAGTCTCTGATTCCGTAAACCTTTTTCTCTGACTCATCCAATCCTGAGGCCTGAGCCTTAAAATCTCAGTCTCGCTGAAGGATTTTTGTATACAAATTTTATTAAAATTCCGAGAGCACATTCAGGACGATATTACGAAAGTACGATCCAAATTTCAAAAAGATTTATCCTCTCGCTTTCGAGATATTGCCAATCAAAGATTTCAGAATTTTACACAAGTTCTTATGGGGAGCAGTAGAAAAATTCACATTTCACGCTATAACGTCGAAAATTTTTGATTAATTTTTTTCTTTTTTTTTCTCGATCAGAGAGGAACATGTTTAGAAGTTTTTCTTAAAAAATTAAGAATTTTGGACTTCTTGTTTTGGGGACACAACGATTTAAAGTCTCGGCTTTGTATTAAACATTTTTTCTGATCGTTCAAACATTTTTGAAAATGTATTTTTTTATCCTGTTTTTAAAAAATTAACTTAAATATTAACTTAAATTTAAAGTTAAATTAAATCGAAATTACCGCATAAACGAGACATTCGTGTCGTTCCTTTTACGTCGAAGCGCACGCGTGTTTATTTTTTTCGTCCCTGCGGTTATCGCGATTCTTGTAAACTCGCTTCTCTTCCATTTTCGGAAATGAAAATTGTGCGCAGATGCACGAATTTACGAAATTTTATAATCAACTTTGTTGGTTCACAAAGTCTTTTGTTTATGACTTTTTGGTCCAGAAATTACGGATTATCTCATCATATTAAAATGTCCTTAACGAATTCCTCCACAAAATAATGACTTCCGTCTTATTTGTTATTATAATAATAAATTAGTGCTTAGAATATTAAATTACTTAATTGTTGTCTTATAATTACAACGATCAGTAAATAAATTCATATTTCTACGTTTGCATGAGCAAATGGAACAATTGAACTTCCGGTTCTTTGAGGTTTTAGGAAAAATTAATTGATCGTAGACTGCGAGGAGTTAGAAACGAATTAATTATTTATCGTTGACCAAGAATTATTTTGATTAATGATATCAGATTAAAATCTCATCGAATATAAATTCGAAAACTCATTTTTTTTTAAATTATGATTTTAATCAAATAAAAATACATTTGATTGACGAAAAAATGTCTTTTTTTTCATAAGAACGAAGTGAAGAGAGAAAAGATTAAGAAATTTCGGTTTTCGTCAATTATTTCAGATGCAGAGAGAGAGAAAGAATCTTTATCTCCAGAGCCGAAGACTAAAGTCAGTGTCGAGTCTCTCTGAGAAAGTGTAGCAATAGATTTACCACTGGCAACAACAGGAGCAGACACCGGAAGTGACGTAACGGAGTATTACGATTTGGAACCCAGTAGAAGGTTGCGGTTGACAAGCCAAGCGTCTACCGTACACCATCGGTGAGTAAGATGTATATTTATCTTCATATATCTACGCGTATATAAAATTTTATTCTCGTGTGTCGATCGATTTTTCTCATGAAGTTGAAGTTTGCACGAGAGAAGAAGTTTTGCTTGCATCAAAGTTTTGATTTATTATTAAATTTTATTCCCTAGGTTTCGATAGTTCGTAAATTTGAGATTCTTTTGTCGAAAACCCATAAATATTCATGAAACGAAAATTCTATCAATTTTTTAATCCACAAAACAAAAAAATAAAAGTTCAAAGTTTCATTGTATCCCAAGCATTTGAACTTTAATACGATTTATTATTTTTTCATTGAAACATCAGCTCTTCGTGTTGAAAAAGTTCATTATCGGAGATTTTTATTTTTATTCAGAAAAATCCCATGGAAAATATTATCTATTTTTTTTTTAATCATTTTTTTTTTATAGAAAATTAAAAATCAATAGATTTCGTTGCACTTGAACGATAGAAATTTTAATACCACTTTTTATCCTGATCGTGACGCATCCTCATATTTTATGGTGTTTTCGAGAGTACGTCCCTCGAAACTCGTCCACTAGAAGCTACGAGGCTTCCACTCGATTATCTCTCTCTCTCTCTCTCTCTCTCTCTCTCTCTTTCTCTCTCTCTCTCTCTCTCTCTCTCGAAATACACAACTGTATGTTCCACTTGAAGACTATACATAGTTCACTCAACCAACTCATATTTTATAGCCATCAAGATACGCAAAGACCCAAATTTTAAAGGACCTCGAACTGATAAATTCGTTCAAGTACAATTATTAAGGGCTCCCATGCGCTTAGAGTTGCCAAAAATAGTTTCAATATCAATAATTCATTAATTTTTTCGTCTAAAAAAATAAATATATTTAATAAAGAAACTTTTGGTTTATTTGAAAAGACAAAAATCCCTCGAAATTAAACTTTTAAAGTAATTAATTAAAACTGTTTTTATTCGAACGAAAGCATTTGAAAACAAAAATTAAAATTATGCCCAAATAACGTAATTTTATAAAGCCCTGAAACTAGAACAAAAAAAAAACAAATTTAAAGAGTTTTAAGAATGTAGAAAATGATTATTGAAGAAATATTTTCCCTCAAGTTCCAACACAGCAATCAAGCAAATTATTTTATTCAATAAATCAATTATAAATTGAAAGAAAAAACAACTATATTACAATAAATTGTATATTTATATAAATTAAACGTCAAATCGAGTTTCGCGGTTGAAGTTATCGAAATTGTTATGCGAGGATCCCGCAGAGTAAGATAAAAATGATTATGCATAGCTGTTGCATAAATTAGAAGCCTATTGTGTTGTGGAAGGCTCGTAAATTGTTCGCCACTCAATGACTCATTGTTGATTTATGGATATTTTTTATTCTTGCTTTTGAAAATCCTCCCACATGGTCAGAGACTTTTATGAAATGTGACCAAGTCTCATCGTTTTTGTTAATTAATTCAGGAGTATTCACGAGTTTATTCTTTTATGCAATTTTTTCTTCATTTTCCTGGTCGTTTCGAATACTACGGCGTCTGGGCATTCGTAATATTAACTCTTGGAGTTTGCACGTGGAAAACACCGGCTGAGTGCGGTGGCGACCTGCAGTCGAGTAACTAATCTCTCTCTTTCTCTCTCTTTTCGTTTTTTTCTTTCTAACTTCTCATTTTCCATCTTTTTGGAAATCAACATTCAAATTTGCGTATGTGAACGATGTTAAATAGCCCTGCAACGAGCAATCTTCTCTTCGGGACGTTGCGAGTGTTAGGAAAATCAAGCCACGGGAATTAATTATCTAAAAGCTATTCAAATAAAATAAAACAGGGTGGGAAAATATTTGTCGAAATTGAATCGAGATATGATATTTTTTAAATCGCCGCACATTCCGAAGGCGTTCGAGTGTAAACGATCGATTATGAGTTTTCTTGAAAGATTTTTTCCATGTGTGTACGTTTCCTGCTTTTGGTTTGAAATCGATCGGAATTTTGCTTCGGTATAAAAAGTACGAAAATGTTAAAAAACGTCAAACCATCGCCGATGAGTTGTGAACGATGATTTTTAACAGTTTCATCGTTCAATATTGTTCAACAACAGAAATTTGTTTATTTTTTTTTTGCACAGTTCTTTTAAGAACTTTTTTAATTTTATCAATTTTTATATTTTTTCGGGTCGAAATTGCAATGAATTTTATTGTGGAAAACAACGTTTTTGTTTTTATAAGAATTCGAAACGAAATTGAATTGCCAACTGGAATTCTAACATAATTAAAATTTTTTTTTTTTCAATGTGACAATTTCGAAAATTCACTCTAATCCAGAACAAATTGTAAAATTAAGAAGAATTTGCATAATTATTGTTTCTAATCGATATTTAGAACGCCCTCAAGTATCGAGAAATCAAATCCATAATTATTTTTCTCTCAGACCGATATGAAAAGTCTCGAAACGAAGTAAATTCGTAAAAAGTTCTTTTCGAAGGAAGAATAATTTGTTGGAGCGTAAAATGATTAAATCAATGAACATTGCGAGTAAAATGGAACAAATGCTTGTCAAAGAATGTCCATCAGAAGAGTGTAAATATTTTTGAGCGAAACAGAGAGAAGGGGGGATTTGGATGAGACGACAAGTTCCTGGCTCGTGTACTTGTCCATCTCGTTATTTTTTCCGTGATACTCGTCTCTCGCTCCATTCTCGATATTCTCGAGTCATACACACGCATCAAAATCTCACTATGAACATTGAAATGGTTTTTTTTTGAAGAACAAGCAGAATTGAGACAAGTAGGTCGTTGCCTAGGACGTACTGGTCGAGGCAACTTGCCTTATATGAGTTTCTCACACATATACAAAAATGTATCGATGTGTTAAAACGTTATAAATGTATGTAAAGGAAAAAAAAAATACATAAAAGATCGTGGATAAATTATATATGGGGTAAAAAAAGCTCGAATTGCCATAAAAAATGGTCGAAGCAACTACATTTTGTTGTTAATCAGGTCACCTAATCGATATTCTTGAAAGGAAAAAAAATAAATAAGAAAAACAAATAAGACACTTGGCCAAAACGGTGTACAGAGAAATAAAAAATTCGATCGACCATTAAATCCAGGTCGTTAACGCACTTGCGAGGACACTCACCTGCAACATCTCGAGGCGCGAGGACGCCTGTGGCGCAGCAGCCATCCTTTTTTAACCAACACCGTTTCGTCCCTTCGCCACTCGTTGCCCTCGATCGGTCAAGGATTTTCTTAATCTCCTGATTCCACCTTAAACACGTTTCCAATGAAAAATCAATTATAGAAATACAGAAAAGGTAATCAATCAATAGAATTAACATTTTTCGAATGAATTTCTGTTTGTTATCGAGAAATAATCAAAACACCGAGTTGTCAATGGACAAAGTTTGTTTGGATATCGTTTCAATTTTCATCTGTTTTTTTGTCATTTAAAAAAATTGTTTTTTTTTTTTTCGTTCTTTCTATTTTTATCGATCTCACACTTCCGTCAAAGATCATCAATTATCGATACACTTCGTACACGTTATTACACTCGATTTGAATGTTTATTTTATTTTTTTCTCTTTACGTAATTGTACGGTTTTTATAACTTCCCACTCGCTCCACCCACACTTCGAACTGAAACTTTGCGCCTCTCTATCGTCGGAGGATCTCTCTTCACATTCCCTCAGCATTTAACAATTGCAAGGGAGATTCCTTTAACGAATTTACAGGCAAAATGCTCGTCTGCAACGAATCTCATCTTCCGGTCCATTAAAGCAGCAAAACGTGTGTTTTATAAACACGCAACAAATGTACACTCTTGTTACGCGAACATTTATTCGCGTGGGTTGCATCGAACTTGTCATTTGTTGAGCAACACTCATTAATAAGTGACTTTGATTTATTCGAAGTACAACTTTTTTTTTCTCAATTTTTATATCATGCTTTTTATAATTTCCTCAACGATTTATCCGCTGGAATAACTTTTGCGTATAAATGGAAATTTCGCTGTTGCTTTACGTGCTAAATTGTCATAAATTTTTTGTTTTCACCCCATTTTCTGATCCTTTCATTAACTTTAATTACGAAGAATCGTATATTCTTCGTAGTGTGTGAAAAAAATCGTTTTTAAACCTCTACTTTCGTGATTAAAAAAAGTCAACGCGTTCGTGACAGTTAGACGTCACCGACTCCTTGTTTCGTGATTAAATATTTGCTTAATTAGTCCAAAAAATAGTTTAGTCATTAGGCTGATACGTTTTTTTTTAGTTTCGACATTTTTGGAACAATTGTTCTGTAAAATTTGTCCAAAATTTGGTTACGTCAAAAAAATGTAGTAAAAAAAACGTTTTTCCTCGTAGTTTCGCCATTTATACCTCTGAAAGTTATCTCTCCGATTAATTCTGAAAACTTGGACATAATTTGCCATGCAATTTAAAAATTACATTTTTTATATGTCATAGAAACGTAAAAATGTTTAAAATTTCGAAAAAAAAAATTTTCTATTGCTCTCCATTACGAACGAGTGTAAAATCGTGAAATCTTCATTTTCCAAAATCTCGAATACGAAACGATGAATCCTTTTGATATTTTGAACTCACTTTTATAAAATGTTATAAATATGTATTTGAAGTTAAAGAAAAAAAAAAAAATTGTGGGAAAACACTTCGACAAAATATTGAAGACATTAAAATTAAATTTTTTATTTATTTACTGTGCAATTATTTAGATTTGTTGCAAAAGAGAAACTTGTTGGAGTATTTTTGATCTTGAAAAAATATTTCGATCGAGTGTTTATTTCCAGAAGTATTTTTTCTGCTATTTTTATACGTAGCCATCGATCAAATGTCTTTTCACGAGAACTTGATTGGTGTCTATTTGGTAAAAATGCAAAAGTCAGTTTTTTCGGGGTTCGTGCCAATTTGACAGTCGTTTTGTGAGGACGAGTCAAAACGGATGCTGCGTCATTGATCCCGAGGCACATGGTACGCACGTGGTGCTTTCACCGAACGTATATATATCCAACGAGAGGTGACGGATAACAGAGTATAACAGAGTGAAGATAGAGACAGAGGGATGTGTATACTCGCCGGACGAGTTTTCATCCCGATAAAAGAGCGGATCGTGCTTTGACTTTTAGATTCGCCGGTGCACATTATGCGTGAGCTTTTAAGCTCGTTACTTTCTCCTAAATTAATCGGATCACATTTTGGCTCAACCAAATTCTTTTTTTATCATTTTAACTGTATCGATATTTAAAAAAGCAAAAAAAAAAAATTAATGAACTTTCGACAACATTTTAAACTTGTCGATTTTTTTTTAAACCTCGAAAGTTACAATGATGATTCTTCAAGTTTGTTTTCTTTTTTGGTTGAATTATTAATTTTTTGTTTGTTTTTTTTTTTTTTTTTCGAAAAATTGACACGATATTAGATTTGTTAATTTTTTTATGCGAAATTTTTTCAAACTTACGTTATAATTTCTTGAGGAATTGGCGAAAAAATGATATTTGTAGTTCCTTTCGTAATTTTTTTTATTCCATCGGAGTAGTCCAAATTTTGAATGTTTTATAAAAAAAAAAAAAACTTTTGCACGAGTAACAATATAAAAGGCGTGTTGCCCAAGTGAGGACCGATGTAACACTGACGTTTCTCGGTTCTCTCTCAGTTCTCTTCAGGTCCGAGTCCAGGGCGCGACCGTGGCGAGAGTCCTCTCCCTCCCGATCTTATTTTTCCTTCTTTCTCTCTCTCTCTCTCTCTCTCTCTCTCTCTCTCTCTCTATTGCTTTACGTTTCTCTCTGTATTCCGACTCGATCTTCTCTCGCGAAAGATCGGGCTCGCGACGACCACCACGAAAGAATAAAGTGCGAACGGATTGCCGGACCGAGAAGAAAAGGGTTATCAACCTCTCTCTCCGTAATTCTACGTGGCTGCAGCCTCGAAATTTCAAAGAAATTTGGCAGCATCGCGAAACGTATCAATCGCTCTTTGTTTCAAAATTCAATAAAAATCAAAACGAACTTATAATTCATTCTAATATTTTTCATTAATTACAAACGAAACAACTCATAACTTCTTCAATTATTATTCGAAGACAATCAAAAATTCATTTCTGTACTAAATGGAAATTGCAACTTTCTATTCGACAAAATATCATTACAATTTTTCTTCAATTTTTGCATATTGAGCAAATTACGTTGTCTAATTATTCAAAAGCTGCAAAACAATCGGGAAAAGTGAATTCGTCCATTGCAAGGATTCAAATTTTCGAATCAATTATAAATCAACAAGTTTATAAATATTTTTTATCGGGTTGTTGTCAAAAAAAAGCCCCACTTCGTCTGTTTTAAATTCTGTTTATAAATTCATTGAAAACAAACCTGAAAAAAACTCAAGTTTCAAAAAAATAAGGAACCGAAAAGCCCCACGACATTTACAGTATTTTATAAATATATTGAAACTTTTATTTTCAAAATCCTTTAAAAGAGAATTTAAAATCAATGAAAATAGTTTTTCTCTCTTTCTACGTCGTAAACTCTTAGTTTTTTTTCCCTCAAGGACATTCTTTCTGTTGTTGGAATTTGTTATCTGGAAACAAGAGACTTGAAAATTCGAGTAACAAGTTTTGACTCTGTACGTTCGGCTTTACAAGGGGCTTTGAGCGAGACTTGGTAAATAGAATAGCCGGTAGCCCAAGGAAAGAGTCCAAGTTTAAATCTGAGATTAGAGAGGAAAAAAAAACCTCTTTCGAGTTCGAAAGGCGTTAGAAAAGAATGAAAAGCTTGAGATTATTCTCTCTCTCTCTCTCTCTCTCTTTCGTTTTTCCAAATTCAAATGGAAGTATCTCGAATTTTCTGACGTTTCATAATAATTCAATGAAACAAGTCTTTATGACTTGGAAGTTTTAAATATACAGCTGTTCAATGCTCAAGTATAACGAGAGATTGGTATTAAATTGTATTTGGTCAGCCACAGCTAAATATGGTTCTCTCACTCCATGCGAGGATTTCGAACGCGTCACTCTTGCAAGAGACGTGATTCACGACTCGCATCAGTGTTTCTTCCTCCTCTTATTTCTATTTTTTTCTCCGTTTTTTATTTTTTTATTTATTTTTCTCAACATCTTCGATCGCCTCGTTTAATTCTCATTAATTCAACATTTGATCGATCGAGATCTATTTCAAAATAATTTGCGCCGTGATATCCATCTTTAATGAGACAATCGATCGACTTCGTTTGTGAAGATTTATGAAAAATGACGTTTTCTTTTCGTTGCAATATTATCGAATATCAATTTCCTACATCTGATTACTAATTGACTTATTTATATTGTTTGTTCTTTTGAGACAATTAAAAAGTTTATTTTGTTTTGTGATAATCTATAATTGGCTGTTACTCGAGTTACGAGTTGGTCGGACTGCGACTCGTACCGTTAATACAGATTTATTCCAGAGTCTCCAACAAGTTTCTCTCGCTTATGCAAACGTGACTTTTCTCTCTCTCTTTCTCTCTTTGTTTTTCCCAGCTTACCGAAACTCGTCAATCTCATCGTTTTATCCTTCATTATTCAGTAGGCGAGTAAGCCCCTGGACACGATTCTAATTTCGATTCCAAGCACAATGTACTACAAACTTATATGTCTGTGTTTACATGTGAGAGATTTGAAGGCAAATAGAATATCGATTTTTTCTAGGATCGAATAAAAATGTTATTTTTATAACCATCACCAATTCATGATCGAAATCATTTAATCACATCCTCATATTTTTTTAATTCGACAAGTATCGAATAAAAAATGTTTTATATTTTGGCTTAATTAGGATTTCAGTTATTAATAATTAGCTGAAGATGTCAGGCATTCAACGAAGTCTTAGAGGTTGGGAATGATGGATTTGGAACAATAATAACAATTATTATATTAATAGAAAAGAGTTAATGCAAAAAATTGTATTATTTTTCGTCCAAGTTGTTTGTAATCTTTCTAGAAAAATGGATCAAAGATTTCTGATATTTAGCCACCACATGATACGTCAATAGACAAAAAAAACATTTAATTACGAAATTTTTAAATTTTGACACTGATTTTCTTCGTTTTCGAATTGTCATTTTGTTGGACGAAAAAGTGGTCAATTCAACTATTTTTCTTTGTTGAATCGTCGATCCACATCATTTGATTCAACAAAAAAATAGTTGAATTGACTATTTTTTTCGTCTAACAAATTGAATTTTATTTTATTACTGTCAATATTTAAAATTTGGGCATGATACGAAAAGTTTAAATTATTCGTTGGCAATTTGGTTAAAAAAAAAAAACAATTATTGGAAAGGTGAACAAATTATTAATTACTTTCCTATTCAGATTTGGTATTTTTTTTTCCAGTAGAGATTTTTATATCTGGAGAAGATCGAAATGCCAAGCAAGTAACAAATTTCTGATCGAATCAAATCGTTAGGAGAGCATTTTCGTGCTTTGTCATATTCATATGAAACTTAGTATCGATTAGTAGTAATAATTATATTTGAATGAGGAGTACACATATTTGGAGAAATTTGATGAGTGATGCACACTCTCCGTTTAGGAGGCGAATAGGGTACAAGAGGTAGGAAAATGATGGTCGAGCAAAATGCACCGCGAATTGTACCGCAACTTCTCCGAGTCTATATCGAGAGAAATTGGAGAAGCAAAGCACACGATAACGAACCTCTATAGCCTCACAGAGGGAGTGCAAACTATCTCTCGACGAAAAGCAGCTTCGTTAATGGACCGCATCGGGCTTCGAGCATTATAAACGGTGAAACGTCCCTCGGGATCTTCCCTCCAACTCAATTGGATGCACGAAACAGTAATAACTATTTTCCACTTAGTATATATTTTAATCGTTTGAAAAATCAGCCAAAATCGCTGCCAAAATCAACTTCCTCTTACCTCAAAAGTCATTAGGATGCAAATTTTACTTTTTATTCAAGTTTTTCTTCATTCTTATTCATAAATTCAAATTTTTCGAGTCCTGATTCTTCGGAAATGAGTTTTTAAAGGACGAATATGTTGAATGCAATGAATATGAATATATAACAACTTTTAAGAGGGTTTTAACGAATTATTATTCTAAATATGTAACGTCAGTACATCAAAAGATCCAACGGTACCAATTCCTCAAGGATTAACATCCTTTTTTGTGGTCAAAGAGAAAAATTTATATGAATTTTCGTATAAAAATGTACGACCTGGAATCTCACTTACAAACGTCACTACTTTCAAACGAAAAGACTGTTTGGAGGTTGTACGACGAGTCCGAGAAACTTGTTCTCAAAGATTTTAAGTCGTGTTCAAAAGGATCACCGGAAATAGCTCTCTATTTCGACTCTCTCGGACTCTGAGATGCAACTCTTTCATTTTTTCTTTTTGTACGACATCGTACGACAAATTTTACTTGACAGTTGCATTAGAATCTCTTTGTGCTTTGCTTACAAAATTTTTTTAAAGTTTCGAAAAAATCTGCGAACGAGAAAAATTTGAATGCAGTTTTATTGTAAAATAATAATTAATCTTATCAAATCAATTTAGAAAAATGAATTTATTGAAAAGATCGTTTAGTATCATTTTTTGTTTCAATTCGAAGATTTCATTTCAAAGAAGATTTAAAAAAATTTTTTAAGTTTTGAAAAATTCTGCAAACCAGAAAAATTTGAATGCAATTGGATTGTAAAATAATAATCAATTTTCTGAAATCAATTCAGCCAAACAAATTAATTGAAAAAATTATTTAATGTCGTTTTTTTTTTTCAATTTAGAGATTGCCATGAATAATCTTTGCACTTGAAAATAAAAAGTTTGCAATTTTTATTTTATTCGAAAACCACGATGGGTCGACGATTCTCTTGCACGTACGATTATTTCATCGTATTCGTATCTATCGAGACCCTCTTTACCATTTGCCTCTTGTTCTTTTTCACTTCCGCTTTCAAAGCTTTCCCTCTCTCTCTCTCTCTCTCTCTCTCTCTCTCTCTCTCTCTTTCTTAAGTTTTCTAGAAATCTATAGATTTCAATCTTAAAATCCAATTTTCGAAGGCACGTACGCGTATATCGAAATTCTTGGCAAATCATTGTATTCGATTCTCGACACGACATCGATTCCCTTTTTGTACGTTTTGTTTTAAACACCTCGGGCCAAAAGTTAAAATAAAATCAATCGCGAGTTTTTTACAATATAATGACGTGAGAAAAGATGAAAAAAATAAAATAAAATAAGGAACATTTTTTATTTATTAAAAGTTCCAAAAGTATAATTTTTTTCTTAAAATAATTTTTTTTCCGATCCACGAACAGTGTCGCGTTACAAAAAAAAAATGGAATATTTGAACAATAACAGATAAAGGGAGGCAAACTGAGCTGCCCTTGAAATATCTTGCAGTCCCTAAGAAAAAAAATGAACGAGAGCGTGACGCGAGTGTTGCCGCGTAACTGACCGGAATTCCCTCTGGGACAAAGAAATAGACTTTACGAACCGGAAGTCTCGTTGGTCTCTCAAATTTTCTCTTGTTCGATGGTCTTTTGCGGTTGTTACAAAAAAAAAAAAAAAAAAAAAAAAAAAAGTTGGGTTCTCACGTGTCGCCTGTAATTTCATACTTTTCACTAAAAATCAATGAAATGTGTTTTTTTTTTATTTTAAGCTCGAATTGTGTTGCTCGAAAGACGATACAAAAATCATAAAAATACGATTTAATTCTCGTGTTCTCCAAATTTGATGATTTTGTGTCCAGCAAAAGTGTTGAACAACTCGATGAATAATTTGATAAACTTTTTTCGATGTACAAGCATTCAACGACTATTTTCACAGCCAATTTTCTGGTAAAATTTACTCCACAATAATTCACAATATTTTACATTTTTTGTTAATTTTTTTGTAAACAAGGGATGTAAATGGTGTTTTTTTTTTTTTTTGCCAATTTTTTTTTTCTTTGCCTCGTGGTGAATATGAAATAAATTAGTGTGAGTATGTGGCGTGAAAAAGATACACCACATGATATTATTGCTACATGCGTGTCTCTCACTTAACACGAGGTGACCCATTGGAGAACACATTTCGCGATGTAGCACGAGGGCAATAACAACAGCGAGCCCTCTCACGTTGCTCGCTACATCGATGAAGGTTGCACAATGTTCCATTCCCGAGCATCCCCGTTCCGCTCGTTCCAACTCTGGAGAGCTCTCCCATTCCCATGTTGTTAGGCATGAAAATTACGTATACGCTATATCCGGAGAATTTACTATTTCGACGTAGTCCGGTCACTTGTACCGGAGAATCTTTGTTTTTAAACGTGAAAAAAAAAAGAAAGAAAATGTAAATAAAAATTAATTTTTTGCGTTATTCGTAAAGAAAAAAAAAAAAAAATACTCGAAGGGATTAAACGACCGCTCGTTTGTGGCCATCGTCAGGCTTTGTTTTTCTCGTTATCGAATCGTTTCCCGCTTAATTTCTCCTGTGGGAGAAATTATCGTTCAGTTTCGTTAAAAACACATTTTTATCGACTCCGACTACTTTTTCATTTTTAAATATTTTTTTCAAAGTTTTCAACGAGTAAAAATTTGTCTGTTGCTGTTATTATTATTATTATTATTATTTTTAACTAGTTTTTGTTAAATTTTAAAGGAAGTAACTTTCATTCGTTATTTTTTTCTTTCTTTATTATTTTGCTTCGAGTTGCTATTAAAATTTACAGAGTTCTGTCGTTGTCTCTCGAGTATCAACGCGGTCGAAGTATTTTTCGTAGTTTCAGCCTGAAAACACCAGAGGACGCTAGTTCACGCTCTTTTCAGTCTCTTTTTCATTCTCTTCTTCGTGTGACTGTGGACGGTCGTAACAAACAAGTATTTAATGAAAAATGAAGAAAAAAAAAAGGAATTTTATTTACCTTCGTACGCAACGAATAATAACATGAGGAATATTGTCATTTATCGAAAATTTGCATATCCTTGAAAGTTTATCGACGTAGTACGAAGCTCGAATTATTACGAAGGAGTAAATATACACGTTGTTTTTTTCGAGCTTATAAAAATATCTCGAATTGTGCAAATTTTTTCAACGGGTCACCGAATCTACGGTTAACAAAAAAAAAAAAAAAAAAAAAAAAAATACGACGGAACAAAAAAATGCGATGAAAATGTTTATAGACGAGGCAAAAAATATATTTGTATCAAGAAATATCGATGTCTCGTTCGCGAACGAGCGGAGAAATATAAATTCCCAAGAAAAATGAGATTCTAACGGAAAAAAAAGAAAAAAACAGAAAAATGCAACGTTCGAAACGTCACCTCGCGTTTATTTTCAATGGAGACTTTTTTTTTTCTTGTTTTTCTTTTCAGTGTACAAAAATGGGCAACCGATCTGGAGTCTTGGTACGAACGATTGTCGTTGAGTACGGTGTGCAAATAAAAAATAAAAAAAAACGATCATAAAATGAAAAAAAAAAAAAAAAATGAAAAAAGACTACTTCGGGGTAGTGAAGAAAGGTCGAACGTTTGCGAGAATATTGCTCGGAGCATGCGAATGGATAATTGTCATTGATCTGAATAGCTATATGCGTGCTTTATGCTTTCGAAATACCTGTGGGAAATAGAAAAGCCAGGTACTCGCTAATAGTCTGGCAAATTGCATGTTGGAAAAAAAAAAATATTAAAAAATTGTTATTCAATTATAATTCATTGCAATTAAAATCGTCAGCAACGAAAATTTTTATCTGTCAATTAAAATATCCTATTTTTTTGTAATATTTAGTGAATTACCATATAATTATAAAATAAACATTGATAAAAATGATAAAACATTGAGAAAAATGATAAATTATTCAATTAAATTACAATCAAATGTTCCGATTGCTCTTTCACAATGAACATGACACGAATTACCATTTTTGAGAATAAAATTCGTCACGAAAAACTTGTCACAGGAATAAGTAAGTTATGAATAATTAATAAACAACAAAAAAATGAAAATAATGAAAAAAAAAATTCTATTTCATTGAATAACTGATATTTAATTGCTGATTAATGAAAATTATGAAAACGATCACTGTTCGACGATAAATATCTTTTTTGTGCAGTTTTCGATAAGAAAATTGTAAACATATACATTTTACGAAGTTAAATTTTAGACGATTCAGTGGCTATTAACAATTTCCTAAACCAAATAATAATCGGAATCTGTTTAGATACGAAAAATAAATACAGATGCGTCGAGGTAAAAAAGATTAAGTCACAGAAGTATTGAATGATTGATTTATCGAAAATTTTATTTGCCCAAAAGATCAATAAGTAACATACAAAGTGAGAGAAAAAGAGAAAGAAAGAGAGAGAGAAAGAGAGAAAGAGAGAAAGAGAGAATGGAGGAACGCAGAAAAGTCGAGTTAATAGAGAGAGACAGTTAGTAACGAAGCCACTGTAACATAGTGCACAGGTAAGCAAATAATAATAACGAAGTATAAGCAGCGTGACATCGTGAGTTGTTATAATTGGTATAGAAATGACAGAGAGGTTGAAGGGAAGAAGATATACGTCAGAGTGTCGTTTTCAGTGATATTTTCGTCCTGCAGGATATTCTCGTCATCGTCGTCCTCTTTCGTAGCTATCATGAAAACGTGATCAGTGTGACGAGCCAGGAATTAGTTTCTCATTTTCTCAAAATCTCAAAGTGTACAAGCCTGCTCTCATGATATTCTTGTTTGTTTCTCGTACTACGTGTGAGAGGATTTCATATTTTCTTTCTATCTCTCTACATAATGGATTTGGACAGAACTTTTTTTTTCTTTTTTTTTTCTTTTTTTTTCGTGGCTTCAAATGCAATACTACGTCATGTACGTTCGAAACAATTTTAAATTGCTTTTAAAATTTAAAAACGAAACAACCAACGTACCACACAAGTTCAACGATATGAGAGACGAAAACGTCGATAAATTCTCCCTCTCTCTCTCTCTCTTCTTCTCCCGATACAGATTTATAAAAAAAAATGAAAAAAAAAAAGTTTTCGATACGTTTCATATCGGATATACAGCAGTTGTTATATTTGGATAGGATTTTTCGACGACTTTCCAACAGAATCGATGTGATGCACACTCCTATATATACACCATTACATATTCGTATGTTTTTGTGTATTGAAAAGGGATATTCGGCGATGGAAAGCCACGAGAGCACCTCACAAACGTCCCACCGAGCTATTCGTATCCTTTTTAAACAATAAATCATTTTTCAGTACACGACTACTTAAGAGGGTCCAGAAGTGTTTGCTCCCTCGTCGTTCATTCAAACTCCTACTTTTTTTCCAATATTATACACCAAGCTTTTGAAACACCATTTTCTGGCGTATCGCCTTTTTACGCAGATATCAATACTCTTTAAATAATTGCTCGATTAAATCTTACTGTATCGAGGCCAAATATACGATCGAACTTTTGACTCTCCAATTTATAGTTGAACCATATCTGATGATCTTTTTTTCTGGACTTTTTCATTATTGGGATACAAGGGTTTAATTGAACACTCGGAAAAAAATCTACATTTTTATTTTGATACTCTTGTTTTTATTCATTTTGTTTAATTAATTTATCGCGTTCACAGGTTTATAAAAAAAATTAGCGCACTTTTTCGAATTTTTTTTTGGAAAATACTTTTTTTTGCAGTGTTTTTACTATTAAACTGTTATTACAACAACAAATACCAGGTTTTTTGGTCTTGCATGATATCTGGAATATTCGCAAATGTAAAAAAATTTTCGTACTTACGAATTTCGTACCTTTTCATGAAAAAATTCATATCCAATGAAACTACAATTAAAATTTTTCACACAGAAGTTTGAAAAATAATAAAAAATGAAGGAGAACTCAATTTTGAATTTTGAAATTTCGAGTTCAGATTCCTAACCAATGACTCAAATAAGAGGCTTAAGAAGGTACTCGTTCCGAGTGCAAATTGTCAAGTCAATTAATTTCGTCCTTAAATTTCGTTACGTCTTTCCAGAAAGTAATTCAAGATTTTTTTTCTGAATTGAAGGGTAAATTCATCATTTTTGTCGTCCAACGAAGATGGTATTATAAGCGAAGAAAATTAAGCACGATTTTTAGTGGAAGTGAAGAATTTGCAAAAAAAAAAAAAAGAAAAAGAAAAAGTTTGGAACGAGAGTAGAAAAAAGTGAGAAAGAGTCTCTGAGCTTTTTTCACTCTCAGTCATCGAGTTTGCTCGACGAATTACACTCTTCCGGGTTGGGGTAGCGAGGCCCGCGAGGCAAACCTGCAACATCTAATCTGATGTATGTCTGTAGTCACTTTTCACTTCTTCTCTCATTCTCGATCCCTTTCCATCCACATAGCAAAGGGAAAATAATTGATGGGAATAAGATTGCATCGAGAGCCGATCTTTTCTAGATAAACTTTCTAATTATCCGGCTTTCTCGCCCTTACGTTTTCTTCTCCTTCCTCTGCAAGCCAAGAGGACGCGATTCTCTCTATTTCTCTTCTCACCTAATTCAACATATATTACGAGCTTTCGTTCCTCAACCAAGTCAGTTTACTCGTATTTTACTTTAATACCTCTCATATCGTTTTTTCGAATCTTCCAGTCGACGCCATACACCAACGCGAGTTCTCAGACTCGTAAAACTTTCTTTTTTTCCTTTTTTTTTTTTTTATTACATTTCTGCAGTAGAGCAAGTTCCAACAAAACGATTAGCACCAAGTTTACAAATCATTTGAATAAATTACGAGAAAATTCTCCAGTACACAGTACTCCAATTATATTCTGTCAGAAAAATCTTCGTAATACTTAAAAAGTCTCATTTTTCTGGTCTGAAACTTAAAAAAAAAAAAGTTAAACATTGCGAAACGAACACGAATTTCTTTATATCGCGATATAAATGTTCTCGTAAGAAAAAAAAAAAATTATTCACATCCGTTTCAAACAGCAAAAATAATGAAATAACGACGTGGTCGTCTCTCCGGGTAATTTTCAAAAACTTGCATAAAATTTGCAAAATAATTTAATAATTCTAGTTATTAAATCTTATAGAAATTTAACAATATATAAACTTTGAGGAAAAATGTTTAATTTGAAATTTGAAGTTTGCGAAATAACCACTTTTTCCAATACATTGAACTTATACTTTGTATCGCTGTATCTCCGGAACTAAACCATCAAAATTCTTCATTTTTGTTACACAAACTTCATAACAATTTTTCGATGAATTGAATTTTTTGAATTCTGTCAAAAATTGGATAATACCTTAATGAAAAATCGATTCGATTGATTTTTATACTTCGCCAGTGAAAGTCCTTCGAAATTTTTTTTTTTTTTTTTTCCTTCAAGAACACGAGAGATATAGGAATACGAAAGAGTATAAATCTTTTATATTGTTTATCAATAATTCGTTGTACATTGACGAAAATTTTTCAGAAGAAAAAACATGCAACTCGGATAATCTACTTTTATTTATATTGACCTCGCAACAAGTTATATATTTTTCTTTTTCTTTCGATTTATTTTATTTTTATTTAGTTTGTTGATATTGTTTATTTCGAAAGTACGTGTTTGCCTATAGAGCAACACGTTTCAGTATTTTTTTATTTTTTTTTTCCATGAACTTTACAAAGTATACAAAGGGTTACTTCGAAGAATCGTTTTTGTTGACGTTCGACGCATGACAACCTCGAAACAAAGCGATTTGTTTAAATTTTATTTCGCACATTGCTAGACAACAAATATTAAATACAAATATGTGAAAAAAAAATTTTTATTACACGATATAATCCACCCTTCGAACAGTCGATGCCGAATTTCAGTTTGAATTTTTATTTTTATCGCAATCGTTTTGAAATACGTGACGTACAATATATCGTGCGGACAGTGCGTGTGTTTCGTCACATTTTTCATTGTGTATTTTTTCCATTCGTTGTTTCGCGGTTTTTTCACATCCTTGTCGTGATTCTGCTGGCTCATCGATGAGAGCACCAAATAAAGCTCAACGCGGTATACAGAATTTGGATGAATTTTTCTGTGGTTCTCGCCAATATGCAAGAACCAATTTTTTATTCCTTATTGCATTCTCGTACATCGATTTTCCAATAAAAACGATTGACAACGCCGGAAAACGATGAAAACGTTGTGCACCATTGTTACGATACAGAGAACCCACATTTCGTTTTTTCTAATGTTACCTCCAATTTTTCAAACTTTTTTTTTTTCAATCGATTTTCCTGAAAAATATTATTCGATACAATTTTTCAGAATTATTAGAAACATTTCAAACTTTTATTATTTTCACAGAGGGAGAAAAATTCTCGGTCAAAGCGTTTTATTACGGAATTAAAAAATCATTTTGAAAATATATTCAGGGCATTATTATGAGATTACGAAAATTTTACATTTCACGAAATAACTCCGAAACTTTTCTACAGACAGATTTTTATTTTATTTTTTCAATTACAAATAAATGACAAAGTTTGTGTAAAAAAAAATCAAGATTTTTAACCATTCAGTTCCAGAGACGTGGAGGTTCAAATTCCAAGCTCTGTGTATCGGGAAAAGTGGTTATTTCTTAAACTTTAAACGTCATTCTGAACTTTTTTTCCAAAAGTTCGTATTGAAACGTCACTGTGTCAAGAATACGCCAATGATAACCATTTCATAATTTTACATCAGTTTTAAAAGTGATTTTTTGTATTAGTTTAACTTGATTTTATTTTTTTTCTGTAGAATCACGTTCTTGCCACCATGGGGTAGATTTGTACCCCAGTGATGACAAAAATTCTTATAAAAAGGAACTACCGAATATTTCGACTCGAAAATTGTTTCCGAGCATATTGAAAGCTTTTTTTGAAAGATTCTTTACTTTATATAGCCAAAAATTGAATTTAAGTACACTAAAAAAAATGCTAAAGCCAACAAAGGTGGAAAAATGAGAAAAAGGAAATACAGGCCTGGGGTAGTTTTGGCCCCAAGGTGGGAAGTGTTAGTGTAAAAAGGACAGTTTTTTTGATGAAGTTACGAAAAAAAAAAGAAAAAAAAACATTGACCGATAAATATACCACATACTTGAAACTTCCTTAAAGCTCCAGCATCATTTGTTTTGTGGTAAAAGTAATGGTGGTTAGGTTGTTTGGCCCATGGGAATGAAATGAGCGGAGGTCTTTACGTGTGTGTGTTTTTCGAAGGGTCAGAGAAGCTCGATCGAGGTATCGAAAACGGAAATGACGAACCCCTAGACCTCGTTGTTTTAGAAAGATCGAATGAGAATGCGGGGAAGAGAAAGAGAGAGAGAGAGAGAGAGAGAGAGAGCGATAAAGATTTGGCCAATGGTATTTTGGGATAACGTTTCGAGGGAGTCGTGGCTTTTTGCTCGAGTTCGAAATAACAGAAAAACAGAGGAAACGAGAGTTTGTTGGTTCCCGGTGGTACGATTTGGTAACATTCTGTTTTTTTTTTTTTTCGGTTTTGTATCATCGACAGAAACACATCGAAATATAAAACAACAATAAAAAAAGAAAAAAAATACAATAAAAAGTATACGTAGATCGAAATTTCACGAAAAAAGGGCGTAAACATCACGTGGGCGTGATCGCCGACGTTGCATTCGTTGACAATCGACATTTTGACATATATATATATGTGTATATAAAAAAATACTTCAATGGATTATACGCGGACATAGGAATAGAGAGAATTCCCTTCAATTCGTTGAGCGCTATTCGGCCCATGCAAGTATCATTCGTATATTGTGTGAGTTGCGCTTTTATAGCTCATCTCCCTCCCTCTCCTCCTCCCTCCTACTCTTTTACCCTTTTCCGGCAACGATTTCTGTTCAAAAGTAGTAACATCCCTGTGATCGCTCGAAGCCATCACTCCGTAACGGAAACTCGACGGAAAAATCGAAATTGGCACACTCTCGAACGGCCAAACCATTCGCCAACAAAAACGTGAGTTGTCGCTTCAGACTATACATGATCGCAAAGAGCTGTTTGTCCGAAAGGTCACTGCTTGCGATTCCGCAAGGTATTACCCTCTTTTTTTCCTTTATTCGATATTGCAATGATTGCCCAATCTTTTTTTTTTTACCTACAATTCATTTTTTGAAATATGATTTATGAAACGCACTCCAGGCACAAAAAAACTTGAGCAATAAAGTCCTTTTGCTTGGGAAATCGATGCAAATCGATCTATAACTTTGAAAAATTTCTAAAAAATGACCATTCACGAAGAAATGATTGTTTAATTTTTCTGTTTGATTTTCAATGTTTTCTTTCGTCTTCTCTGGCCAACGTTCTAAAAAACCTAAAAACCTTATTGTTTCTTTTTGTCCAAATTTCAAATTTTCATGTTTTTCATTGTCATTGTCGTCCATGAGAATATAATCGAGTTCTTTTGATCAATTTCCTAAGAGAGTTTCATAGAGAAGCAGCAAAAAGAGCTGCCAATGAAGTTAAATTTTTTTTATAGCATTCCAAACGTCGGAGACTCATCTTGACGTTGTTTTCTATCAAAGAAAATGATAGTTATACGTTAACGATTGTTCCGGATATTGCGGAACGTGTAGTCATAAACGTTTCCTCTTGTTTTATAACGAGAAGATGTTCATCGACGAGCGGAAGATTGAAGAGTTCAAGGATGGCCTGCAGTTCACCCTCGAGCTCACCCAACCCTCCTCTGTCTTTCACTCCTTTCCTGTATAACTGTCGGGACGAACTCATGGTCGCCTCTGAGATGAGCTGAAAATTGCCATCTCCTTTACTCGATTGCTTTTCTCAACATCAGTAAAATGGAATATGCATCCTAACCTCCTTGTGTACCTTCAACCAAGTTATCCAATTCGCCGAGATCCTTTAACAGGAAACCTTTTTTTTTTCCTCTCGTTTACGATTTCCTCGGGGACCATTATTCATAACGTATCACATTTTTATTAATGACATGTTCGCAGATGTTACGTTACAAGATTTTTATCTTCGAGGAATTATTTGATTATTTATTTTGTTTGTTCAATTTTCTTAGTTTTTTCCTTTCGAAAGGTTTCAGCGATGCTACCTTGTGCTCTAAAGTATGGGGAACGAATATTTTTGTTTTTTGTTTTCTGTGTACAGGGTTGTGGCTTTTTATAAGCTCTTTCCATCACTTTAACCCCATTTTTTCCCCCGCTTCGTTTTTCCTGGTTTTGTTCTTGTGAGAATCCCCAGAGTGTTGCCCGGAGCCATTCTTTCCAAATGCACTGCTGTATCGCATTTTCGTTCAAGGGCCAAGGGAAACTGTGAAAAACTCTGACCACACAGGCAGCCATATTTGACTGAGTTTCAATTTTTTAGCTTCATCAGAAACTCAGAAAAGTATGTCACTCGCTCAATGATTGATACGCAAGCCGGTGGCTAAATCCAACCATCCAAGACCTTGCCCGCGAAGTTGCACAGAACTTTAATAATCGCTGGAGCCATGCAGCGACCCCAGCACAAGAAACAGAAATTACCATTTAATTTGGCGGGAAAAAAATTTAAATAAAATTTTAAAAAATGTCTAAATCATAAGAATTTCTTCTTTTTGCTTTAAACTTTTCGTGTTAGTTGAATTTTTTCAAAATTTTGATAACACGACTTCGTTTCAACTTCTATAGAAACGAGAGTACAAATTAATTCGAAACATATAGAAAATCGTGTTCTATGAAACAAAAAATGCTGGAAATGTATAGTTTTGTAGGATCGATTAAGTTTGCTTCATTAGTTGAAAGCCATTGATGCTTTTCTCTAAATTCTTTTGACGAATAACCACATGCTAATTAGACTTTGCTGAAAAATGAGCTTCACTCTCTCAGCAGAGTTTCTTCTTATACGGCATTTGGAATATATGTGAATGTTATTCATAGGCCAAGAATGTGGTATTCTTGGTGAATATTGCGGATTACACATGGACGCGGATAGAGGTCGCGCACAGTGAGACTCTCGTTGATTTTGCCGCTTGTGGCTGTCGATCTTAGCCTCATGGCGGAGATATTCGCCCTCTGGCGAGAGCAAAAATAGGAGGCTTAGAGAGAAAGAGGGAAAGAGAGAAAGAAGAGTGCCGCACACTCAACGCAGCGTGCTTAGCCCACTCTCTATTCCATCCAGGCTCTTCCTTCGCTATTACTGCACACGTCGTACTCTATAATACTGTGCTTTCATACTCGTATGACCTTTTTCTCTCTCTCTCTATCTCTAGCTTTTTCTTCCTCTCTGTGCTTCGTTTCTCTACTCGTTTGCTGCAATATTACGTCGCTTTCGAAAACTCTTGAAAGGCTCGACTGCAGTTTCCTCCCTATACTTTCTCTTTCCCCTCCCGACCTCCGTCCTCTTTTTTCTCCTTGCCCCCTTCCTTTCTCCCGTTTCTCCTTTATTCCTGCGTGTACATCGACTCTGAAAAATCAAGGGGCGTAACGTTGCATCATTTGACCCATATTCTCCAATATTTACCAAGCCCTTCTTTTGACGCTTCACACATGTCCTTATTTTCACTATTTTTTTTTACCAATGCTCCGATGCCCTAGTCGCCAAGTCTCCAATTCGGATTTCCAGTCTTTCAACCCCCCCATCCACCTCCTTTCCCTTCTGAACTTGTATTCAGGTCCATAAGCATGTGGCTGTACTTTTTACATATTTTCTCCAAGGACTCTTCGAATTCTTCCTCCTCTCACCCTCCCCCCCTCCCCCCTCCACAGTGTTTTCAACTTTAGTCCCGAATTCCAAGGATTTCGTAACAATCGCGTAAGGATCCCGCTGGCTTCTCTATTATTCCAATGGATGCGGGGGTGTGTGAGAATATTTGCTAAAAAAATCATGGAATTTGGAATATTCTTACTATAGATCTGCCCTCGAAATATTTTGAAGGACAATTTATAGTGAAATTGACGTTTAAAATTATCGTGAAAAAGTTTTTGTTTTTGTTTTTTTTTTAATTAATAAAAAGATCGATCAGTCAGTCACGGTTAGTCGTGTGAGTACGAGAGAGATAGTTGAAAACCAGATTCACGTTCTCCTCGAAGGTTATTTAGATTACGGGAGCAACGAAAGTTACACCTTATTCTCCGGTGCAAGAAGAACGACTCATAACTTTTTATTTATCTCGCAAATTCAATTGTCCAGGAGAATACTTAATTCACGTGGAATATTTAATTTGTATAACTTTTACCCAGGAGACCAAGCAGTCTCAGGAAATTTTAATATCGTAAGGAATCCTTTCTTATTCTCAAGGTCTCGCCAAAGGGTTTTTATCGGTTTGGAATAACTTCGAAACTGTTCTACAGCTGCCTTCGTTTTTTTGTCTCTCAATTATTATGAAACACATAACGAAGTTTGTTTAAAAAAATCATGAACTTGGACCCTTTGGATCTGAAGGTACAGCGACTTGAAGAATCAACTCTGATGTGTTTTTCCCGAAAGTTCATTTGTTTATATGAAAATTTCTATAAAATTTCAAACAATCTCTGTTTTTTTAAATTAACCGGAAAGTTAACGTTTGAAAATGACTGTGACGAACGAAATTCGAGTTAATTAAGAATGTAATTCATTAAAGTAATAATTTTTCGTTCTAATAATGTCATTACACCAATTTGTTTGGTTTTCCATGCGTGTGTCAGATAAAAATCAACAATGGAATCTTTTTCTTGTGCATCTTCGTATTGCCCTCAGTCTCTGAGTCCTAATTATAACTAGGTCAGTGCGTCCTTAGCACTCGACATAATTGCTTAAAATGATGAAAACCACGTGTTTGAGTAAACTGCAATTACTGCAATTATAGAAAAAGCCAGTAGCAGCCGTTGGGCGCCCCGAGGTTTCTCAATATTCTGTAGAAAATTAGTAAACACAATAGAGTTCGGAGATGCGTTCGTAGTTGGAAGTGTGTGGACAAAAGTGACTGGTTCTTCTTTTTTAAACGAGAGATAAAATAGTTGGCACACGAAGTGTTGTTTGCGTGTCGCGAGCTTTATGAGCAAAAGCTTTTATGCATGTGTACAATTCTCGGAAACTTAAGCCGGTATGGGAACCTGCAGGCATTACGTTTCATATAACTGCAGTGTACGTAGCGATGTTTGTATAGCGCATTGAAGTACAGGAGCAAAGTAACTGCGTTTTGTGCTCAACGTTGGCCAAGAGTGCACACCGGGCATGCAACTGACAGGCGTCGGTGGGACTTTGATACCCGCGGAAATCCAATTTCAAATGCGGAATATACATCGAACTTCTAGCGCTCTCTCCATTCCTACGTTCTCTTTACAAATATGTGTGCGGTTCGACATTACAAACACGTGTGTGAGTCTCGTGCACATTGTGATGGCAGGCGTGCGACGTTTCTTCCAGTTCCACGACGTGTATATATGTTCATGATACGAGGTGTGATCAGAAAAGTTCTCGGAGTTTTATTTATTCCTCGTCCTATAGGTTGCTGATTGACCACATTTTTGTTTTTTTTCGTTTTTTTGTTTTGTTTTTTTTTTTACATCACTACACACGTCTGGAACATGAATTTTCAGGGATATTGGATTCGCAGTTTGTTCTTCGCAAGCAGTTTCCGTAGTTTGTTCTTTTTTTTCTTGATTTTTTTTTTTCACGTTAATCATACGAGATTTATGGATCAAAATTAAACGTGTCCGTGAGCGGATGCATTTATTTTGCTTTACGAGTTTCAAAAGTCAAATAATATTTATATACTCGTTCGGAAAAATTACGAAATTCATGCCACGTATCATGCAATATATTTGTAGAGCTCTAAAAGTGACTGAAATTTGGATTTCTGATGCTGAATCGATGGAAATACTGTCGTGCAGTCATTTTGGAATACTTCGATTTCTTAAAAACTATAAGCAGCGTCGTGACGTCAACTCAAAGTCAATTTTCCTACTCAACAAATGAATCAACTTCGAAGCAAAGATTCGCTCTAGATTTATTACGAGTATTTTTTTATTTTTTTATTATTTTTTAGAGTTTATGTGGTTTTGCATGGAATCTAAAAAAAACTGCAAAAATAACACGTTCTTTATTATAACTTACGTCAGAATCAGGGCCATTCAGATTTAATCGATGCCCAAAATTATAAATGTCATTTTCTACTTTTTTTCTTTTTTGATGGAATCAAATTTTTTGCCAATTTTCTAATGTTTGTTATCTTCGATGCAGTTTTATTTTTTATATTTTTCCTGATATTCCGTATCTCGTGTTCCTCAAAATCGATTTGTTATTCAAAATAAAATATGTTGCAATTTCTCTACGTGTGAAAAATCTGGTCGAATAAAAGTTTTTGATATGAATCTTCGTGTAAAACATCCTTAATACTAACATATTTTCGTACTTTTATATCACGAGAGAATCCTGGCATATGCTGTCTGTCGTTGAGCGTGCGGTGCCACTCTGTCGACCGATAAGGTAAACATGCTTTTCGCTTACACTCCTATATTCAACCCTACAACCATTTTCCCCCCAACATCGTTACCCCTTCACACACAGACGTATCGCCCCATAAGATCTTTAGCTTTTCAGGCCAAAACGAGAGTATTTTCAGTCGAAATATACGTTTCACGTTTTCCTCTTCGATTTTCGATTCACTCTTCTCTCTCTCTCTCTCTCTCTTTTTTTCATCGTTAATTTTCACGATGCGATGCCAACAGTGTATAATGTATCGTATGTCGTTTCGTTTGGTTTAGTATCAGAAATTTTCCATCATCCTTGTCCGAGCGAACGAATTTCATATGAATTTTACGACAGGCCCTCGCGTTACAAAAGCCATCAAATATTTGGATATCAAATTTACGATCTTATATATATATATATAGAAAATCAATGAGTCGAACCCAAAGTTGATAGAATTTTAATAATTTTTTTACTTTAGTATATTCTCTGATTTTTCATTTTTTCAATTTTTTAATTTTTTTTTAATTTTTTTTTGAGTAAAGTTGCGATAACTTTGAATTATAATCTGAAAAATATCTGCCGATGACAAATGTAAGAGGAATATCTATAAATGCTGTATATGTGCAGCGTTAATGGAATGTCAAAGCTGGACAGAACTATATTATCCGCAGCTTCAACTCGTACGTCTGTTAAGATTTCATCCAAATTTTAGCATATCCACGAGCTCTCACGCGACCTGACCTCCTTTTCAATCCTGTATATTTTTTATTCCATTTGCTTTTTTTTTTTTTTTCGTTTTTTTTTATTTATCGAATACGAAATCCACGTAAGCTCCAGGAATAGTTGGTTCTCTAACTCTCTATTTTTATACTTATATTCATATATTTTGAGCAAAATCTTTTGGCCTTGAAAATAAATTGCTGAGGCTCTCGAACGCTCAAGAATTTTTCTCCGTCAGTCGCAGCATACCGATTCTCGTACAAATATTCGTCCTTTCGTACTATCCTCTATATTTATAGGACTCGAGTAACCTACTACGTCAGATACGTATATATATGCCCAGGTTGTACTTCCAGCAGCATCTATTTGGAACACCGAACAAAGAAAATAAAATTAACCGTACCTGTGCACTTTATTTATATATATATATATATATATATATATATATATATATATTTTTTTTTTATCTTCTTGGTTATCCTTGAAAAGGTCGAATACGAAAAGTAGGTCATTCAGTGAAAACTCTGACGACACATCTCTCATTCTTCAAGTGTCCAAAAACTTGAATAACATCATCAGTTATTCCATTCAATAATTCGTTAACCAGTCAAAAAATCGGTTTATTTATTTACGAAATGTACGAAATACGTCAAACTGTAGGGGGAGGGGGGCATGGGGCAAAATGGGCTATCCAAATTTTTTTATTTTTCGGGCAAAGTGGGCGAAAAATGAAGGAAGATCAAATTTGAAGAAAAATTTGACTTTCTTTCGGTTTTGGGAGAGCTCACTTCGCCCCAAAAATAAAAATAACCCGATTTGCCACAGGGGCCCATTTTGCCCCATTTTCCCCTATATTAAAATTATTTTGGAGAAATTGTCCGGAAAATCATAAAGATTTAACACAAAATTTTCACGAAATATTATATGCCAGTAAATTTACATTGCAATCAAATGAAATAAAATACATTTTATTGCTTGTTATTATTAATCTGTCAAACAGAATGGTCAGTTTTGGTTTTTTGGGAAAAATTAAGTTTTTTTATAAAATTTTATACTACGTCATACAAAACTATGGAATAAAATCTGAAGATTTTTTCTTTTTGAATTAAAAAAATCGTATTTTTGAACGAGTGACAAACACGCGTATACAAAATAAAAATAAAATATAAAAATACGCGAGTACTTTTGGAGAAAATCACGAAAATAACCGAGTCTCAAAGAACAATATTAAAAAAAAAAAAATTTCTAAACAATTACTCAGGAAATAACAGACACACAATTTCCAAATGTTTTATACTTTGAACAATCATCTGTTCAATCAATGCATGCACATGGGTTTAATAAATAAAACCCTTGGACGTTAGCCTCACAATCGATGCACACTTACGCCAAAACTAAACAAAATAAAATAAATCTACACACGCGTTTGGTCTCCGAGGACGCCATTGAGTGAGAAGAGAGAAAACACCTGAACAAAACTCACACAAAGCTTTATTATTGGAAGTTGTATCCTCGTGCGATGCACGAGACTGTTCGAATTGATGTGCAATTTAATTTTCATCCAATCACAATAATTACTTGGTGTACGAGTGTCAATCACGTGCATTATCGATACGAATAAATAAATGGTACAAAGTAAATGTAAATAATGACAAATAAATTTTTTTTTATGAGGATTAGAAAAAGTTTCGACAAATATTTAAACCCATAACTCATTCATATCTATGGGGTTTCTTTTTTTCCCTTTTTTTCTTCTTTTTTTTGGATAAAACGAGTTAGAAATTTACACCAAGAAGATTATTCTTGTTTCTTTTATTCGTAAAGGTAAAAAAATAACCTGAGAAAACCTTTGGCATCACGTATCGAATATATTTTCGATCTGAAATCTTTTCACCCTACGTAAAATGCTACAAAGAGAAGTAACTGATTCAAAGAAAGAAAAAAAAAGAGAAATAGTGCAAACGAACCACACTCATTTCTCATTCACACACATATAAATATACATGGAAATCTAAACGAGCAACAGCATCAATGAACACGAAATAAAACTTGGAATCAGATCGCCACCTACATCCTGAATCACGTGCATTCCATCTTCCTATTCCATTTCAACGGTCTGACCCGAGAGAAAAAAAAAAAAATTGAAAAAAAAAAAATCCAAACAACTCACAAAATATCACTGTATCGCTGTGTATAAATAAATAACTGACAGGAAGCGAAAGGTCATAAACGATATTCCCTCACGTGTCTAAGGACTTTGCCATTTTTTTGATTGGTCGATAATTTTCGATTTTACTGGGAAATACGAGACAAGAGAAAAAAGAGAAAGGGAGAGAGAGAGAGAGACAGTACGGTGGAAAATCAAGATGCAAAATGCACGCGAAGAAAACGATGGAAATCAAACTGAAGCAACGATTTGACGGTGTTTCAATATTTTTCTTGCTCTCATGTCCCATTTCACAGATCGTCAAACCGTAACATATTCTTCGGTTTCCGTGTATTTTCCATCCTTTATATATGTTGCGATCTCTCGCCACGATAACAGCTTGTTCTTCTAATTTCTCAATTTTTCAATATTCATCTCAATTTCGTTCCGATGTTTTATGTATAAATACCAATCAAAATATTTTTCTATGAAATCAGAGCTTCATGGAAAAAACAAAATTTGACTACCCCATGAAACAAATTCATCAACTCATTATTTTTATCATTTTTAATAAAATTATAATATCAATTAAGTGAAAGAAAGTGCATTTAGTGTTTAATTAAAATTATTTTCATTAATCATTTCAATGTTGGACATAATTATCAATGTTTTCATTTTTTTTTTTTAATTCTTCGGTCGTTTGAGAATTTAGTGTTTATCCAATTTTTTTTTCTCGATTCTTCGAGATTCGAATTCGTTCTTTGTTTTCAATTTTCAATTTTTCAAGCAGTTTGTGATATTTTCTTTTCTAATATTGGTTTTTTTTTCAAATTTGATATTTTCGATCAAAAATACATTTCGTTTACACTTTTTTTTTCTTGGAACATTTTGTTACGATAATGGACATATTTTTAATTTTTTTTTGGTTACAAAATAAATCAATCGAAATTCTTATATTCGACTAATTGATAATCGACCCTAAAAACTGTTGAAAAAAATTCTGTTTTCGTCTATTTTTGAATTATAGGATAAATTATATTTATCGATATATTATGGAGTTTCCAAGGGACTTAAAATTATACTGCGTGTGTATACATATATATAAATGTAACGATAATTGGATTGAGCTGAATTACAGGTAATTTAACGCCAGTCTGGTAATTTAAGTCACAGAAAATCTTATTTGCATCTCACGTTGTTCCATTCGTTAAATAAATGAATTTCTTGCCCGACGAAACATGGTGTCTAATTAATGATCCATTCGTTGTCACGATGTCCTCCTTTTTCCGTTTTTTTTTTGCCTGCCGATTGTCAACCAGGGGATGAGAAATATATTTCGGGTGGACGCTCGAGATTCTCTTGAGTTCTCGTTGAATCGCTAGATTTTTTGCCTCCTACTCGACAGATTTTTCCTCCGGTAATTTTCAATTCTAGTCAAATTTCTTTTTTCTTTTTTTTTTCTGCGGCTCGTATATGCCTGACAAGAATTTAATATATATGCACGACAGCCCGATATATATCTGTGTTGTGGTTGGTATTCGAGAGCACTCGTGAACTGACGATAATCGTCGTCGCCATCGCGCACTCTGCAAATCGGAATGCATATTTTTCAATAATTATTTTTTTTTTTTTTTTTTTTTTTTTAACATTTTCTTCATCCACTCTCTTTCGTTCAGATGGCGTCGTAGATCCGTCAGAATATTGAATAGATAGCAAGAAAGAGAGAAAGAGAGAACGAAAGAACGTTCCTTTTGTACCCAATTTTCCATAGATAGACATCTCTGTCTCTCGTGAAAAGTATATTTATATGCACAAGTAAAAATTGATGATAAAAATTGAAAACCTCGACGAGTGGGTCAATGATATGCATTATGCGCTCCTTTCTGCGTGCCAATCTCTTTTTTTCCCTATCTTTCGATTTGATAATACGAGAACATTACCATCAGCGTACTTTTCTTTTTTACTGAACGATTTTAATTCAAAGATTAAGAAAAAAAAAATTCTGACATATTCACTGTAACAATTATTTTGTGAACTTGGCAATAAAATTATTGGGTCGTTTTCATATTTAAAAGAATTTTTTATTCACATTTATTATAATGATTTTTACACCCGTGACTACGTCTAATGTGTCATTACAATTTGTGCCTTGAATTTAATAGTAAAATTTGATTCAACGATCGCGAAAAATGAGTCGTAAGATTTAATTGAAATACACCATAATGTCGAGGCATTTGTTTCATTATGTAACTTTGCTGACATGAATTATTTTGTCGTTGTGTAATTTGACGTTGACTAAAGCACTAATTGACCCGAGGCAAGAGTTCTACAATGAGAGAACCCTATTTTAGTTTCTATGTTCCTATAATCGAGACTCGAATTAACTGTAGACTTGTACTCATGTGTGCATAGGCCAATGAGAATGTCTTCAACTTGGAATTTTAGTTTGTAGATATATATTGAACTCCAAGAACTTAACATATATGTCTCGAGAGTAAGTTTCTCGAACGAGAAAAGAAAGGGGATAAATGATTTCAAACGTTTATTCAATGTTTCTCAATATTCCAGAGTCGTGAACATTTTTTTCGATGATTGTCGATAAATTCGTGAGTTTTTAATACACGACACTGAACTCTTCTTTTTCCTTCAGTCCCTCTTTCTCATTTTCCGTCGTTTTTTTTTCTGTTTCGTTTTTTTCTAATATGCAAAATTTTTATATATTTTTTTTTCTCCCACAATAAAACAGTAGTTTCTTAAATATAAAAAATAAATTAAAAATAGGGTCCTTGATTGACTGAAAAAATTCGAAAAAAATTCTTCTTCTTTAATTTTTCTGACGTCATTTAATTTTTCAAGGCAATGATGCCCAAATAAAGTTGAAATTTTCCAACGTATACGAAAAACTAACGAAACGAATTATCGCTCATCGCCATAAATTCAGATTTGAATAAAAATAAAACCGAGAATTGGATGATAACAAAAAAAAAAAAAAAAAAAACAAAATGCATAATTTATCAAGCCCAGCAGTTTTAATACTAAATTAATTATTTGTAAGCTCTGAAGAGAAGGGCAAGGTTTGAGTTTGCACATAAAGAGGGCAATAGCATCACCGGACGATATTCGTTCGTTGCCCCCTGCAAAACTTTCTCTACTCGTTTTTTATATAAATATATATATATATATATATATCTATGATACGATGCGATACGTATAGCGAATATATACGAGAGATCGTCATTGTCGCCAGTAGTGTTGGCAAGTTCTACGCTCTTTTCTCTATACTTTGAGCCTCTCACCCAAGTGCTAGCACATCCACCGAGCCGTCGACGCTAAAATTGCGAAAACTTTTCGTTCTCGCCGCGTTCGCTTGAGAGAGGAAAGAGGGGCAATTTTTTTGCATTTTTCCATCTCGAGAACTAAGGGGTTACTTCAACATTTATGTGTGTACGAATATATATATATATATATAATGTGTGTATACTATGCAAAGAGAGTAGTTTGGTGCAAAGGGTTGCAACGATGTGACGGTGCAGCATCGAGTTTGGCAAACATATATATATATATGCGTATCAAAAATGAAGAAGAGGGTGCCGGGACGTAGGAACGGCCTCGTACATATTGTTACGAGTTATCGCCAAAGTTGCCCCGTCCATTTTTCTTCTCACCTCGTATCTCGGTTCGCATCCTGCCACCCGCTTCTTTACCCTTCTCCATTTATTTTATTTTTTACATTTTTTTTGGCCCCTTCTGCACACGCGGTTCCGTGATTTTCATCGTTTTCTCCTCAGTGAAATAAAAAATGATGCCATACCACTGGTATGATCACGAGATATATTTTATACAATCAACCCAAAACTTTTATCCTCAAATATTATCAATTTTAGTTCGAAAACACTCCGATACTTTTTATTACAGTGTGATTACGTAAATTTTTTATTATTCCGGTTGGAATTTTGTTTACATCGAAAAATATACACGAGCAGTTGTTGTTTTTCGGAAAATAGCATTAAAATCGTTAAATAGATCGATTATTATTATTATTTTCTTTATTTTTCAAAATTCAACTAAATTTCTATTCTTCTTGTTTTTATTTCTATGTCATTGTATTTTTTTTTGTTATCGCTCATCTTCTCCGTCGATTCTCTTTGCCCAAAAATGTTAATCTCTTCCTTTTTTCTACCCACTCGTCTTCCTTTGTATTTCACGCTTGCGCTTACCCGGATAATTCGAATTTGGACAACTCAATGCTCAGAAGGAAAAAAAAGGCGTACGTGCAGTGTTTTTAATAGTTGAACCATGAAATATACGCCTTTATAATGCTTGTCATTAAATTTTACGCGATGTATCTACTCTTGCGAAAAGCTTTCGCGTCTCGGCGCAAGAGATGCTTCAGAATTTACAGCAATTTTTTGATCTAGGTCGGCCAAAACTAACGGCCCGGTCGCTACTATGACTCTCTCTCTCTCTCTTTATTTTCTTTCTTGCTCTCGCACTCTTTAAAACGAACCGCTGTGAGCGCTGGTGCTTTACGAAAGTCCTCTCTCCCTGCGGTGGACACAAATTGGTCGACGACCTCGAGAATTCGACCACTGCCACTTCAACGATATATATATAGATATAAACATAACATATCACAAATATACATGAAGCTCAAGTGCGAAAGAGAACGAAAGAAAACATTTGGTGTGCTTGCCTCGTTCCATATAAACACCGCATCGTGGTTTCACATGCAAACATCTTTGGCTAAATATTCCATCCTTTTTTACGATCTACCTCCAAATTCCCCAACACTTGTGAAACATTTTGTTGGCAACGCTCGTGACAAATAGTACAAAGTCCATACTAACTATTGAATTTAAACGAGGAAACAAAAAAAACACGAATAAGCTGAGTTTCTTCAGATGTGACAAGATCTGGAAAATGCTGTAATTCTAAAATATCAGGCGAATCATATTGGAAATATTGTGAAGGGATAATCTTATTTATTTTGTTACGAAATCCCTTTATTTTCTATTTACTTGGCTTTTTCGCTTTTAATTTTCTCACCATCTCTCTTTCTCTCTGGCTTTTCCTCCCTCATTCGATCAGTATCATGGTCCGATCCGTTTTCATTCTTATCCCGTATGTCTAGTAGAATCGATGTCGAGCTGGATCGTACTCTAGTATTCTTTCCTAGGAGAGACAGGGAGAGAGAGAGAGAGAGAGGAAAAAAAACAAGTCGATGGAAAGGAGAGAAAGGATACTCTTTGAAAGAAAAGGGTTTTTGCTGGTGTATCGAGTTTAGCTTCTAAGACACTGTAAGCGAGAAAGAGAGAGAGAAAGAAAGTAGAGAGAAAATAAGATGGACCGGAGAAGAGAATTGAAGCTCGGGCTTTACGCTGGTAGCACGTTCCGTTTCGTTTTATAGTTGAAGATCCTGGATTTTCTGTCTTTCGTGTTTTTCGTTGCACTGACCACTCTCGCCTTTCATCCATTCTCTCTCCAACGTTTCTCATTCTCCTAGGCTTGGATTTCTCTCTCTCTTCTCTCTCTCTCTCTCTCTCTGTCTTTTCCACTCTTCCTGACTCTCTTTCTCTCTTCATGTCTCTATTTATCCTTCTGTCATCCTCTTTCCTTCGTTGCAACATCAACGACAGCCAAATTGCTTCTGACCGAGTAATCGCGAGTAGTAGCAGATGGCAATAGTCAGACGTGGTTCAAGTTTTCCCTGGTCAATTTTTAGATTAACATTATTTTTTCAATAAAATATTAATAAAAAATTGTTTTCATTAATTTTTTTCCATTAACTCGATACAGTCGATGATTTTTAATTATCGATTCGTTTATTTAAAAAAAAAATAGTCCAAATAAAATAAAAATTAAGGTTCAGAATTGAAAATTTGAAGAATTCCACGTTGGTCGGTCGTTCCAAACATTTACACCGTAATTTTTCGACTGCGATTCTTTCAGTGTATGAAAGACTGAAAAGAGAAATGAAGGAAAAAAGTGGTTGAACGTAACGAAAATCACTCGTAACGAAAATTCCGCGAGTAAGTAAGCCGACGAGAGCCATGGAGGTAACGAGAGGTTGAGGCAGTCACTAAGTCAGCGGGAAGTGGTAGAAAGTGCTGTTGTACGATCCCAGAATAGCCGGAAAGCGTCTGAACTACTCTTCTCACTGTGGCTGCTCGCATGTGGCAGCTACCACTGCCAGTAGCCTGTTATACCGGGCAATGGCAGTCGAGCTAGTAGAAAATACCAGTGTCAGTGCAGACACGTGAGAAACCAGAATACACCACCAAGCTCTTGGATTACGACGCTTCCCACACTTCATTTCTCTCACTCGCTTTTTTTTTCGTCTCTTCCATTCTCGTCGTCATGGTTTCTTCGTTAAATGTTTACTTTTTATCCGAATAATACTTTTTTAACTTCTAAAATTTATTATCGATACTTATACATTTAAAAAATAAGAGCCAAAGAGGAATCAGATAATAATTTGGAATTCGACACCGCTTTATAAACACAATTAAATTTCACACATTAGACAAATCTCAATTATGAAGAAAACGGTTTACAAAGCGATTTACAAATTTATAAATTTTTACAAATTTACAAATTTTACAAGTTTACAAATTTTCTACGGAACCGTAATATATTTTTTTGCGAATTATTATAATTTTTTTAAATATATTTCGTTCCAATATTTGACACTAACTAAAATTTTTGATATTTTCATTTATGAATTTCAACCTGCGAATTTACGCGTCATTAGCAGATCGACAGCAGAATTATTTCCCACATATACAGCTTATAACCAAGTTTTTACGACAGAAGAGTTATTAATGAATGATATTTTCGTGTCACCGTTGGTGTACAAGAACAAGTGTTTTCAATGAATTCCGATATTCATTGTAATGAAAGACTTTTCATACGCAAGCATTTCGTCAAGCGTACATTGACGGAATAAGACGTCAAGTTTCTAAAAACCACTTGTCCCATTGTATTCACACCGTAAATTGGAAAAAAAAAAATGTCCCAAAATTTCAGCACTCTCTAGTTCAAACATCGTTTCCGTATCGAAATAAAGTCATTTTTAGTTGTCATTATTGTTTTTTTTGTGACTCACGGCTCGTGTGCAGACAAAGCCTCATTACCACCTTGTCTTGAGACAAAAGTTGTACAATTGGAACAATCTAATTGTTTGATTGAATAGGCGAACTTCAAGGCGTCACTGTGTCATTTTTGGTTGAAAATATTGAAAAAAAATTCATTGTAGTTCATTGAAATATGATTAAAATGATGTGGGAACTTTATCGAATTCAAATCAATTTTAGCCACGAAAAAAAAAATCTTGAAGTCTCATTGAAAATATTCGGTTTAGTTGTCACTTGAGCTGATGGAAAATCCCTTTAGTTGTGTGTTTGCTATTGAATCCTCGAGGAATGAAATTTCTGTGTCAACACAAGTGTAAAACTATGAATGGTTTCATTGAATTTTTGTATCCATTGTAAAGAAACGTCTTCGTACGAAAGTATCTAGCGTGTGGCACGTGCGCGTTCGCGATAGCAAACAACGCAAACAACGCAGGCCTATTGTACTTAATTTCACTATGAAAAAACATCTGTGAATATATTTCAGCTCTGTGTAAGCCAAATATTTGTTGCCCGATGGAAAATAAGATTTTCAGTTGAAAAAAAAAGGTTTCAACATCGTTATGGGTCCGGGAAACATTAACGCAAGTGGAGTTGTTCGAAACAAATGAATGACCGACGTTGAAGGGCTACAAACATCTGGGGGCAGTGAAAATAAAAAAAAAAAGACAAGAAAGAAATTTTTTCATAAAGTTTTTTTATTTATTAAGAAAAAAAGAAAAAATCCATTTGACAGTTCACAGTTTCAAGGGTTTTCGCACCCTTGGTTGGTTTAAATTTCAGAAAATTTTGACAAATTATTTACAATTTTTCTTCTAGTTTTATTCTACTCAATTAGGGTCTTCTGGGTTTTTACCAGCGATCCACGTCGCCAGATCGGAATTGCCTGTAAAAGAAGTTTTGTTTAATTAATTATCGAGCGAAGCAAAGAAATTGGCACTTTCGTGATGGAAATAGATATTAATTAAAAAGATTTAAAAAAAATTGATTTTCTTACATGCCAGAGAAATTGATAGAAAATATATCTGTGAAAATTTGTCCCTTCGTCATAACGAACCCAACGAATGGACGATCCACCTTGAACTCCTTAACCGTGGATCGAGTGTTTCGATTTAAATACGTAAATCCATTTCCTTGACATTGTTCTTCCTTGGCCATGGCGATTTGATGACAAGCACTTAAACGCAATGTATAATCGTCGCAAATGCCGCAAGGTCTAGTGCTGAAAGCAATCACTGGACAAAAATAATATTGATTAAAATTGAATTTTTCCATTCCTACAACAATTATTTGTTGACACGACCACAACGTTGTTTATATTATCATAACAATATGGCATTGAATTTAAATCTGATTAGAATCTCAATTACTGAAAGAAATCAATTTTTTAACAATAAATAATCTCAATACGTTGTGTTAAATATTTTCCCAAACGGAAGTGTTGAAAGTAAATTAAAGAATTTCAACTTACGACTTAACTGAGCAACATGCAAGCCATCTTCGTCAGCTTCGATGACGGACTGTGTTAAGGAATTGCTGGGAATTGACAATTTCGGTGACTTAAAAATTCCGGAAACATCTGTTTTATTATACGGGAAGACTGGTCTAGGGTCCTGTTCAAAAAATTGTCTATTAAAAAAAAAATTCTAGTGCTCTCAATTGAAGAAAAGAGTGAGACAATAAATACTAACCCAATCGAAAGGATCGTCGAGATCATCTGTATTTACCCATCGAAATTTCGGCAGATGAACTTCCATTTCTTCTTCTGTACCGTTCAAAAACCTCGTCAAGTCCACGTTTCTAAGTTTTGGTATCATGCTCTTCCATGCGTCGTAATTATACAAATCCGGCATTACGATGAATACACTCATTGCTTCGTTCTCACTATCGCTCTGCGAACGAGGGGACAAAAAAATTTTGTTCAACGAATAATACGATTTGAAATTCGATGCTTCGCGAAATTTCAACATTTTAAAAAGACAATAAACAAACAACTTGAAGCTGTAATAAATAAAAATGAATCACCTTGTAAGGAAGTTCGATAAATCGTGCCTCGAGTTCTTCAATTCGACCAGAACGAAAACGACCCACTGTGGACATCGTCTGTACTTTGACTCTTCCGTTAGGAACAGTGAAGTAACTTGGTACCGTACGAGACCGGTTGAATCCTACTTTCCAAGTTCCTTCACAGTTGATAGTGTTCACGAAAACGACACTCATATCACAACCCATAGATTCTAAAATAAAAACAAAATATTTTTACTGAAATATGAACTGAATTTTGAACAAGAACTTTGAATTCTGATTGTTTGGTTTAATAAATTATTATTATTATTATTATTATTATTATTATTATTATTATGGAAATAATGACGTGTGACAAATTGATGGACTTACGTGGCAGAAATCCTTTTGAAATTTTGCTGTTTGTTTGATCATAAATCCAGTCGCTAATTATTTCACCGTCTATAAATCCCTCGTCGACTTCAATAGGCTCGATTTCTGCATTAAACACTTCTGTGCTGACTTTTGAAAAATCCGAGTCCAACGTCATATTCGATTGAACAAATAATTTCGTTTTTATTTGCACATCATATTTCTGCAATGATTTTCATAATAAGTTTAAAAAACTGTGTTTGGTTGATAAATTTTAGAAATCGAAATAAAATTCACACTGCTGTAGTTCGCTTACGTTCAATTTTCCCAAGAAATTTTGATAACCCTGTTTAACCATCTCAGTTTTATCTTCCGGAAGTCCAATCGCACTTAGATAATCTTTTCTAGTCTGTCCTCGAGCTCCATAGGACAACAAAGACGCGGGTATGAAAGTGTTCAAGGGCGAATTGACACGAGGGTTCAGTCCATTTCCAGTAATTTTCTAGTGACCAAAAAAGTTGATCGTCAACGAATGTCACTAATAACAATGATTTTTTAATTCAACTCAAACGTACCTGAAAGTAGTCGGACGAGAAATTTCGCACCAGATTCACGACCAATTGTTCACTTTGTTCAATTTTTCGTTCTGATAACGAAGTTACTGAACTATCTGGTGTTGGGGTGCCATTAGAGTACATTGTCATGTACAATGTGACGATACCGATAACAAGTACTACGAAAATTCATAATTATTAGTGTAGTTTCAACAAAGTTGACAAAATTACTGAAATATTCAATTTTAAGTGATAAAATGGAAAAACTTGACATTTTCATCAAAATTAACTTTCTACAGCGAATATATATATTTTTTTTTTTTAGTAACAGAATTTCAGACAGTATTAGCGACAACGTGATTCAGTTAAACCATCGTTTTTTACAATTAATTTTATTAAGTAACTTACGGCAACGCATTTTGCTTCGTAAATTGCAAAATTGAACGCAAAATTTCGGGGCACTATGATTTAGAAAATGAAAAAATCAGCCTTTTATACAACATGAGTCTTCGTCTTATGAAACAAAATCCATTCATTTACAGATATATTTGTACAAGTTGAGAACAATGTATGAAAGGAGAGAAGAAAGCGACATATGGCAACAGTTTTCGCAATTGACGTGAAACAAATGTTTCTAGCCATATTACAAATGGTAGAAAACAAAAAAACGACCATTAACGATAAAACATAATGCCTGGTAAAGGTGGAATTTCGATTTAAAAAAACATAAAACTATTTTCGAAGCATTGTCTACGAAACGGCAATATACTTTGTCACGGTTATTTTATCTTTTCATTCAGTTACAATTTTGCCCACTGACTGAAAATATCGATGCTTCGGTTTTCGCACAACGGAGAATTTTCAAGAAATTATTAATTTTCATTTGGAAAAAAATATGAATTAAAAAATCAATAATTATTTAATCTTCCGCGTGCACACTGTTCGTGGCATGCCCGAAACAAAATTCAAGAAAAAAATTTCTTCGTAAAGTAAGTTTTTAGTTTGTTGGGCTTCAAGTTCAAAGTTTATGAAACTGCTGAATATCTTCCTTCATTTTTGGGAGAGCCCACTTTTCCTCAAAGATAAAAAATTTTGGATTGCCCGCTTTGCCCCAGGGGTCCAATTTGCCCCATGTCCCCCTACGAGCTATAACCATTTTTAACGATAGAAGAGTTATTTACTGAAGAATAATATTTCCATATCACCACAAGTGTGCAAATACAAGTGTTCTCGAAGGATTTCAATATCCATTGTAATTAGTCGTCTTTCACACGAAAGTCCATTGCCACGTGCTCGTTTCTGCTATCAAACAATAACGCAAAAACGAGAAAAAAAAAAAAGTTCGAGCTAAGATTGTTCGCAGCGAATTTATAATTGACACTTGGTCTCTTGTATTTGTAATAATAGAAAAAAAAAAATGGGCAAATTTTCCAACCAACAATTTATTGCCCAATGCAAAATAGTTACCGTTTTTTTTTCCACCATTCAAGGATCCAGAGCTTAGAAAAGGAAGAGGTTTGAAACGAATAAATTGCGAAGGGATGAGTGAGGAGTTACATCCATATGTATGGAGACAGCAAAAATAGCAAGTTTTTTTTTCATAGATTTATTTATTTATTGCAGAATATACAAATTTTTTCTACACCCCGTGGGCCCGGGTTCGATTCCCGCCGACAACAATCGATTTTTTTTTAAGTGTCTTAAAAACTGCTCTCTCCGTGATTCGGAATCCACGTAAAAATGTCGGTTCAGGTAGTGGATAAAATTGAGGAAAATAAAATCCAAAGAGGCAAAGCAAAGAGAGGGACAATAGAAATATTTAAAAATCCGCGAAGAGTGTGCATCTAAAATTTCTATCTCTCTATAAATTGTTTATAAAGTTCATATATTTTCAAAAGTATTAATTCCAATTTTAACAAATATTTATTCCACATTTTACACATTCTTACATTTTGGTTAGAGTTGAAAAAATTGGCAACAAAAAAAAAAGATAATATTCGCAATATAGAAAAACATGAGCAAATAAGGCTAAGGAAATTATTTATAAAGCAACTGAGTAATCTTTTGAGTTCGTCATTGAGTTAAGCATTTTTGAACTTTTCCTCAATCGTTCTTGTCGAAGGTAACGCTCCTTACAGTGCTCAACACTTGGCACAAGTGTTTAGAATAAAATATCCATTCATGTAGTCCATACATTGTGACGAGAATTTGGCTCGGTCAAAAAAGAAGCCACCAGATATTTGATGTAATAATTCTCGTAATTTTCGTACTATGCAAAATGTAGAGATACGTGCTAAAAATTTGAATGATAGGGAACAACTTTTTATTTTTTGTGACATGCATAACACGTTCGGTTTCTAGTCTTCAACATTTCAACAAATTATTTACAATTTTTATTCTTAAGAATAAAATTAACAATAAAATTAATTAATAATAAGAAGAATTAATTAATTTATTAATTCTTAACAATTTTGTTTCGTTCTGCTTATGAAGACTCAGCTGGCCTTTCACCAATTGTGCACATGGCTGTATCGGAATGTCCTGTAAACGAAAATAAGTAAAATACAGAAATAGGCGATTTCTTGGCGAAAATAGATAATAAAAAGAATAAAATTGATTTTCTTACGTGCCAGGCATATTCATAGAAAATATATCCATGAAAATTTGTCCCTTCATCGCGATGATTCCAACGAAAGGACGATCCACGTTGAACTCTGGCACAGCAGATCGAGATTTTCGATTTGCACGCGTAAATGCGTTCTTTTTACAGTATTGTTCTTTCTCGATGGCGATTTTACGACACTCATCTAAATTCAATTTATAATCGTCGCAAGTGTCGCAAGGTCTAGTGCTGTAAGAAATCACTGAACATAAATAATATTTATTAAAATTGAATTTTTCCATTGCTATAAAAACTATTTGTTCATACGACGATTACGTCGATTAGGGAAATATGGGGCAAAATGGACCCCTGGGGCAAAGCGGGCAATCCAAATTTTTTTATTTTTGAGTTTCTCTAAAAAATTAAGGAAAGTCAAATTTTTCTTCGAATTTGATCTTCCTCTATTTTTTGGAAAGCCTATTTTGCCCCAGGGGTCCATTTTGCCCCATGTTCCCTTATATTATCATAACAATATTTTATTGAATTCAAATTTAAGTAAAATTTCTTGAAAAAGGTTAATTTTATATTATTTCACGCTATCAGAATGAATAATCTGAATATCTAGCGTTATATATTTTTCCAAACGAGGACGCTGTTGGTAAATAGTAAAAAATTTCAACTCACGACTGAACTGAGAGGCTTGGACGCCGTCTTCGTCGACTTCTATAACGGACTTAGTCGTAGAAGCAGAGAGAATCGATGGTCTCGGTGACGTAAAGATTCCGGAAATGTTTGTCTGATTGTACGGGAAGACCGGTTCTTGCTCCTGTAGAAAAAATCATCATAAAAAAAAGCCTCGTGTTTCCAATTGATAGAAATGGTAGAACGAAAAATACTAACCTTTTTAAAAGCACCATCGAGATTTTCGTAATTTGTGAACCAAAATTTCGGCAGTGAAACCTCCATTTCTTCTTCTGTACTGTTCAAAAGTCTCGTTAGGCCGAAGTTCTTAAGTTTCGGTATCACGTCTTGCCAATCGTATTCATTATTCAAATCCGACATTATTATGAACAAGCTCACTCCGTCGTTGCGATTATCGCTCTGCAGATAAGGTGACAAAAAATGTTTTTCAACAAACGTTATGCTTTGAAATGGAATGCTGCTCAAAGTTTCAACATTGAAAGGAAAATACTGCAGTTACAACTTGAAAACACGAAGCTTTTTTCATGTTTATCTCTGGCTAGGACGGTGCTCATCGAAGAGACATTTTCTGAGTGCCCAATGTTCCTGAGCACCTGAAACTTATAATAAAAATATGGATGTCTGTATAGGACCGGAAAGTTACGGTCGGAAAGATTGACGTCACATGGAGAAAACGAATATGTTTCGTCAAGTAAAATTGAAAGTTTCAATTTGAAATATCCTTTTAATTTTCACAATTAGGGGAACATGGGGCAATGTGGACCCCTGGGGCAAAGCGGACAAGCCGAATTTTTTTATCGTTGGCGCAAAGTGGGCTCTCCCAAAAATAAAGGAAGATCAAATTCGAAGAAAAATTTGACTTTCCGTCATTTTTGGGCCCACTTCGACCCAAAAATGAAAAATTTTGAATAGTCCGCTTTGCCCCAGGGGTCCATTTTGCCCCATGTTCCCCTAATATGAGAATTCAGGTAAAATTTACCGTGAGACATGGTAATTTTTGCAACTTTTTTAAAAATTACTATGCCTTGTAGTAAATGTTGTCTCAATTCTCATATTTCTCATGAAGAAAAAAAATAATAATTCGTAAAATAAAAATAATTCACCTCGAAAGGAAGTTCAATGAAATTAGCCTCCATTTCTTCAATTCGACCGTGCTTGAAAAGACCACGTGCGTGCATAGTTTGTGCTTTAGACATATGATTTCCATTCACAAGAAAATCACGAACTGCAGTACGAGAGCGATCGAATTCTACTTTCCAAGTTCCCTTGAAACTGATAGTATTTACGGTTATCACACTCGGATCACAACCAAAAGCATCTAAAATGAACAAAATGTTTTTATTTAAAATGTAACATCACAGTCCCATTTACGTATTGTTGCATTGACTTCAAGTTGCGTATTTAATCGAAAACGTTCTCCGAGCTATTCGAATAATGTTGAACCATTTGATCACAAGAACTTTCATTCTGACAGTTTTGTTCAATGGACTCAATATACTCACGTAGGTTAAATTTCGTTGAAATTTGTGTATTCGTTTGAGAAGAAACCCACTTGGTCATTATTTCACCGTCTATAAATCCCTCGTCGACTTTTATATCTTCGATTTCCGCATTAAACACTTCTGTGCTCACTTTTGAAAAATTCGGCTCCAAAGTGAAATTAGATTGAACGAATAATTTCGTTTTTATTTGCACATCATATTTCTGCAATGATTTTCAAAATAAGTTTAAAAAACTGTGTTTGGTTGATAATTTTTTGAAACCGAAATAAAATTCACACTGCTGTAGTTCGCTTACGTTCAATTTTCCCAAGAAATTTTGATAACTCTGTTTAGCCATCTCAGTTTTATCTTCCGGAAGTCCAATCTCACGGAGATAATTTTTTCTAGTCTGTTCTCGAGCTCCATAGGACAACAAGAATGCGGGTATAAAAGTGTTCAAGGGTGAATTGATACGAGTGTTGAAAACATCTTGAACAACTTTCTAGCATCCAAAAAAGTTGACTGTCAACGGATATCACTAATAACAATGATTTTTTTCTTCAACTCAAATTTACCTGAAAGTAGTCGGACGAGAAATTTCGCACCAGATTTACGAGCCATTGTTCACTTTGTTCAATTTTTTCTTCTGATAAGAAAGTTACGGTATTATCTGATGTTGGGTCGCCATCAGAGTACATTGTCATGTACAATGTGACGATACCGATAACAAGTACTAAAAAAAGTTATAATTATTAGTGTTGTTACAACAAAGTAGGGAAAAATGGGGCAAAATGGACCCCTGGGGCAAAGCGGGCAATCCAAATTTTATTATTTTAGGTGCAAATGGGCTCTCCCAAAAATGAAGAGAGATCAAATTCAAAGAAAAATTTGACTTTCCTTCATTTTTGGAAGAGCCCACTTTGCCCTAAAAATAAAAAAATGTTGGATTGTCTGCTTTGCCCCAGGGGTCCATTTTGCCCCATGTTCCCCTATATAAAATTGCTTAAATATTCAATTGTAGGTGATAAAAAGAAAAAAGTGTAAATCCCCATCAAAACACAATTTTTACACAATTTGAAAAATGGTTCAACTTAATCAACTTTTATGGGAATAATTTCCCATGAAAATTGGTTCGGTTGAACTATTGTTTCGTGCAGTTAATTTTGTTGAGTAACTCACGTTGCCGCATTCTACCCGGTAGATAGAGAGACTGGGCTAAAAATTTCAAGACAATATGATTAAAAAATGAAAGGCCAGACTTTTATACGATGTGCGACCCCGATTCATATTTGTACAAGATACTTACAATGTCAAAAACACACAGAAGCGTAGAAACACACAGAAAAAACGGGATTTGGTAACAGTCTTTACAAATAAAGTGGCACAAATATTTCTGGTCGTATGCAAAATTGTGCGCACTAATTGGAGGCCATCAACGCGATAAGACGTAATACTATGTTCAAGATGCGATCTACGGATCACCGATACCTATTAAAACGTTTAGTAAGAAAAAAATATCTGTTGAAAAGGACGATTATTTAGTTGAATACGTCCAACTAAATATGTAGCAATAATAACAAAAATTTAGCCGAATATAATAATTTTTTTTTTTTAACCTTTTCTTTTGATAACTTCTTCAGAGCGGTCTTTCTTTTCACTTTTTTTGAGGCCTTCTGTGACGAAAGATTTTTACAGGCGACGATTTTTGGGAGATGGTACTTTGAAGACTGATCTCGCGTCTTCAGTTCGCGTTTTCAGAAATTTTGTTCCGGGTTTGCCACGAACAGTGTGCACGCGGAAGATTAAATAATTATTGATTTTTTATTTCATATTTTTTTTCAAATGAAAATTAATCATTTCTTGAAAATTCTCCGTTGTGCGAAAATCGAAGCATCGATATTTTCAGTCGGTGGGCAATATTGTAACTGAATGAAAAGATAAAATAACCGTGACAAAGTATATTGCTGTTACGTAGACAGCGCTTCGAAAATAGTTTTATGTTTTTTTTAAATCGAAATTCCACCTTTACCAGGCATTATGTTTTATCGTTAATGGTCGTTTTTTGTTTTCTACCATTTGTAATATGGCTAGAAACATTTGTTTCACGTCAATTGCGAAAACTGTTGCCATATGTCGCTTTCTTCTCTCCTTTTATACATTGTACTCAACTTGTACAAATATATACTTGATGTTTTGTTAGATTCGATTTTATTGGAAAAATATTTATGGAACTGAGTTTTTTGTTCTGTTCCTGTTTTGTCCATCATTCGGCAACGGATCAAAAATGTTTGCACCGTGATTATAAGGTTCCGACTACGAAGAAAAATAATGTGAAAAAAAATGTGAAAAAAAAATACAACAGTAACCAGTTCGACTGCATTTACGTCCTTTTTCAAGTTTTCTCGTTTCCTTTGTCACGGTATTACCTTTTTTTCCGTACTTTCGGACACGTTTCATCACTAAAACGTCACAAGATGATCTCGTTCGTTTTTCTCTACATAGCTCCATTAGGTTTTTTCTTTACATTTTTGTTTTTTTTTTTTTTTTTTTCCCAATGTTTTATGATTCTTGCGTATTTTTGCGAACGTCCGAACCAGGCTTGGTAGTTACATAGATAAGAAGTAAAAATGAAAAAAGTGAACACGTTGATGATTATATTTTTTCGCCAACAGATGATCAGGCTCGAGGGGAAAAGATTTTGTTAAATCAGCGTAGAGATTCGGCGAAATGGTAAATCTCAGTTTCCCGGAGGGGTTGTGAGATTATTTTGGGTTCTTGACGCAAGAGGAAAATTTTCTTCAGCCATGTGACGTGAGTTGGTCTGCTTCCTCTTTAAATTTTACTTCACAATATTAAGGCATCTTTGTTGTTTGTACAATCTTGAAAGAGACCTCTGACTTTGTCGCGCACCCCTTCAGCTCTTTCATCCCTTTTTCTCTCGTAGTTTTCACATTTATGTCATTCTCTCTCTCTCTTTCTCTCTCTCTCTCTCTCTCTCTCTCTCTCCCTCTCTCTCTCTCTCTTTCTCTCCCTCTCTTCCTGCCTTTCCTTTTCTGACTTACGACGATTTCGTATCCGTTTTTCTCTGTCTCGCGCTATGCGGAAAAGCCCCTCTCTTCATCTCCAATTTCACTTATCGTTTCTCTCTCGCTCCGTAACGTTTTTCCGTTGGCCTCTTCGTCCTTCTCTTTCTCTTGCTTAAACTCGTAGCAATTTTGCATCTATTTTCTTTGTCTGGCGCATCGCGGAGACAAACCACCCCTCGATCGGCGTTGAAAATATCCACGAGGCTCGAGGGCGCCTGCGTCGTTTTGGTACGCGAGGCGTCGGCGTAGCGCTGCGGGGGCGTCGCTCCGGTGGTTCAGCCGGACGTCTGACGACGATGCTTCCGTAGTCCAGGGGTCAGTATAAACGGTAGCGCCGTCGTGAGGGTCTCGAGAGACCCAGAAAGAGAGAGAGAGAGAGGGAGCGAGAGAGAAAGAGAAAGAGAAAGCAAAAGAAAGAGCTGAAGAAGGAAAAGCGAGTGAAAGAGTGAAAAAACGTATTTAAAAACGAGATTCGGAGGAGCTGTCGACATAAACATAACCAAATATTGAAGAAATCCAGTAGAAAAATATCGCAACGTCAGTGAGTTTCTATCCTTCAAAAAAACTCATAGTTCAGTGTTATGATTGATTCTACGATTGACGAAAGAAAAAATTATACGAAAAAAGCAATTTTATCAATTCGGGAAGCTCGGAACATTTTGGCATAGCACGAAATATTTGTGAAAACGAAAGGTTTCGTTAATATTTGCTTTCCGGACTCTTTGCCGGGTGTCAGAAGTTCATACCGTGTTATAAGACACAAAAGCTTCGAGAGGTTAGTCGTACTTTTCCCCAGTGTGACAAAAGTGCAGTAAAAAGATAAATCGAATCGAGAAGAAGACCCAGTGAACGGCGATCAGAAGTATCGCTGTACAACAGACAGAGAGACGAGCGAGGGAAACCGATAGAAAGAGGGAGAGAGAGAGAGAGAGAGATAAAAATGGGGCGATACGTGAGCGAGGCCACGAGTCGCGGATCGATCGTGAAATAACTTTGTGCGAGACACCGCAGAGAAACAGAACGCGAGAGTGAATCGTACAAAAAGAGAGAGAGAGAGAGAGAAAGGAAAAGAAAGAGATAGAGAAAAAGAGGTTACTGGATACTCGACAAGGAACACAAAACTTTAGCGGTGAAAACAAAAGTTCTTTTTCTATTCTTCCTTCTCTTTTTCCTAATCTTTTCTTCTTCTTCTTCTTCATCTTCTTCTTCTTCTCCTCCTTCTTCATCTCCTATAACTCTATAAAATTCTTATCCTCCTTCGTCTTAGTGTCCAAACTAATACAGCTACTAACTAACACTATTCAATTTTCCCGCCTCAATTTCACAAGAAAGCTCTTCTCACTATAAACCCTCTCGTTGTTTTTTCTTCGCACTTACTGGTGCATATCGATGTATCGAAGTTCTCGCGGGTGATTCAACGTCTGCGTTTACGTGGGTGAGTGATCGCGTGTGTGCTTGTGTTACGATTCGACGTTGAGATATTTCGTGCAAACTCCTGGAGGGAAAGGAGGTGGATGAAAAGTTTCGTGTATTTTGCTCTTTTGCCTCGAGAGTGCCGCCAATAAATAAAACATACGACATCTACTAAATACATGTATATACGAATCTCGGTCGTTGACTCTGCCGTCTACGGCGAGGGGATTAAAGAAAAGATTTTATGCTCTTTTAACCCAAATTTCTTAAGCTATTACCATCATCACTAATTAAAATAAAAGTGTGTGTATTTTTTTTTTTTCCATCAAGAGAGAAGAATAAAAGTTGAAATACTCACAGTGCACAAAATTTAAAAACGCCGAATGGGATTTGTAAAGTTTACCGAAATCCATTCATTGAGATTAAAAAAACGTCAAAATTAGCACGAGGGAGAGTAAAAAGTTTGAAAAAAAACCCTGAGCATTTTTTCACAAAATTTGGATTGAAATTGAAAAACGCGAGTGAGTGCAGTCAGTGTATGTGTGACCCCGAAGAAGCGAAACGTCGGCATCGAGTGTCAGTGGAAAAAGACATATAATCAGACAAATAAGTTGCTTCCAGAAGGAAACAAACAAGTAGATTTTCTTCGATGTGAAGGCCGGTCGATTTGTGGTCTGGAGTTAGTAAGTTTTCGGATAAAAAGTGAAAAAGGTGCGAGGAAGGTCGTCAAAGAAGAAGAAGAAGAAGCAGACGAGTACGAACGTCGACGTAATTTGTACATGAAGGTTCCGTGAGATCGCCCGAACGTACTTGAGTGTTTAAGTTAACTCATTTATCACTTTGGAACGCATCCATGCGGTCGGATGAAAAATATCAATATACCGACCAGCGCGAGCGAAGAGAATTTAGAAAATAAAAAACAGCAGATACTTGAAGAGAACGAATATTCGTCACGAACCTATAACTATAGAAGCAATCATATAAATCGATAAATGGTATATACAGTGAAAGGAACTTATTCCCTTGCGTACGGTACTTCGGCATCAACATTTGCACGCGAAAAAGCTCTCCCGAAGACGTACGAGAGCGTAGCCCCGAAAAGTTTCTGCAACGCACATTGATGCCCTAAGTTTTATTCGTCGCAAGCAATACACAAGCATTTTGTGTTGCATATAAAAAGAATCGGAGGATTCGCTCCCGAATAGCAAGCCCAGCAAAATCTCTCGTCTGTGTAATCCTCCGTTTTACATTTACATACATATCCGTATCGATATATAAACATATTTACGTAGAGATCCGTCCGCTCGACGTCACAACTCATCGTGCTGGTCACGTCGTATCGATATCCGTTTCGAAGCCAAACAAAATATCTCAATGAACGATACGGAAACATAATTCGCACTACTGTGAAAGTAATAATCATATTAAGATAAATCAAAGGTTCGGACGAAGCTTCAGATATAAGGAAATCAATTTGAAGGCTGCGTCTCAAAATAATCTGCAAAAAAACGGATAATTTTTAATCCTAGAAAGTTTGGAAGATGAATTCCCTGCTGTTTTACGTATTGATCCCATTTTTCGGACTTCTGTCCGATCGCGCCTGGTCTTTCGTCCTCGAGGGATCCTCCACGAGTTACGCACACTTCCGTAAGTGGAACGCTGCGCTAAATGGTACTCTGGAATTTGAGTTTAAGACGGAACAGGGAAATGGCCTATTGCTGTACACCGATGACGGTGGCACCTACGACTTTTTCGAGGTCAAACTCGTCGAAAGCGCCCTTAGGCTGAGATATAATCTTGGTGGCGGTGCACAAATCGTCACCGTTGGTCACGATCTCGGCGATGGCCAATGGCACAAAGTCCAAATTGGTCGCAATAATGAAAACACTACATTAACCGTCGACGGAATTGGCGCGACTTCAACTTCCCGTGGCAAAGAATATGAGTTCGGACGATTGAATGGCAATTCCGACGTCTATGTCGGCGGTATGCCCAGTTGGTACAACAGCAAATTAACTTTACTCGCTCTACCGAGTGTCATTTTCGAACCGAGATTCAATGGAGTCATTAGAAATCTCGTTTATGCCGATGGCGATAGTTTTGTTCCTAAACGACAGGAAATGAAGAGCCGCGACTCCAAGGTAATTTTATTCGGATCATTATCTCTAATACACACGCTCTAATCACTATTTCTAATCCTGTTTGTAAGGAACCTTTTTTAGTCTTACGGGCACAGAAATTTCTGCTGGGCAACTTATACTTTCCAGCACAATAAAATTTACCGTTCGGTCAAAAATTTTGTACGGTTATTGAAATTTTCATCGAACTTGCATTATTTTCCGAATAATTGTCATTGCTTACAAATTATCAACACTACGATAAAAAAATTCTTGTACCACGCTCTTTTTGAGGTACTTTTCAAAGATTTTACTGGAAAAAAGAAATATTCTTAGATTTCTAATGAAATTTTATCACCACGAGCTACAAACTGCATTTTATTTCCATTAAAACAGAAATTGAATTGAATAATTTTCTTTTATTCTTTTTTTTCGTGTCAATTTTTCAAAAATCAATTAACGACAGTCGGATTTCAAACAAATCCGGATTATCATTGCTCGCGTTATAAATCCCTATATAATTGCAATAAAAATAAATAAAATATCGTCACTCAAAGTTCACATTCATTGTCAATCAATAGGTCGCCTCTGTATCGTGTTGTTATACGTTCAATAAAAAAAAAACTGTATGAAACATCAGAATAATGCTCATGAACGTACAATTTTAACGAACCACATTTTGTGGCTGAAAGAATCAAATTTTAATTGGATGCTGAGTTTATGTTCTCGTTTTTAGCAAACGTTGCTGAATTATTTATGTTTTCATTACACGTTATAGCGTATATTAGCGTCATTTCCTGAAACGGAGTATTTCCCATTAAATTGTTCAGTGAATTCGCTGACTAGCGAAATAAGTAATTTCTCTATAAATTCCTCAATTTTTTTTTTTTTTTTCAAATTATTAGTGCCTTTGCGGCGAATCAATTAATAAATGGAACCGAGAAAATCAAGTATGGTAATTTTTTTCTGACACGGGGCCTTTGAATATCAATGACGTTGAAGTTGAAGACGATTAATTGGCAATAATCTGGAATAAGCTGTTGAATATCCACGCACAGTTTTTATCCAATTAGAAAAGTCCATGTCTCTCCATGAGATATATTCAAAAATTCTATTCTGCAATTATTATTATTATTATTATACCGCTATTAAATCATACGTCCCGATCGCGTTGTTCCAGATTCTCTTCCACTTGATCTTTCATTTCAAACCTTTTGTTCTTGCATTCGTGTTGCTCTCAACTGCACTGCAACGCTTCATCACCATGATCTGCAGGGTTTCGTGTTGCACGTACTCTTGAATTATAAAAATAAACATAATAATTTCCTCTACCATAATGGAAATATTATTAAACCGTTGTAATCTGCTCCAAGTCAATTATCAGAGAAAACGAATCTAGCTGTAAAGGAATGCACGTAATATGCATGTCCATTAGGGGAACATGAGGCAAAGTGGACTCCTGGGGCAAAGCGAACAATCCTAAATTTTTTATCTTTGGGGCAAAGTGGGCTCTCCCAAAACGAAGGAAAGTCAAATTTTCCTTCGAATTTGATCTTCCTTCATTTTTGGAAGAGCCTACTTGGCCCCAAAGTTAAAATTTTTTGGATTGTCCGCTTTGCCCCAGGGTTCCACTTTGCCCCATGTTCCCCTATATGGAAGAAAGTTTCGTTGATAATAACATGGACATAATAAATAATTTGGAAATATTATTGCATTATTAGATACTTATATGTTTCATGAGTTATCACAATAAAAATCGTTTCATTTTATTATATTAATCAGTTCGTGCAGCTCAGAAGTTTATCGATGACAAAGACATATAGTTTTTGATATATAACGACGTCATTGATAGCCGAGTCGAAGTGAGTGTGCGAAAGAAAATGAGTGCAAAAGCGAAGGGAATGCAGTAGATTATGGAGTCGTTTTATTAGCACATTATAGGCGGGTCGAGCGTTCTTCTTCGTAAAAAAATGTTGGCAAGGGAAAAAGGAAGAAGAACCCTAGGACGTACGATTTCAGAAGAGCTTATACGATGAAAAAAATGGAGATGCCTCCACCATGTGGACGTATGAAACGTCAGCTCATCGATCGGTCAAGGAGGCATCCAATATCGAACCTAAACGAGATTCCCTCCGCGCCACGAGGCTCCTGTCACACTCGTCAGCCCTTCTTCGTACGTAATCTTAGGGAAGAATAGATACGGGCTAAAAACACCCCGAGAGTAAAATGAGATATTTTTTTCTTCCGAGGCAGGATTTTTCTTGGCGTTCTCTTTTTCATAGAAATTGAGGGAAAAAGGTAATCGTGAGACGAAGAGAAAAACAGAGAACGCGAAAAGGAGAAAGAGAGAGAGAGCGAAACTGACAGAGAGATAGACAGAACGAAGAGGCAGAAAATCGCCGGACCAACCCGACCATAAATCCTCCCATGCCGTACATATATTCTCGCTTAGATCGCTACTGGACATCGATATAACCTATGTTTACATATACACATATATTTCGATTTAGAATTTACATACTGAGATTTGTTGTGTGGAAAAAAGCGTTACCTATTTACCTTATCGAGTAAAGTGATGTTCAGTTACGTCCTTTCATTCGGAAACGATAGAAACGCACATGGACGGGAGCTGATCTGAAATCTAATGGTCAAAATAAATGTAAACGCACATGAGGGCTATGGGTTAGTCAGGATCTCGAAATCACGAGTCCTAGAGAAGCAGCTGCAAATTTCAAGATTGAAATTCTTTGACTCCAGTCACTCGATCACAAAAAGTCTCTGTCAGCTCATTTTTGCCATCGTCCTGCATGGGCTGACAGAGTCATGTTCCAATCGGTCAAACCATTTCGACAAATTGTCATTTCCAAAATTTCAGGTGAGGCTAAATGACTGATCCTTCAACTTAGGGATCGAATTTTGAGTTGATGAATCAAGCATCGATTTTTAATCAACTTTTCTACTTAATATTACGATGTTTAATCGCAAATACTATCAAAAAGGTTGGAAATTAATGTCCAGAAGATCCAGATACAATTTTTTTTGAACAGCGGACTTTTTTCTATCTTAAATAATGTCGTTTTTCGGCGGTTTCTTATGTTTCGCTTCTGGATCTGAAGAACCAAAGATAAAGATGCATAAGTAATGAATTTTTTGTAAGAAATTTCATGCTCTACTATGTAAGTCCTTTGTATTTTCGTCTAATCTCTAATCGATTGGACAGTGTGTCCTGTAAACGTTCGGATAATGACTTCCTGATCCTGAGGAGGAAAGTTTGGCAACAGAATGCTTCGAATAAGCTTTTTGATTTAGGATTTGGTGCTGAACTTGAGTTTAGCATTCAACCTGGAACCATCTTGTATAACGAAAAGATTGAAAACAATGTATACATTGTCGATGCGAAACTCCACGATAGTGACTGCTGGTCAGAATCGATATTTGTTCAACGATCCATCGGACGAGACTGGTGCTGGGGTAGTCTGACCGTAAACGGGCAACTCTACTGCTGCATCACGACTCGTGACCGACTCACCAGAAAAAGGAACAAGGGTGGGAAATCATCCGAAGGGTAAAGTAGATTCCGCGAAATATCGACTTCTCTCTCTTTCTCTCTCTCTCTCTCTCTCTGGACTAAAGTTATATCAGAGATTCTCCTCTTCAGCAATTCTCTCTTTCTTCAGCTGTTATTTAATATTTATCCCGTGACACACATATAACACACCTTCATCCAGTTCCCCCGTCAGACCAATTCGGTTTGCACACTCGAACATTCACCATGACGTATGTCCAACCCACATTTTCTGTCTATTTCCGTGCGACTGTCAAGTTCTGCGATTGATTCTAATACGAAAATCCATCAATAATTTTGCTAGTTTTTTAAATAGTCGGACCATGTTAAGGATTTTTTCCAAAATTTCAAGCATTGGAAGGATTAGCAGAGTATGGTTTTCATCAAGAGATCAAATTAAAAAATGAAATTCGTTCGATTCAATGGGTAGCAAAGTTTTCATGTCGTCATTCATCATTTTGAATGATTTTCAATTGACAAAAGAGTTTCTACGCCCTCGAGGCACAAATAGAAGGCAGGTTCGCACAGTTTATTTCGTTTCTAGAACGCAACGAAGAGAGAAAAAGTAAAAAAAAAAAAAAAAAGAAAACGAAACAAAGTCGATAAGTCATGATTCCCTCGTGGATAGAAACTCGGGTCCCGTACGATGGAAGGGTGAAAAGCTTTGGCTCAATTTCAAGTGCATCGTACACACACTGCGTGTGGCAGTCGTGTGTGAAATGTCGTATCGATCGTATCAAATATATAGATATGTACACAATCATTTTTTTCTTTCTCAACGTTTTTATTTCATGATTGATATCGGATTTCTACGTATAAAGTTTTGTTCAAAATTTCACTCACTTAATCATTGTTGAAAATCTATTATTTCGTTTTTTCGTAATTGGCAAATTTTGCAAGTGCCTATTCACTGAAAATTATGACGTTGACAATATGTTTCATTTTTTTCTCAAACTTTAACTATTTTAATTAACCCTTACTCGCCACCTTGAGGTACAAAACTACCCCAGGCCTATATTTCCTTTTTCTCATTTTTCCACTTTTGTTGGCTTTAGATTTTTTTTTTAGTGTACTTAAACTCAATTTTTGGCTTTATAAAGTAAAGAATCTTTTAAAAAAAGCTTTCAATGTGTTCTAAAACAATTTTCAAGTCAAAGTATTCAGTAGTTCATTTTTTATAAGAATTTTTGTCACCGGGGTACAAATCTACCCCATGGTGGCAAGAACGTAATTCTACAGAGGTGTGGCAAGTAAAGGTTAATGTTTATATCTGACTGTATCGTTTGATACATGTTTATAAAAATATAGCTCGATTTAATGCGCATGCATAAAAGGTTATATATATAAATAGAGGCTGAGTGAGAACGTTTTGCTGTTCTCAGACGATCGAACCAGCGAGCGAAGGGGCACTTGGCCTTTTTGGTTTGAACCCTCCATACACTAAAGTCGTCGTCAGGCAAAATATATAGCCTAGTCGACGAAATTTATCGAATCAGCTTTGTGAACATCGACTTTGTGAAAAGCTAGCTAGCAAAATTGATCGAGCAGCTAAACACGGACTGATATTAATTTGCAGTGAAGACACAAATACAAAAATTGTGTTCGAGTAAACCTAAAAATGTATTGTTCACAGAAACAATAACTGCAGTTTCATTTTATTTGACGAACAAGTACTATTTTTACCTAAAAAATGAAATTTAATCCTGACGGCTTTTCGTACGATATATAAGCATTGCTTTTTTTTGTTTCTCCTCGTCGTGGTGTCGTATTTGAACGAGCAACGTATTGGAAAATACAAAATGGATATTAACTAAAAATCTCACATTTTCCTTCTTTTTCACTAACAGAAGTTGCTACGTCAATGTTCGTTTCGTTGCTTATGTATGTGTGTTTGTGTAGAAATAGAGAATCCGATGGCAGTTGACTCGGTTGGAATTTGAATGAATGCTTTAGCTTCTCGGTCACGGTTCGTTTATTAAATGAATTAATTAGTGCAAAGTAAACAAGACACACCACACACGTGACCTTATTTTTTTAATCATTTAGATGGGAATGTATCCAAAATTGTGTACATCATTAAAAAACAAACAAAAACGAAAAATCAGCAGATAATTATACGTTTTAAACTATTTACATTAATAACCCAATATTTGTTTATTTTTTTTTTTTTTTATAATTACGGAGTATTAAGTTTTTCGTGGATAAATCAAAGAATTCTTTCATTAACGAGTCATAGATTTACGAAGCTCTAGATTTCATGCGATGAACGAACCTTCCGTTTTAACGATTTTCATCACGTTCTCTTTTAATATTGATTAACAATAATATAAATTTATTACTGAGATTTTTATTCAGTTTTTATATTTCAATAACCAAGGGGAGTGGCGAATGTTATTACGTAATTATTGATATCGAAGATCGTGCTGTTTGTCTTTCCTCCACAAAACTATATATCATCCGTTGAAGGAATGACTGAAACAAAGGGAATAGAGAGCAACTCTCGTAGCAAAGGGAAAAATATCCTTTGAGCTTGTTAGCTGTATTGTTAAGAGATTCCCCTCGTGACCCGAATCTCCTTGTTCGTGAATCGGTGGAGGGTAAAAGGTTGTCCACGAAACCGTACGATTCGAAGCATCAGAGGGTGGATGGTTGATGGAAAGAAGAACAAGAAGTAGAAGAAACGAAAAAGAAGAACAGAGTTATATCCTGAATCGTTTTTTTAGGCCACGTCAGGTCAAAAGTCGACAATTTTCAAATTTTTTAAATTCCCCTTCTCTGCCCTTTTCTTCGATGTATAAATTTTTGCTAATTTCTTGTTTTCCTGCGATCGATAAAATTTCATCGAAATACTATAAAGTTTTATCATTTTTATCATCAATGCCATCACCTTTCGTAAAAGGATTACGGGATTTTCGTTCAAAGATATTTTGTTTTTATATTATGGCTCATAACGTAAGGAAGGGACAAAATTGAGATGATGGTGAGGTTGTTACGTAGAATCTTTCGTAAATAAAGGAGGGATAACCCTCTTCAAGGGTTACGAGATTTCACTCCCAAGAAATCTTTCCGCGTCTCTTATTTTTCTCTTCTATATACTTTCGTTGACCTTTTTACTCAGTTGCCATTATATTTATCCTCTCGACGGTGGCAGGCTTTCTGTTTTCATCTTCCCGTTTCCATCTCCCCTTATTTTCATCCCTTTTACTTATCCTCATACCTGCTATCACACTTCAATCAGCGGACTGGCTACAAAGATAAAATCTGGGTGAGAAGTGAATGAAGAATTTCTCCTTCCACAAATTTTCAAAATTTCCACAAAAAATACATCGTCATCACAATATTTCTTTGTCCTATTTCTAAAATCATTAAATTTTATAAATGTCATCGATTCTGAAGATCCTGAAATGATAATTTAATCAATTATCAAAAAATACACTCCGCAATAGAAATTTTCGGACAATTTTTTTTTTGACAATCACGTTTTTGGACAATTTACGTTTCCCAGACATTCGCTAGAGGGCTACGGCCACTTTTTCAACCTTTTCCACTCCCTTTTTCTCACCCACGAGTAAATTATCATTGAATATCGAACTTTTCTGACCCAAAATCGTTGAGAAAATCAACATTCAAGGAAGAAGGGTTTCCCAGCGCACGTGATGGTGTCAGAATAAATGTTTTTGAACAAAGTCACTCTTAGATGGTTTTCGGTTCACGAAACTGCTTGATAACTTCTCCTTTCGAGAAAGAAGAGGTTTTAAGCAAATCTTAGTCTCGATCTTGAGGGTTTCTAAATATTGGAACTTTTCGGTTCAAAGGAAAGGAAATCGTTGATATTGAATTTAGTTCTTTTCACCCCGAAAGGACAGTTCTTACAGAAAAAACACGTGTCTAATTTTTATAAAGAAATAATGACCGACGTTGACCCTTGCAATTACCCTGGGGGTCATATCGAGGCTAAGAGAAATTTTTCGATTTACTGTTCAGCACTAAAAGGGTCGTAAAAAAAACTTTTATAATATTTATTGTTTAATATCGTAGAGTCTGCAATTGCTCGAATACAATAAACTATCGATGGAATGTGTTGGGAATAATTGAAGCTTTAATAATTGAAAAAAAATCGATTCTACCGAAGGAAGAACGGAATTAATTCATCGAAAAAGACAGCAGATAGAATCTCAGTGTCCTTCGAGGGGGTTTGAAAGTGTGCTTGTTGGTTAAATTTTAATCGGAATCGCCGGTAATGATATTCTGTTGAATATCGAACCACTTTTATGACATGAATATTTCGAATCGTCGATTATAGCACGAAATTGAATGAATGAGATAAAATCATTTGGATGAATAACAGAAGACACGTCCCTCAATATTATGAATTATTTTATAAATTAATTTGTAAAATCCAATCATCGATATAAATGTAACAAATACATTGACAATGCGAGGTTTACAAAATGCTTGATTCAATGGCAAAAGAAAATTGATAATTGTTCGATGTTGCATCAATTAATTTTACTCTGGTACAGAAATCCCAATGGATTCTTGTGATATTGTACGTTCGAGGCGTTTCGCTGTAACCAAATTATCAGCATCATTTTCGATCATATATTGGCCCAGCAAATTGACGTGATTATATTAATACATACGACTATATACATTTATATGGGAATAGAGTATCGTCATGATGATGCACTTCACCATACGCGCTATAGTATGAATATGGACGTATATATAAGTCACACCTGGTCCAATGATTGGGTGACCTCAATCGCGTATATATAAACGCAATCATTTCATGGGTTGTTTGTCCCATGAATCTGTTGTAACGATTTCCAAAGGTTTTTTCATCTTTAACAAATTATTTCATCCTCTCTGGGCTTTTTTTTTTTATTCTGACATCCAAAGCTTTCGTTCCGACGATATTGCCAATGGAAAAAACAAAACAATTAAAAAAAAAACAATTGCCCGAAAGATTAATCGAGGATTTTCTGTCGATGGAAAATTGAAATAATTCATTCGCATTGAATCAACAAAATTGAGATGCAATTAATGAAAAACATTTGCCTGATTTTTAATTAATCATTTTAATTATTATTCATGGATTATAATGGGATTCTCATGATCCTCTTGGCTCGTGAAAATGTTTACGTTCGATACAAACATTCAAACTCGTTCCATATTCCCCCACCAACCATTTTTTCAATCATACGAATTTTGGTATTCATATTTCGTCATTATTATAGATACTTGTGTCAATACGCGTGGAATGTAACGCCAACAGGATGAAGTAAATGCTGCGGGAGTTTGGTGCGTGCCACTAAATTCCTCGCGGTCTTTCGTATATACATGCTTAATACACTGACGGTTTGCACGACCTTGCCACTATAACCAAGGTCTCGAGACACATAACCAAATTCATTTTCGTAACAGATGTCGAAATTTTACTTCGGTGACAGATGTTTCTACGGCGTGCAAATTTTTTTATTATCACTTTTTGCCTCTTTCATTATATCACCCTCTATATCTATAGTTTTCTGTACTTTTATATGGAACGAAGCATAAGACTGCGTACGAGAAATGAAATTTTTCTTTTTTTTTTTTCGCTCATCGATCGGACCTAATGGTTTTGACAATGTTTTTTTCGTAAGAAATTGAATAATTAATTTTTCCAAATGAAAAATCACACGTGGATCGTAATTTTAATCATTTTATCATTATTTTATTTTGAAAAAGATAAAAATTGGACCGTTTATGACTTCAAAGGTTTTTTTTTACTTCCTATCATCTTGACGATAATTTTGAAATATAATTCTTTGAAAAAGAGGGCAAGAGACAGTTATAGGAACAGTGGATTCAAGTGGGTAGTTTACTCGTCCTTGCGTCGACTGTCATATCGAGTTTATATATCTATAGGAACCGAGTTAGGGTGTAATCGTGGTACGACAAGAGAAAGAAGGCCGTGCCGGAGGGCGTCGGCATTTAGCTCGACGCCGGAGTTCGGTGACACGAAAAGAGTGTGCCCACCGAACGTTTTCCGCTTCCGGTACAATTCTGAACCCCCGGTATATTCCACGGGGAGCCTGCGACTTCCGTACTCGTCGCAGACACTCCAACAAGACTTTCAACCCCTTTACTTCGTCGGGGGACACTCGACTAAACCACCGCCTATAGTAAATATGCTCCCGAGAGAATTTTCGGTAACCCTCGATTCTCATACTTTTCCCTACACTTTTTTTTTCACCTTTTCTTCTTTCTTCAGTTCTCTAACGACCACTGCAGTATCCTTCCTGCTGCCAAAGTGAAAAAGTTAATAAGAAACGTCATGCACGTACAGAAAATTTATAAAAAAGTTCACTCCAAAAAAGTCATTTCTCTCTGGGCCCTTTTTTCTTAATGAAAAACTTGAATTACGATTTTTCCAACAAATTATTACAACGCCATTAACGAGGTTCACGCGCCATAATTATTATTCATTTTTACTTCATTTTATAATTTATTTTTTTTCACGATATTAATTTTTACGATTTTAATTATAATTATGCTTGATTCGAATATTTCAAAAATTTTCAAAAGTGCAGAAAATTTCGATAAATCTAAATTAAAAAATTAAATTAAAGAAATATCTTGCATTTAGGCTTTTTTTTCTCTAAATTATAAATTCGAATGAAATATTTATCTGCATTTTTCGTTTATGGATCAGTTTGAATGACAGAAATTTTGAGTCACGGACATAAAGTTTTTACAAATAAAATATATTTTTTAAGTTTTATGTGAATCTCCAAAATTGCGGAATAGCAATGTTTTGAATCTTGAATAATGCATCTCTTTAAACTGATGGTTTTTTTTTCTTCCTTTTTTGATTAGATCCAGATAAAAATTGTTAATTCCGATCGATAAAGATAGAGATTTGGATGGAATAAGAAAAATAAGAGAAAACCATTCAACGCCTTCTCTCCGTTTTGTTACCAAAGATTTTCGCAGCGTATATTTTTCATAAAAAATGTCACGCGGACTAAGAAATTGGGTCTTATTGTTCAGATTCCGCAAGGAAGAAGAAAAAAAAGAATCCATTTGAAGGGTGAAAGATTTGAGAGAGGGATGATTGTAGGGTTTACGATGACATTCGTTCTTTCGACCCCTCTTATCCTATTTATTTTCTCCTTTTTCATGCTGTCGAATAATTATAGGTCCTTCATTGTGTGTACGAGTAAGAGAGACGAGGTTCATTACGCATGTATAGGCCCCACGATGATTAATCTGGCACGAACTTTTACTTTTCCTTTGACGACTTCCTCGATCGATCGTTTAATCGATCTTCGTCACTCACCGGGTAGATAGGTGCGAGAGAGCTATTTTCATATTCTTTATAGTCATGATTATATACAGTAACATGGAGATCGTCAACTATTCAATGAATAATTACACAAATCTATGGCTGACTCCAAGCTGCTTCCTCTTATCGTTAAAAATTTTTTTTTTTCTATTTTTTCAGTGTCACAAGAATTACGAGCGTAGAAATCAATCGATACGACTACGATTTGAAATCCATTGTTTTTATGTCAAATTTTTTGTCAATTGTGGCTTAAGGTCCGGGAGCGTTTACGAATGAGAAGAAAAGTAGTCTCAGGCTTTATTGACTTTATTGCTAAAATACTAAATCACGTGGTTTGTGTACTCCGCAAACGAATATCTTAAGTTGCTATCAAACACTCCACACAATATCGATAAATATTTTACGCACTATAATTTCATTGAGTTATTTTTATTTGGAAATGGAATAACGAAGTATAAAGAAATTTCGATAGATTTTCAGCATAACACCAAATCCTACATTTTTACATGTGTTTTTATTTGACAGCGTACACTTTAGTTTCGATCATAAATTTATTATACATATTTCAAATAAGATTAATCTTTTTTTGCCCTTTTTTTATTCCATATTTTTATGACAGGAGAATAATAAATAATAATAAAAAAACTTGAAAAAAAAAATCTCTAAGCTTCGCAGGCACGAACGTTTCTTAATACTAAATTTTTCACATGCCTCGACTGCCTCGTGACACTTGAACTGAGCGAATGAAACAGAGGTCGTGATGATGCTCTAGGAGTTTGTTGAATTCGTCGCTCTTCGTCTGGTGTCACTGTCCCTGGCTCACGATCTTATGAATTATATTTTTCTCATGAATCATTCATGCGCATTTTAACATCTTATATTTCGTGAAGAAAACTGCTATCCCATTTTATATAGATATAGATTTTTTTTTTTTGCAAACCAACGTGATAAGAAGTCTCAAAGTATCCAAAGTCCGAGGAAGGAAGACAACAGGGATGGGTATCGTTGACGACGAAATGAAGATGGAGACGTAGAAAGTGAACTGCGAAAGCTCAAGAACGAAGCAACGTACCCAGAGGGTCGTGCAGCATCGCAAAACTTTTGGTGCATATAAATCGATAACTTAAAGTCAAAAAGGCGTAATTCCTTCGGTTTTTCTAGATTCAATGCTTTCCCTCGAGTCTCTTTATCAATCAACAGTTTTTATATCGTTGCATCATCACGACGGAAAGAGAGATAGAAAAAGTTAAAGACTCTAAAAATGTCTCTGAATAACTCTTCGGAATATTTATGTCGCTAAAACTTCTGTCTTCCCATAACCAACCTTAAATCTATAGCTTTTTTCATCCTTTTTTTTTTATAACTCTGGCGATCGATGTCTTATAACGATTCTCATCATACCATGGAAAACTTGAATCTCATGAAAAACAGAAGAGTCTTCGAGAAAAAGGAAAAAAAAAACGAGTCTCGAACAGAAATTTTATTCTCATCAAAAATCCCACCATTGTATTTCTAGTCAACATTTTCATTGAAATCAATTTCGTTGAATTTTGATGATTTATTGCGTTTTAAGTTTTTTACATCCATGCAATTTTTTTTTTTTTTATACATAAGTCGATGGTAATAAATATAATGGCTCGAAATTAAGTTAAGAGTTCCATTTTTTTACCAACCAGTATATTGACCCATGGGCCAAGATTTTTGATAAATAATTAAAGACGACGAAATTTTCAAATTCTAAGAAATTCACGAAAATCGCTATAATTGTTTTTTTTTTTTCATTTGAAACTAAAATCCCAGTCTCGTACGATTGCAAGAAGAAATGTTGAGGTAACTAAAAATAATGAGACAAGTAATTACTTCCGGTGTGTGGTTGAAAATCATTACTTTCGTGTCACGTTTCGTATTGATTCGCTTTTTTTTTTTTATCGATAATTCGAGTTTCTGGAGCTGTTCAATCAAAAGTTTCGATAATTATTTCCAGCATAAAAATATATTCGCCTCGTTCCACGTTGAAAATGTTGTTCCATATCTGAATATTATTGGAAACCATCGTAATTGGTCTTAATTATTTCCTCTTTCGTTAATTTCAATAGATTCGAAGATTTGTTTTTTTTTTTTGTTTAATTTATCCAACAATGATGATATTTTCTTGATTATTTGACATACAAGAGTTTTCTTCTATAGAAGAAGTCTTTGGTGTAAATTTTTTTTTATTTTTTATTTTTGTTATTTGGTGTAAAAGTTGATCGTTGTTTACGTGAAATAGACGCTGTCAAAATAATCTCCGATCCACTGTTTCTATCATTGTTCGTGTCATTTTCTGACGAAGTTTTCATTTTTTTTTTTTTTCATTTTTGTTGACACAAAAATCGAGGTGATTTTTTCAATAATAATTCTTTCAACGTACGGTGCGAAATGTTTTCATTTGTTGACATCGTTGTTACGGATGCTACGAATCTTCATTAGACTTTTCTTTGCTGGAGTAATATATCGAAAGACAAGAGGTCAATCTTCACTAGCTCGAAACGAATGAAAGTTATTTTCCCTTCGTTTCTCTATCTCGGAATTGATGCCACTTTTGGAAGGGTCCGGATTTCGGATCCTCTCTTTTATTACCATCCTCCCTTTTCCTTTACTATTTTCGCCTTTATATCTTTCAACATTCGCCGGTACTTTGGAGAAGCTCTTTTTGCCATGAGCATGAGAAAATTGTGAGAAGAAATTGCCACCGAGAAAGCAACACCCTGTAAACGTTTTCCATACTATAATTTCGACCATTGAGTCTCTTTTTAAACACTTCCGCTTTTTTTTTTTTTTATACGAGGCTTGATTAATTGATGCTAGAAATAATTTTTTTTCCTTCGACGAAAAGTACATTGAAATTACATTCGTTTATGAAAATATTGCAAAAGAGGCTTGAGAAAAAATACGTAAATTATTATACTGTCATTTGAATGATCAATAAAATATGCGATAGAAAAATAACGGGGGGAGCGTGAGGAAAATGCTCATATCGCGAGTATAAGCACGCGAGTTGAAAAAAAAAAAGAAAAGCCCGTGGCCAGGACGCGATATTTATGAACCACCCTGTGCGTGACGATGCTCTCTCTTTCTCTTTCTCTCTCATTCTCTGTTTCTCGCGTATGTATTTTGTGCTTTAGTTGGATCGATATTCGCATCGTTTTACGTGAAAGGCACGTGGAATATTCGAGGCCACAAGAGAGAGAATGAGACAGAGAAGGAACGATGACGAGGAGGATACTGCCGCGAAAATCTCATGAATTTCGTGCACGCTCGTTGCCAGAAGCGCGCACTAAAAACGAACTACGCGGTCGATGATGGCAATTTACTCAGTGAAAGAACAAATAAGTGTACTGAAAAATAAAATAATTGTGCGCAATAAAATCGTCTCTCTCTCTCTCTCTCTCTCTCTTGACGATTGTCCATTTTAGCGACAATGGCATGTAAAAGAAAATGAAATTACAGGAAGAATATAATTTCATTTTAAATCTGTGCGTATTGCGAATCTAAATTCTGGACTTTTTAATTAACGAAAGTATAATTAATTTTCAAATGAAACGAGGTTCCTTTTCCATTTAATTTCATTTTACAACAAGTGTTATTTGTATATAATAGTTATGTTTGGAAAGCAGGTCGAGTTCACTTGCTTTGCTCTTCTGATCTAGCGAAAAATATAAATCAAAGAGAAGACGAGAAGAAGTAATGGAGGATCTTGAACGACTCTGAAAACTTCATCTACCGAATGCTTATATTATTTTCCTCTTCTCTTTAGACCCTTTCCTACTATTCTCGAGCAATCTTCCTCTCTCTCTTTATCTCTCTCTTCTCCATTTTCAATTTCATTATTATTCCTTTGTGAAAAATTTAACGAGAGCTCACGGAATAAAACACTCGAGCGCCTCCTTGTCTATATTGCAGATAAACCGCTTGATGCATTGCCGCTATTCTGATATTATTATCTCCGTTCAATGTCAACCAAATACGACAATATATGGATCATTCTATGTCAAATATTTATCAAATTCAAACTATAATAGCTAAAGAAACTTAGAACGTTGGATACGATCAGAATTCATTAAAAAAGTAAAATATTTGTTAAATCACTCGTCCACTTTTTGACAAACATTCACATCAGTAAAGATTGCACAATTTTACACTCGATCGTATGGAGAGAAGTAAAAAAAATTGACATTTCATTAAATAACTTTGAAACTTTTAAACAAATTTTTTATCTTTTTTATATCTCAATAACAGAGGAACAAATAATGACAAAATTTGTCTAAAAAAATCAAGAATTTTGACAGTTTAGTTCCAGAGAGACAGCGAATAAATATTTTTCCAATAAATGTAGGAAATGCGATTATTTCACAAATTCTAAACTTCATATTAAATCTTTTTTCTAATAGTTTATTTATTTTTTATATTCCTATGGGATATAACAAAACAATTTTGGATTTTCTATAAAAATCCAGTTATCAGAATACATTTGATTTTATTATAATATTTTTAACGAAAAGCTCCATGTATTTAAATTTGGAATAAATGTAACTGACAGATAAATACATTCGAATAATATGAACATAACTATATATTTGTCGAGTATGTATTGCGAATATAGTTGTAGGGTTGGATAGAATCCCAGGAGCGGGATATCCCCTTCGAGGACACTTCGAGAAAAGATACGATGCCATTACCAGAAAGGAAAAGCTCTTCTTTCCATCTTTCTTCTTCCTTATAAGAGTCTCCTCCTTGTTTAGCTCTCTTGCTTTCTAGTTGAAGTTTCGTTCTGTATGTATGGTAGTAACAGGAGCTTCTTCAACGTCTTTCGTACTTTCGTCCTCGAGGATTAAGACGGTTCCGCCTTTGCTCAACCCTCCTTTATCCGCTGGTCACTCTTCTCGTATCTTCTGTTTTCTTTCTTCCTATTCTTTTTCTGCTTGTTTTAGCCCTCTCTCCCTTGGGTTTCTTCTCCCTTTCCAAGCTTCGTCCTCTATTTCCCTGTTCGCAAGTTCTGACGAAAGGATCAGGAATGTGGAGGGAGGTGGTGCTGGCAGCAGGAAAGAGAGACAAAGAGATAAATACAAGGACGTCTTTCAGCCTCAGCGAGCTTTTCACCCCTTGTCGTCAACATCGTTCTCGTCACAGAGCGTTTTGTTACGGCTGCTGCTATCCTCCGCCATGATAATGCGTGAAAAAAACAGAACGGTTTTATCTCACCTCCGAGGAACGAGCTTTGTTTCCCTAGCCTCAATTTATCCCTTTGTCATTTTTATTCGCAGGGGCGATGAACAGAGTGAAAAGTTTCCTCATCATCGTTTTCGCTTTCATCTATACATATGTCCTTCTAATAAATATCTTATCGCAACTTTTGCACGCAGATTCTTTCACTTAAGGAGTTTTGGTACAAATCATACGATGTAATGGTTCAGCTTATCTTTAGGAAGAATCAGGGGGGAAATTCTATTGTTCTCAAACAAAGCGCTAGCTTCACACAACAAAATTTCGTATAAAAATTACATGATTGCTGAAAAATTGATCGTTTTCATTGACAAATAAATGAATAATTAATAAACGATGCAAACGAATTATTTCATTTTCTGGTGGCATTATTGTAACGATATTTCGAGTGGTTTGACAGTTTTTTATAATCTTGTTTACATTTTTTCGTATTGTTTCATGCACATAACTAAAGTTCAGGGATAGCGTAGGCATGTCTCTGTTAAAAAGTGACTTTTCATTTGAGAATTTTGTGGAAACGGTGCGGACAATCGTTTTGAAACTTGGAGGACATATTCAGGATGAGTCAAAGAATGTACTGTAGAAATTTGAATAAAATTGTTACATTTCGTCACTCGTACCGAAACTCCTTAAATGTTTAGGAAACAAGAGTAAAAAAAGCTTTTTCACGCATTTTTTTTTTATTTCAAAGATTCAGGGACCTCCAGAGAGACAAATCTGGAAAATCTAGCCACCCTCTTCATCCTTGGATTTTCAGTATTTCACGAATCTATTGAACAAGATTTTAACAAATGTAAACTCTCGCAAAACTGATATAGGATTGTTTTTTTCTCTGGTACAAAATGTAATAGTTTTCAGCGAGCAAAAATCTACGGTCTGCCGCAAATAGAAAGGTTGAAACTTATGGTAACCGTTGCTTTTCGTGTCGGCTACCAGAAACATAACGTTCACGTAACTACTATATATGGCGGCGGTGTTTACGTATATACTGATGTACAGCAGCTACAATAGGAGTTTTCCCGATGCAGAACCATATTGTTCGAACTGGTCGAATTTTCCTTCTCTCTTTCTCTCGCTTTTTCCCTTTCTCGTTGTTGGCCAACCATCCGGTGGCCTTGATTTATTTGATGGTTTTCCGAACGAGGAAAACGTTTGGTTGGAAGGATACTTTGCCACCTAGAATCGTTCCTCGCGCCACTATAACCTCTATAATATGTCACATAAAACGTTGACTCTCGTATCCTCGAATTAACAATCCTTCGTAAACACCGCTTCGCACGTTGTACCAGAAACAAGCATTTTCATCCCTTATGACATATAACACAGGACGAATTACATTTGAAACACGTTGACTTCAAAATAACGGGGTCAAAGGGTCAAAACGATATTCTGAAGTTTTTCATTGATACCAATTTCTATTTTTTATCTTTAATCGTTTTCGGATTGAAGTCAAATTTCCACAGAGTCAAAAAATCAGGTTTTATGTTATTATGACTTTATGCTTTGGTTGAAAAAAAGTTTAATCTTGTCATCTGAACTTAAAAATATACTTTTTTGGACACTTCACCGTAGACGAGTTTTAAGACAAAATTTAATTTTGCAATTCCTTATTTTGAGTGAATTTTTTCACATTTTTTTCTCAGTCCGAAGATGGAGTGGAAGAGACACGAAACCAGTAGTTTGCGTTCGAAGAAAACTTACAAATCTAGTAGCACAAAAGATTAATATTAATCAATAATTGGCGAGACTCGAGAGAAGATTTCTGTTCCATTTTTCCGAGCATTTTTCTCTCCCATTCTTCATTATTCCAGACTGACGCTATACCTGAATCCATATATTGAAAAACATACATTTCCCATGTACGTTTTTCGTGCAAGGAAATAATTTTGAAATTATTTAACTCTTCAGTCAATCTTCTGTTTATTTTTTTATTTTTCAAGTTTCGTGTTTCGATATTTCTATTGCAGAACCAATTTTTATCTCATAGTCACTGCTTATATTTGCCCTTACAGTCCTCTTCATCTTTCTGCTTTTTCTTAACGAAACTCGAAGCTCTCGAGACTTCAGACTTATGGAAACCCGAGAGGTCGACGTTCCTTTTTTTTTTTTTTTTAGTCCTCTCCGTTCTTCGCTCTCTCTCTCTCTCTCTCGCATCTGCCTCATTCGTAACCGCGCTCAACGTCCTCTCGAGAGCTGATCACGTTGCTTTTTTAACGAGCACACTCGAAACCACTTTTTGCTCCATCTTGTACATTTTCTCTCATATCTCATACGATAAATGTGACTCTATAAATTCTTTAAAACAAATTACAATTTTTTAACGACGCGAACGTGGGTAGAACACAGCGTATTTATTATCTCCAGACTTTATTTCTATAAGTTCATTGCTTCTACTTCGCGGGTTGACAATTTCAAGCTTTTCTTCGTTTTAGGGAAAAAAATTGTCTCGTTTTTCAAGAACGATCGCGAATAATTCGATTTTTTCATTGACATTTCAAATAAATGTGTTCATCGGACACAAAACTTGTGTTGACTCCATTATAACATAACATTAAATTTTTTCCTTCATTTCAAAATCTCGATAACAATATTTATGCTAAAAATACTAATTCCATTGTAACGAAAAAAATTTCTGCCAGTTTTTAATGGTTCAGTGATGATCCTTAAAGGGCTTAAAGGGTTGATGATTAATCCTTACTTGCCACCTGGGGGTAAAAAACTACCCCAGGCCTATATTTCCTTAAATTTAAGTATCCAAAAACTTTAGCATTTTTCTTAGTGTACTTAAATTTAATTTTTGGCTATATAGAGTAAACAATCTTTAAAAAAAGCTTTCAACTTGTTCTAAAACAATTTTCAAGTCGAAATATTCCGTAGTTCATTTTTTATAACGATTTTTGTTCGAAAATAACTGATAAAACAGATTACATAAAGTTTTGAATACAAATAAAAAGTAGAATCATTTTTTTCATCATATAAAGAAATGTATTAGAAAAGATATCAATTGCAATTTTGTTTATAACATTGATTTTAAAATCGTTGTTTCAGTGTGGTGGTTTTCCATGCGTCGAGATGATTGGCCAGCACAAAACGCCAAGAGTGAGTAATCAACATATTTATTATAAAGTTTGATCTCTTTGAATAGAGACGAGTGTGAAGAATGTTTGCGAACGAAAGAAAGTATATAAAAGAGTGTAAAAAAAGGTGTCAAGGTTTATGAAGAAGTTTAAAGTCTGTGCTGAATACATTAAGGCATCTTTTGTTTTTAACGTATTATTCGAGAAAAGAGGGAGAAAAGATCTCGGGCAAAATGTATTTGCGGGTATTCCGTGGCGCCTCCTTACGTAATCGAATTACGCAAATCCAATTGATGAAGTCGAGATAGGTCGCGATATTGCTGTCGAGGGGGTAGACAATGGTGTTTGGTGGGCGGTGGAGGGCAAAGGGTGCAGATAGAGGTGAAAACTACCCCGTCAGACCTCGTTCCACAGCTTTCACTAGTTTCGACGATAATAATACTGGCACTATCTCTAGATATTTATACATATATATATATATATAGCATTGAAAAGCGATTGCGTTCACGTTAGCACGTCGGGCTCGGTTTCCAGACCCCGAACTATCCCCGAGGGGGTTGCTGCAAAATAGAAGCCATGCATTTTGATTCCTCTCAATCGAGCCCTTCGCCCCCTATCCAATGTGTACCATATACAAACATATCTATATATATATGTGTGTGTTTGAATTTTTATTCTGGAAAAAGGGCACAAGTAACAGAGTCTAAAACTTGAAGTAATGGCACAGCAAAGCCATTTCGTTTTTTATACAACATTCACACTTGGTATTCCAGCGAAACGATCTCGTTCTATTCTACGGTCAGGCAACACTTTACTTTTTGTTTTTTTTTTAATTTTTTTTTTTTAATTTTCATGCTGTTTCAGACTCCTTCGATCTCCAGGGAAATAAATATTGATAGAAAATAACTGTGGGCGATAATAACAGAGATTCCAAACATCATTGCAGTTTTGTCTTATCAACTTTACAATATTTTCGGCTTGTTATTTGCGTTTATACTGTGGGGGCAAGATTTCATGTTAAAATTAACGAAAATTCAACCCTTTTTGAAAAATGTTTCATCGTATGACGTTGGTCCTGTGAGAAATTGTAGATAACAACCAGAGGTCGTTAATGATAAAACGTAATGCGTGGTAAATGTTGAATTCCGACAAAAATTATTTTCAAAGTTCTATTTCTACGAAACAGCATAATATTTTAAAACTTTTATTTTTTTCTCTCCCTCGTTTATAACGTGTGCGATTGCGTCAAAATGAAATAAAAGAACAAAATAGAAAAAAAAAAAACAAAACATCCTTTTGTGCAGCCCGTACGTCATGACCAGAAATTCTTTCGCTCAAAACATCGTTTACTGCATATTTGATGAAACACTTTTTCCAATTGTTCTATTATTCAAAATCTCAAGAAACGTGCTGGCAAATTAGTACAATATAAAACATCAGATTTTTCAAATTGTTTAAAAATGACTAATTGCTCACGTTTTTCATTTTTTTTTTTTTTTTTTTTTAATTAAATGTTTTGCTCATGAAGATTCCGCTGTGCTTTTACAATTTGTCTAAGTCATGAAAGCGTTCGCCTCAGAATCGATTAATGACCAATTATATTCAATATTTAATATTTATCGATGTTTTATTCAAAATTTTAAGTAAAAATCAACGTAGAATCATGCAGCAACTCTCAAAAGCCACGAAATTCTCAACAAAAAATCTTTTAAGAAAAAAAAAAAGGCTTAGGATTGACCTCGTAGGGTCCATACTTGGCCAATGCTAAGCCGATTGTAAATTTCTTTCAATCGATGTATAATCGTAAGAAAATTCTAATCATATAATCAAACTTTTACAATATTGATTTCAAGAGAATCATGAAGTAGTCCACAGAATAATTTGAAATTCATAAAATCTTGTTGAAAATTGATGAATTTTTGGTATTCGATATGCTGTTTTGGAATGTTGATTAGTACAGACGTCTGTAAATCATTTGCAGCGGTGGCTCTTCAAACCCATATGTTAACGAGATAGAGAATATCCATTCGGTGGCTTCATATTAGCTATTAGGAAAATTCGCTTGCACGCGTCACGGGGACAAACACATGTTCGCAAATACCAAGTACATGACGCGATAGTTATACGTCTATGCATGCATTAAGCGTTCCCAGCTCGAAACCTCCCTCGCTACATCCGGGTTTGTAATTAAGCGTGGCGTGCATGCGTTATGTGTGTATCGGACATATATTGTATACAGGCACATTCGCATGAGATTGGGAACAAGGGAGATGACGAAGGAGATGTGACCATCGGACCAAAAACGAGAGAGAGAGAGAAGAGAGAGAGAGAGAGTGAGAGAGAGAGAGAGAGAGAGCATTGGATGTCGCAGATTCGAAGAGCTTTGCATCTCGAATAATCAGTAGAATACGATACGTGTAACAGCATTACGTGATCTGACAAGTATAAGTGCGACGAGTGCAGTAAATACCCAGAGAGAAACGAAAATCCGATGTTCGCCAAAACCGTCATGTTAATGAATCTTATTCCAAAGTTTGACTAAATTGATTAAAGTAGCATCGAATGTTCATGAATATTATAAAAAATTTGATTAAACTTCTTAAAAAAAGGTTCAGTAGCCTGGGGACAAACAATTTTTCCAGAATTTCATTAATTTCGTACAATTTTTAATTGATGTCCCAAACATTTTTAACTGACACATTTATTAATGAAAAAAATAAAATAAATAAAAACAAAATTCTTTCAAGCTATTTTTCGCAAATTGTAATATTTGCAAGTTAAAATTGAAGTTTTATACGTCGAGCTAAAAGCAGGGATTTTCCTTGAATAACAAATATCACTCGTCTCATTCGTCTCCGCATCGTAATACAATTTAAAAATACTTAAACCTTCATGAAAAATGGGCAAATCGTTTTAAAATATAAATTGAAAAGGTAGAATTGAAATTTATGAAATATCGAAGGATATTATTTGTCTCTAGAAGAATTTGCGTCATATGAATATAACGAAAGAGCTATATATAAACACATACATAATAAAGCTTTACCAAGTATGCTTGGCAAAAGAAAAGCCGAAATACTTGAACGGATTGTCGAAAGCCTGTCGCGTATTCGCGATGTCGAGATCGATCGTGTGCTCCTACACGTGCATCAACCGGCACTTTTATTTTTCGTTTTCTACAAGAGATCGCTATTGTTTTCTCATATACCCGAAAGGAAGTAGGTCAGTCTCGGCTTTGCCGTAAAATATTATCCAGAAGAATAATAATAACATCGATATCGATGTATAGTTGATGGAGTAAAAAAACAAAAATCGATTTCGAAGTACTCGGACGTAGTTTTGATCTCTCGTCCGAGAGAATTTCAATATTTTTGGAAACACTTGGATAAAATTCAACAGTCCAAACATGGACGTGTGGACCGTTTTATCCCGTTGGTAGACTTTTCACGAATAATCTCGCTTTGAGGTTTTTCTCGAATTTTTGTTTATGTATTCATAGTGCAAACATGACAGCGAGGGCTTTTTCTTTGCGTTTTTGTGTGGCCAACGGTCTATAGAGAATTTATATCTATATATATATGCATATAAGTTAATATGTGTGTTTATATATATTTATTTTTCGACTTTTGAAAATGCTTTCCCGGCTTGGGCCGTCGCGTTTAACCACACACCCAAAGTAGGTCAAATGTACCGAGTGTGTGGGCTAGCATACATGTGTGCAAAGTTCTAGAAGCCACATGTGCATGTATACAGTGGTTTGGAGGAGTTGCATCCCAGCCACGAGCTTGCTCTCCGAGGAAGCATTTCTCTCTCTCTCTCTCTCTCTCCTTCTCTCTTTCTCTCTCTCTCTCCTTCTCTCTTTCTCTCTCTCTCTCTCCTTCTCTTTTTTGGTCTTTCTCTCACCCTCTCTTGCAACCCCCAACTTTACCGTATCTCGAGATAGAAACGACGACGATGACGACGACTGGCTATAAGTGGACTGCGTATATCCCACTGACGGACAAATACCCAAGGGTGTCCAATAAATCTGATCTGCAGAGAGAAAGAGAGAGAGAGAGGAAAGATAGCCATCGGGAAATCAACCCTCTGCGACAACGTTGGGCCGTGAAGCGTTAAAATCTTCAAATCTATGCTTAACACGAAGCATTTCAAGTTTTTCTTCTTTCAGAAGCTTAGACGATTTTCTCACTAGTGTATAAAATTAAAAAAAAATAAAACTGTTGCCCCAATTTTATCAATTTTCTGGAATTTTTAAACTTTAAATCGTTGAAACCAATAACAAAAAAAACATCGTAAATTTCCTTAAGATAACACATCAAATGTATAAAAAAATCAAACAGTCAATAATCGTTTTTCTTAGTTATGCATAATTTCGTATTTTAGGGTAATGCTAAAATAAATAACAGACAGTATTTACAACACATTTATTTATCGTCAACCAAATGGATGTGAAATGTTGACATGATTTAATATTAAAAAAAAATTCTTCTATTTTTCAATGTAACTTAGTTGCGATCAGAATTTTTTAATTTTTGAAACTTATTTGAATGCAACCTCGTGGCAGGAAAATCGTAAATATGTGAAATTTTTTTAATAGTCAAAAGTGGTCGATGCGAATAATAGAGCAAGTTTTGTAATTATTTCAATCGATTCGTAACGTCGTTTCAGAAATAATGACACCGTTGCATATTGCATTTGAAATTTGCTAAAAAAAAAAAGAAAGTTTGTTAGTCAATCGATATCAATTGTTTGAATGCTAATAAAGCAATTTTATTTCGTCACTTATGTGAATAATGTATTGCACAAGACATTAGCTAACTCGTGTACAAAGTTGATCGTTCAAGGTCTTCGACCAGGAATAGTAGAAAAAATATTTTTATCATTGTGAAAGATATTAATTGTAGTATGCAAAGGTTAATGTATTATGAATGGGAGACCGGAGTAATATTCGAAGTCACGCGAGTCTATGTGACCTTGACCCTATAGTTTTATCGACTTTTATTTTTCTATATCAGAAAAAATTGAAGGAAAAGGATTACGAGTGCGAGAAAAATGCCTCGAGGGAACTTGATCACATGACTCTGCCTCCTTTTTTTAGCTCTCACGCTTTTTTTTTTCCAACCTTTCTTATACATAAGTGACGATTTTATCGATTCGATCACCGATACATACAGTAAACCCAGCTCTAAGAACGAACCTTTGTGAATAAAAACAGGTAGATCTTCGATGAAGTTTGTGATAAAGAGAAAAAAAAGGTTGAAAGAGTCTTCTGTTCCAGAGCTTCGTATTCGAGTACGTAATTCATTATTTTTTTGATATGAAAACGAATACATATCAATGATCCATCCATATTCATAGTCAATTTGTAGGGGTTTGTTAGGGCTGATAAAAAATGAAATTTCGACTGGTCTCTGTGTAACACCATTTGTGCCCATATTTCAATCCATGTAACGTGTATAATTAAAAAATCTATTCGTTATCGTGTGAAACATTAAATGTGCATGGATAAAAGCATCCATTTGTAAATGCATCTTTACATTAATTCAAGAATTATCACTGATGGTCACGTTAACTGGACAATGGGAGAGATAATTGAATTTTTATTACGATCGTCACCATTTTTTGATGACGTTTATGTTGGAAATGCCAATTTTTTTTTTTTTTTTTCATCCTTCGAATTAAAAGTGGATTTAAATGATATTCCATCAAATTTAAAAAGCTCCATTCGAGCCAGTTCAATCAATGGGATTAATTCAACATTTAACGAAATTAAACTACAACTCAAAATTAAATTACGCTCTTTTTTTCTTTTTTTTTCTTCTTTTCTAAATCTTCTGCAATTGCAGAACCATACGTTGCTTTTAATCATTATTATAGTATTAATGAACACATTCCATGCTCGAAATAACTCGGATAAAATATCATGTCATCCAGAGTAAGAACGAAGTAGTAACTCAAAGAAAGGTACTGTCACTTTTGGATATTTCCATCCGACTAGGTCCTCCCATCTATCAGGGGATCGTATCGTCTCAATTATACATATATACATTGTCCAGTATCTTTTTGCCCTATCCTTCAAATTCCAGAAATGCCAGAGTAGCTTAAATAAGAGAGAAAAATTTCCAGAAGGATAGAGACGTGAGATACCTGTCTGTTTTTGCGGCATCGGGATAGTACTCCAATACTTTTAGAGCCTGCTCCACAACGGCATTATGATGTCTATTATGCATTGTGAAATTTGCATTCGTAGACGAACACGAAAGGCGAGTGATGCGATGAGAAACGAACAGATTCAAACTCGCAGACAGTTATACGTTTACATAGCTATAAATATATCGCTGTTTATATATATTTAGGGGAACATGGGGCAAAATGGACCCCTGGGGTAAAGCGGGCAATCCAAATTCTTTTGTTTTTCGGGGAACATGGGTTCTTCCAAAAATGAAGGAAAGTCAAACTTTTCTTCGAATTTGATCGTCCTTCATTTTTGGGAGATGCCACTTTGCCCCAAACATAAAAAATTTTGCATTACCCGCTTTGCCCCAGGGGTCCATTTTGCCCCATGTTCCCCTATATAGTGTAAAACGGGGGTGAGTTGCAATTTCTCTCGATCTTCATCCTTGCATCGCTGCGTTCTATCTCCCTTCCACCCCAGGAAATGGATCTTATCAATGCGAATGCATAATTCCGAGGTAATGGCCACCTGAGTCTTCACTGCATCCAGAATTCACTCGCACTCGCTCTTTCGCACAGAAATATCGAGAATGGCGGATTCTCCACTGAACTTTCAACCTCCCAACGTCCAACTTACGTCCTTTTATCTTAAACAGCATTGTGCCTCGAATCAGAGTGCATCAGACGTTCGAAGACGTCTGATATGACTGTGCGCAACCCCCTGATAGTGCGAACGACCCCGCCTCTCTGATTCGTCACTCTCTCGATGTAACGTCATCATTCGATCAACTTGTTTAACTATATATACCATTATTACTGCACATACATTCATGCATATCTACATTTATGTATAATACGTTGGAACATGTACCTCTCGAGCTGCTAAATCCAGTACATTACGATGTATACATATCTTCATGAATATGGATCCTATAATATGTAATCCTTTCTCACAGATAATTGCAGTGTCAAAATGTTGGTAATCCTTGATGTAATGGTGCTCCTTCGAAAATGGTATTTCGATAATTCCAACAGTTGCAGTTAATTAGCGTTAGCTTAATTATATTAAAAAAAGAAGAAAAAACACAAACAGTTTGTTTAACTTGTAAAATACTTTTCTTTGGATCATTGAGATGCTGCTAGGAATTTTTGATGTTTTGATTGTGTTGTTAATTTGCAAAAAAATCGTTTTTTCTTCCCTTTACAAAGACTCAGTGATTTATAAAATCTGAAAATTTAATACATTCGCTTATCATTGGAATAATGTTCATTGCATATCCCAAATATGAAACTTTCAGTGGATTCTGGCAGTAGATCAAGTCAGTATATGGTCAGGCTCAAAATATATTCATTTTCCAATATTAATTTCAGAGAAGATTTCATATAAAGTGATAAAATTGATTAAAGTCGACAAAAGCAATCGTCCTTTCAATCTTTCTCTCGTAATAAATATATATTCTGATTTCTATAGTCAGTAACTATCACATTTTTCTCAGCATATTCAGACTTCGTGAATCTCAATGCTAATGGAATCTTCAATCGATCTTTAATGGAGTCGTCTTACGGATGACACTTTTATCGTCGCACTTTCTTCGGCCAATTTATGAATCGATTTTTATTCACACTCTTTCAATTGCTATTTTCTTATATATCTCGATTGCCGATTGGTACATGTGATCAGCTGCTTCGATAAAAAAAATTCTTTCAGTGAAGCAATGCAAAATTTCCATTATATCAAGTGCGTAAGAACAGAACGCCATTGCAGGGTAAATCAGGCATTTTGCCGAAGCAACTTGATTATTTTTCCAACCTTTTTTCATCTAGAGTATTCCTGCACATATTTAGCAACACATAAGGGAACATGGGGCAAAATGGACCCCTGGGGCAAAGCGGGCAATAAAAAAAAAATTATTTTTGGGGCAAAGTGGACTCTCCCAAAAATAAAGGAAAGTCAAATTTTTCTTCGAATTTGATCTTCCTTCCGCTTTGCCCCAGGGACCCATTTTGCCCCATATTTCTCTACATAGTTACGTATATATGTAGAGCAAAGTCTTAGAAAGATGAAAATCCTGACACCTCCAGGTTTTTCGTAATCCAAGGAAACTCGTATCTGCCCTCTTTTCATATTAATTTTCATTCCGAATCTCAGCATTTTTAAACTCCTTTCAAGTGCAGCAGGTAGAATATTAAGATTCCGAAGTCTTTTTTTTTTTACATTCAACTTTCTTCACACTATTCAAAAGCGATCAGTAACATTCTTCAGATTATAACGATTTAATCTTGAAAAAATCTGTTCCAATCTTTTGCATCTTTTCAATGCTCGATATTTGAAAGAAATTAAATTCCACGATTAAGTAAAATTTGTATTATTTAGACATTTTTAATTAGGATTTATATTAAACTCTCGAATTATAGAGACAGATTTTTTCAACGTTACTTCAAAATGCTCGAATTATTTTTTTCTATCTTGGGATATTACAGAATTTTTTTTACAAATAATTAAACAGAAATACTTGGAGATCTCTGTACTGAAAATAAAAAAATAAAAATATTTGATAAATAAGCAGTGCACGTAACAAATGCAATGCATGCAATTCTCACTCTGAGATTTATAAAGTTGATTTGTCTTCGACTCGGAAGCAACTCATCATATTCAGTTCAAAGAATTCGTAAATAAAGGGAGACCGAAAGTACACGCAAAAACTACGTGTACATCCAAGTGTATGCAACGCCCACTCAGTATACATATACGTTTTAAATCCGCATACAAATGGAGAGGAGAGCCCGGAAGCTGCTCAGCCACTTTTCTTCCTCGCTCTCTCTTTCTCTCTTCCCTTTACACTTTCTTTCACAGACTTTCCTTCCTCTTTATATATTTTACACTCTCGTCTGTCTCACTTTCTACACATACGCACATACGACGTTACACATAACAGGGTAAATGTATACTCGAGAGAGAATCTCGTAGAGCTTAAGGAAAGTGTACAGACATCTTCAAAAACCAAAAATCACAAAAAACATCGGTCTCACAATATTTTTTTTTAACTTTGCATAACGTCATTATTTCTTTGTAACGTCAGATTAAAAAAAAAAATTATTATTTTTACACAAAAAGTATTGTAACGTAAATTTTTTGGGCCCGAATTACACGAAGTTTCATTTTGCAGTCATTTTAATAAATGCCACAGGAAAAATTTGATCGAATTTTCCAGACTGAAGCATTACGAAAATTTTGTAATCTTTTTTTAAAAAGTTAAGCACACGTCGTTTTTTTTAATTATTTATATGTTTTATTATAAATAAATGGAAAAGTTGAATGAAAAATGCAATTTAATTCAGAAAAATGTTATCGACTAAACAAGTAAAATCGTTTCAGTTTTTTTTTTTTTTTGTATATAATCGACTCGCTGAAATAATTTAATTTCACGAGTTTGATGTCCTTTGACTCGAGCAATGTTCCATAAAAATTGAAAAAATGTTATATTTACAGCACGAAATTGAATGAAGAGTTGAAAAAACGAAATTATTTCTGTTTGATTTATATTTGATTGACTAAACTTTAACGAGGCATTTCTTTTTCGTTCTTTGTCGAGTGGGTTTAAAATGACTTTTTATTCTGGAAGGGACACGTGGTTAATGGGTGGCTTGGTCAATCCTTTGATGTGTCGGCGGTAATGAGCGGCCTACACGGACATACATACACATATATAATAATATCGTGAGTCAAGAGTGTTGCTCGTGGACGTCACTGTACGGGCTTTCTCGAAACTAGCCTGAAACAGAGTTATATTAGCATCGCTGCTCGATGCTTTCAGGCGAGTACATCGATGTTCTTGTCAATGGGAAACTACTCGATTCTTTATCCTCGATCCTTATGTACATATATGTATATTTATTCGTCAATATATTGCATATTACGTAGCAAAAAAAAAAAGAAAAAAAAGCACTGCAGTCGACTCTCGACAAACGGAAGGATGCGGTCTTTGATGTGGTTTTTCTGGCTTTTCATACGACACAATGTCAAAGAAATAAAAACGAAGAGTATAAAGAAAAAGTACAGTAAAGAGCCTCTCCCACGTACAACGTGACTCCGAAGAAAAAAAAAAAGAAAACTTTGTAAAACCTTCGCAAAGAACGGTTTACGGAGTTGTCTCGTTTCAGATTTGCAAACTGCTCATTTTTGCAACAGGAACACATTTTTACTCGATGCTTTTAAAACTTGACTCTTTATGTTTTTTTTTACGAATTTTTAAACGATAATTCATCAGGTGCTCGTTAATTGACACTCGAGGACTAGTGTCGAGTAAAGAAAATTTCATGTTTTTATGGCACATTTTTGAGCGCAGTCTGAAAAACGACTTGAGCTTGACTGTCTGCTGTTTAACTTTCCTCTTTTGATGTTCTGTACACACAGGAAATATCCTCGCCACCTTTGTACCAAAAAGCTTGCCAAAGGACACACCATTTTGGCTGGAAATATAGCTCATGGGAGAAATCAGTCGCGTTACGTTATGGTCGAGCAAGCATTACATGTGCAGACATTCGAGATTCCTTCTTTTAACAATTCATGCTTCAGTCTCTTCGTTCATTTATCTCTACGATGTCGCTCTGCCAGGACGTTCCTGATGGGCGTGAACAGTAAGGAAAAAAGAGTCAGGGAAAAGAAATACGAACATGATTTCTGTCGAGGTTGAAAGTTCATAAAAATGGGACATCTGACCTTGAATTCCAATTTTCCAGGACTCACTTCACGCAGTAGAATAAAACCTAAAAAAAAAAGAAAAAAAAAGTCCTGAAAAAAGTGCCCTATGTGTGCATTCGGGTTCTATTCCAATACCATGCGTGCATTCCATGAGTTTGACATTCAATTACGACCCTGAGGACGTTTCTACGTTCTGGAAACATTTTTAGAAGAGTTTGGAGAGTTTGGGGTAAAATGAGACACTATGGTAAAGTGTGAAGCAATTTTTAAGAATCAGACTGTGTGCTTCTGGTATCTGAAGACAGTTTACAATCTTTTAAGTATTTTAATATTTTTATTTTAGGTAAGACTGTGAGAGAAATCAAAATATTTGATAACTGACAGTAAATTATCAATAACTAGAGAAAACCCCTTTTTGCCACCTTGAGGTACAAAACTAGCCCAAGCCCATATTTCCTTTTTCTCATTTTTCCACTTTTGGTGGCTTTAGCATTTTTTTTAGTCTATTTAAATTGAATTTTTGGCTATATGAAGTAAAGAATCTTTAAAAAAAAGCTTTCAATATATTCTAAAACAATTTTCAAGTCGAAATATTCAGTAGTTCATTTTTTATAAGAATTTTTGTCACTGGGGTACAAATCTACCCCATGGTGGCAAGAACGTAATTCTGCAGAGGTGTGGCAAGTAAGGGTTGAAAAATAAGGGGTACACTAAAAATAATTGATTTTCATGAGTGAATATTTCTGAATGACATGCAAATTTTTTTCAGTCCCCAACCTGCCATTTTTCTCGTGTCTCTTTTTATCCATGTCTCCCATATTTTCTTCGCCTTAACAGAACATATATTTTTAATGGTAGTACGAACCAAAGCAGAATATATAAATATATCGTTAACTAAGAGAAATAAAGGCGTATCTAAGATGATTCAACGTTTTAGATTCTCTAAGATACGTCCTCTTGAATTTGATCGGTTTATGTATATTGTAAATCATTGGATATAAGCTATCGCATAGGGGTTACCAACGAAATGGAACGGTATCGATGTATATATCTGCGTCCTTGAGATATCCTTATCCATCGAAGCCTCTGAAATGAGCTTTTTTTCCAAAGCTCTCTCATCCTAAAAGGATCAACGGCGCCTGATTACCCGTAATGGGGTTTAGTTTTAAGCCCCGCTCGACTCGTCCCGAAACCGCAATACTCTCTCTCTCTCTCTTTTTCTCTCAGCTCCACTCAATGTCCAAAATCTCGATTATTTTTCACTCATCGTCAAGCTTCATGTGCATTATATTTTGAACGTATTATTATTATTATTTTTTTTTTGTAAATAACTATAAAAATCACACACGAACGGAAGGACCTTATGGAACTTTTTATAGTATTGTCTTTTCGTCACGATTTATTGGATACAACAAAAAATAGCGTCTCTGCTGTCAACTAATTACCAAACTTTCGTATTGTTGTCCAGAAACCCGTTTTCAAAGGCGCATAACTTTCTGGATACAAAACGTTCAAATCGTTTCGAGTTTTTTCAAAAATATTTATTTCTCAAACGTGGTTATTGTTCGTTTTTAAACACGTACAAAATTTTGAATAAAAAAGAAATGTACAATTTTCCAGTTTTGCATGATTTAGTAAAACTATGCTAAACCGGTGTCCTTCGACCTTTATTTTTATATTCGGGAGACTAAAAAGTAGGAAAGTTAAAAAAAAAAAAACAAAAAAAAACTAGTTACATCTGTGACAGAAATGAAATAGTATAGAAAACACTTTTGCGGAGGCAAAAGTGTAGAAAAACGAGAGAGTTGATGCATATCGGAGCACATATGATTGCCTCGGGTGACGTCGAGGTCGAAGGCCGCGTCAGCGAATTAATTGAAAATTCGTTTATACGTCGACGAGCTGAGAGAGAGAGAGAGATTTTTCGGTTGGACATCTGTGGCAAGAACGAGCAAAATAGCTATGTGGCTTCATTTTTTATGATTTTTTTTTTTATCATCTACTATGCTCCGGGTGTGCACAGTCAAAATCGGTTGTTTCAGGCTAAATAGTTGTAAATTTGTAAATTTCCACATGCAACGATTATTCAGTACATTTCATTTGTTTTTTTAAATAAAATTAACGTGACAAATGTGAGAAAAATGTCGTCTTTGTCGTCATTGATTGGACTTAGAACTGTCAGTGTATTAAATTCTAATTAAAATGAGAAATAATCGAAGCAGGTTTGTGATCAACGCAAGGAAACGATTCACAAAGAAAAATGATCGAGAGGGAGACACGAGATGATGAGACAGACTTGATAAAAGTCTACTGTGTACATATAGATCACTGTTCACTATAAATGTGAGAGATTATGGCACCGAATATATATATAGGGGAACATGGGGCAAAATGGACCCCTGGGGCAAAGCGGGCAATTCAAAATTTTTAGCTTTGGAGCAAAGTGGGCTCTCCCAAAAATGAAGGAAGATCAAATTCGAAGAAAAATTTGACTTTTCTTCATTTTTCGGAGAGCCCACTTTGCCCCAAATATAAAAAATTTAGGATAATCCACTTTGCTCCAGGGGTCCATTTTGCCCCATGTTCCCCTATATATATAAATATATATATAACAATAGTATTTCGTGAGAGGAAAACAGGTAGGATAGCGATTGGGGCTGTGGATAATTGGGAATTCGATTTGGAGCACGGAAATAATTGATTCGACGGAGGCACCGAACCGACCCGAGCTCTCGAGTCCAACCCCTTTTCATCTCGTGCCCGCCCCCCTCCTGAAAGGATGTGTTCACGGGATAATGTGTGTACACCACCGATGGGATTCTGTGTGTTCCGGTGTCCGATTGTCATTTAACCCAGACCCCCTAGAATTACCCACGAGAGTCGGTTCATCGGTCCTCCTGACATTCTTCCGTTTGTAATGTATACTTTATTTCTTTTTTTTTTCCCCTCAAATGGGCCTCAATTTCATTTCCTTCAATTCTTGTTTTTGATCACAATTTATTTAATTAAATATATAAATGATCGAATTCAAATAAACTTCGATCTCATGTACTTTTTTAATCGCGATCGTTTAATTGAATTTACGTATTTATCTGTGACCTCGTACCAGTGACGAAATTATTTTTGGAAAACGTAACTCTCGACATTGTTAATAATTTGAATTAAAATTTTTATAAACATCTCATTGAATGGATTTTGAAATTTTTTTTTATAGAAACCATTTTTATGTTTGATAACATTTTTTTAATTAATTTATATATATCTCAATTTTAAAGAAAAATTTATATTTTCAGTCTCATGAAAATTTATCTTTTATTTCTGATAAATATTTGTTTTGACGTTGCTTTCTTCTCCTAATAACGTTCACTATTTTGTCTTCTGACAGAATTTCTAATAAAATGTCACATTTTTAATAAGAATGTTATAACGCAGTCATTTCTATGCAAATAATAAAATTTATATGTTCATATGCGAGAAAAATCATAATGAAACATTAGCTCATGTCACAAAAGATTTGAATTCTTGTTCAAAACAAACTTTTGTGTGGACATTAAGTCCACGTAAGTTTGTTCATCGTTACTTTAATTTTCGTATCCTTTTGAAGAATAAATAGAAACACACAAATAGTAACGAAGGAAAATCCAAAACATGTAAGTGTCGTTCCTCTAAATTGTATTTTACGAGCTTTCACATAAATCTTAGTAGCGAAGGAATTTGACGATATTGCAGGACCTGCAGTCTCGAATTTTCCATCGCAATTTCCAAGCCAGATTTTGTCTCAGTCTCGGGCACAGTGTCTTCGTCGTGTATGACAGAGGGTTGGTCCGTGCGAGAATGCATGCATGCAGAACGGTTTAACTTTTATGGTATTTGGATGGTCCCGTCTCGTTATTCTCCATGGCCGGTCGTTAAAGATTTAGCACCATGGAACAGCATGCAGTGAGTGCTTGTGTAGCTGAGAAATGCTCTTCTATTGCTTCTCGAGTCCTTATTCAAGCTTTACTAACGGACAACCTGCTAAAGATCTTTTCGAATAGCTAATACGATGACGAGTTACCACCTCTATTGTGTTGTTACAAAGCTTGCGAATCTCTACTCTGAGGGACACTAAAATCTCGATTTTAGGATTTTCCTCTGAAGCCCATAGACGTTAAGGGAACATGGGGCAAAATGGGTCCCTGGGGCAAAGCGGGCAATCCAATTTTTTTTATTTTAGGGGCAAAGTGAGCTCTCCCAAAAAAAAATGAAGGAAAGTTGAATTTTTCTTCGAAATTGATCTTCCTCCATTTTTGGGAGAGTCCTTTGCCCCAAAGATATAAAATTTTTCATTGCCTGCTTTGCCCCAGGGGTCCATTTTGCCCCATGTTCCCCTATATATCCAAGAATTACACATTGTCACGTTGTTCGACGTATTTATAGATTGTTTATGAGTGCTCCGTTACTGTGGCATCATCCGATGGTCCTATAAAATGGTTCGAAGTATTACAACGTTCAGGATCCATTGACATGTTCATAAGATCGAAAAAACTTAAAAGTTTCTAGATTACGAAGAAACAATTTTATAAACGAAGAAAAAAACAGAGTTGGTGATAATATAATTTGACAGCTTTCTATTTTTTATGAAAAATTCAATTTCAAATTCTTTTTTAATATTTTTATGACGTCTGTATCTTCCAATGGAAAGCCATTCACTATATAGTCCTATACTCGAAGAACGAACATACTCGGAATGCAATATTGGTAGTGCTCCGAGTAGTTTTGGAGAAAAGAGAAGCCAGAAGATAGAGAAAAAAAAAGGAGACGGTTGGCCGAAGGATTATATGCGGCTTATGTACCGAATCTCACGGGGCCAAGACAAGCCCCGTCCGCCAATATTATACAGTGAAATATAAAGACGAAAAAAAAAAAAAAAAATTATTATAGAAGAACCGAAAACTTTATCTCAACTCTTTCACTTTGCCTCACTTTTATTTGGCAATATTAAACTTTTTATAAGATTCTTTATGGCATAAGTTTTCAACATTTTTATATGCAGATCGTTTTCGTCGAGTTGCGCTCGTTTTGTTTTATTTTTTTCTCTTTTTTTTTTTGCTCATCCTTCCCGATCGAGAGCATTACTCAGAAATTTATTTTGCACAAGAATAAAAAATAAAAAAAATCGTTCTATGGATTATTTAATTCGTTCACTCATCGATACGTCAATAAAATCTTCGATTATTTAATTTATGATTATTATTGATGACCATCGGTTCTTTGGTTCTTTCTGTTTTGTCGATTCTTCATTCTTTGGTCAACCGAACAAAAATACGTTTAGCAATAGGCGACACTAAGTAAATAACGGTATACATTGTGACGACGTGACACAAGACACCGAGGCTGTGGGTTAACCGGGCGTAAAACAGAATTTGACACGATACAGAGGGTGGGAAACGGAAGATTTTGTCGCCTTTTGAGGGTGGATCGAGCGTGGATAATCCGCGCCCACTATCCCACTTATCCGCTGCTCGATTCGGGCAACTGCCAATTTTTCGCTACTCTCGAACTATCTTTGAATACTGTACACATAAAAAAGTGCACGGTATGCAAAGCGTCAAGTGTAAATTTCAGATTGTATTCCTCATCATTTACTATATCATTATTTATTGTCCCAATAAAAAAAAAAAAAAAAAAAAAAATGCAATTTCAATTTTTTTTACAGTTTATTCAATATCGGAATTTCCAAAATTGAGTAGAGTTGAAAATTTGTACAGTTTTCATAGAAACTCGATTTTAAACATGGAACTCGATCGATGAATTATTTTCAAACAAAATTTTAAAGTCTTATAAACAGGACATTTTTTTAAATTTTCAACAGAATCCAAATACAGTTCAATAATTTGATTATTATTTAAAAGTCACTGCTAATAGATGGCCAATAATCAGGATAAACGACAATTATTGTTTTTTTCTTTGCAATTTTATAATTTTTTTAATTCGTTTAATTCACAATAATTGATACCAATTGGTTATAAAAGCAACGTGACTGTTCTGAGTACTTAATAATTGAGTGGCTTACGTTTCAAATAATGCTTGAGGAATAACAAGGCATTTAAACCTTCAAAGGGTTTTGGATCGAACAAGGAATACTGCGTCGGCATCTCTGATCCGATCTCTGAAGAAGAGAAGGGCTAAACCGTTGCAGATTATTGTGCAGAAATCCACTACATAGTCTTGTATTATTTACTATATAATACAACATAATCTTCTTACGGTTGACTGATTGAGCCAAAGCTCCGTGTGTACCGGAATTTAATACCGAACATGTGTAAAAAAAAAAAAAAAAAAAATCGATTATTTTATTTCAATACCCTTTAATTTTATTTCTCTAAATAATCAACCGAAATTAAAAATTTCCAATTCGTCGCTTTTTTCAATTTAAATACTCAATTAATCACAAAAGGTACGAAGTAAAAAATAAATGATGTTGCTCCAATAATATATTTTTATTCAACGTATTTTGTAATACTTTGATAATAATAATAATAATAATAATAATAATAATAATAATAATAATAAATTAATCAATAATAATTAATAATTAATAAATTAATTATCATAATAAATAATAATAGATAATAATAATAATAATATATCGTTGTAATGGACAGAATTTTTCATGAAATATTATTTTGTTAATTACGAGGCTGTATGGACTTTCATAATCTCGAATACTTTTCCCGTAGCTCGAGATAATTTTGAAGATCGTTATAAATTATAAAATATATTGCATGCTGCAAAAGCGATGGAATTTTAATGAGGAAGTCAACTGATGAGATGAAAATGTCGACAGGATTTGATGGACGAAAAAAAATGCTTTTAAAGCAACTTATATTTATGGAGTTGGACAGAATTAGCCGTCAATTTTTCGTTACTGGAGAAACCCCTATCGGTCGGTCGTATAAACTAAAGAGTTAATCTTCAGTTGTCCATAAATTTTGATCAATGATGAACTATTCATAATGTTCTGTCAACCGGTCTTCAGTCTCCTGTACTTTTAGTAATTCCACGTGTTTCCATCTCATATGAAATTACTCGTGTGTCTACGAAGCTTTCGTTCGTTGGAGCGTGCTCCATTTGCATGGAGAGTGCGAAGGGTAGTTTGCTGCTGTAGAGCCCACCAAAAGCTTCCTACGTTACTAACGTTACATCTTCAACCTACACAATGATATGCTGACAAGCAAAGTGTCGTATGTCGAGGACTTTGAAGGCATAGTCGAAGCGAGTCGAGGCCCCGTTCGTTCCTCCATCTTCTATAAGGGAACATGGGGCAAAATGGACCCCCGGGGCAAAGCGGGTTATCGAAAGAAAATGATTTGTGGGGCAAAGTGCGCTCTACCAAAAATGAAGGAAAGTCAAATTTTCCTTTGAATTTGATCTTCCTTCATTTTTGGGAGTGCGGACTATGCCCGAAAAATAAAAAAATTTGGATAACCCGCTTTGCCCCAGGGGTCCATTTTGCCCCATATTTCCCTATATGTTATAGCTTTCAGAATAACGGTTTGACGTGTTTGTGCGTACGTGTCTCTGATGCAAAGACCACCGAGCGTGCATGCACCTCCATCTGCATGCAATTATGCAGCTTCGGCTTGGCCCTAACCATCGATAACCGCCATATATAGCGTGCACTCTGCTGCGCAGCTTCCAAGAGACCCACTCAATATAAACCAAGAACATACAGTCGGACTTGTAACTCACAAGGGAAACAACGTTATATACAATATCAAAAGATTCAACCCCGATTGGCAATCACTTCCAGCAGCGAACCGTATCGATAAAATATACAAGTTTTGATTGTCCCTCAATGATTTTTATGGTTATTCGGACGTCACACCCTCAAACATGATCAATTTTCAGTGACAAAACGATCAAAATCTTTTTTCCTACTCATCTCATTCGAGGCAATTCGATTAAAATTCTGAATTAAATAAATTCTGAACACTAGAACACTAGAAAAAAAATTTTCGATAGTAATTATCAATTTTTTACTCTCGAATCGTCGCAAACAGTAAAAAAAATTTATCAACACGGAAATTTTGTTGGTTTTTAAAATGCGGTTAACACAGTACAGGAAAATTTATTAACGTAAACATTAGAATAATAATGCTCAAATTTTTTAAATTCTTATCATTTTTCGTAAGCAGTATTTTTTGTTTTTTTTTCATCGTTTCTTTCGTTCTTATTTAATCGAAAACAAATAAACATTCAACGTTTTATAACGATTAATTGGAAATGTAGATCGAAGAATTTAGGATTTGCACAGAATTCTGCATTAGTCTCTCCATTTTGTTTTTCCTCTCTCTTTCTCTGCTGCTGCTTCGTTTCTGCAGCATAATGCATTCATCTATGCTGATGTGCGTTTATGTGTGTATGTTTCTTTGGCTTGGCAAACTCTCGAGGTTCTAAGGTTTACGATGTACGTAAGCTCGCTGCATGCTGGGTATTAGTATATATACGTGTAAAGCGTTTTGGAGGTGAAGAGGTGGTGCATACATACACCATGGCCTCGTTTTCTCAACGGATGAACTTCTTGATGGGAATGAGAAACGACGAAGGAGGAAAGACGGAAGCGGCTTTAGCACGTTCTAATGCCTGCACTAGGTAGGTTAGTCTTCGGGCTAAGGAGAAAGCTTCCACCAAACCAACGTCAATTCCAATCGAATATGTACCAGATAATGCAACATTTTGTAAACTACCAACGTTTCAGGATATTATAGACATCATTGTGTGTTTATATTCAATGATTATATACACTCCCAACTCGTCATGTGTTGTACCAATTGACAGATATTTTCAATCAACACTTGCTTTCTACGTCAAATTCAAAATCCTTATTACATTCGTCGAATTACCATTAATTGCAAGATCTCTAATGAAAATACCTTCAAAATATATTCAAGTGCTCTATATTCGTTCGAATATTTTTTTAGAGTAGTCAAAATATTTTTTAGTTCGGATTCATTAAAAGAAAAGAACGAGGGAACAATCATTCTATAGGAATAATTATTAATTATTATTATTTTAATTGTGATTCCGAGAAAAAAAAACGATAATTTTCCCTTAAAAAACAATTTTTCATGGTAAATATATTCATAAGCGTATTATTTCGCGACGATAAAAACGACAGTAGAACATCTCCATAAATAGTCAAACAAAACGAGGGACCAATCATTATATATACTCGAATAACTATTTAATAATTATTAATTATTATTTTAATTGTGATTCTGAGAAGAAAAAAACCATCATTTTCCCTAAAAAACAAATTTTCATGGTAAATATATTCGCAAGCGTATTATTTCGCGACGATAAAAATGACAGTAGAGCATCTCCATGAATAGTCAGACATAGTCCGAATGAATTTCTGACCGACGACAGATCATCAGCCGGAATAATTGTTTCAAACAACGTGGAATGAAAAGCCAGAAGTTTCGTGCTTGAGTCGAATGCTGGAAAAATTGTGGTAACTCGAATAATTTTCGTGTGTCGAGGGAAAAAAAAAGTGAAAATAAAAAAAAATGTATAAATGTGTTTGAGAGACATGTGTTCACGCGTGGGACGAAATGTTGGTTGCTTCGCGGGTTTTGCGGGTCGCGCACGAGCTTATTTAGAATGCGCAAAAGTGCATGACACTTGACACACTGCGGATATGGTCGCGGTGTGGATTGGACGCTGCATTGTGAAATAGAGAGTAAAGAACAGAGAAGAGAAAAAGCGAGAAAAAACAAGGAGAGTCTCCACGTTTCACTTGCTCGCGTCCTCGTTACGTGTAGTGGGCGCGTCCTCGTGTTGGACGTGAATATAGGTGACCAACTGTGTTTTCGAGCTCTGCAAAGACCAAAAGCTCTTTCACTCTTTGCTCGTCGGCCCCCTTAACAGATAGTACAAACATTTCGAGTGTCTCTTGGCGACATGATCACGTACCCAGGCAAAACCATCGCCTTGGACAGACCGCGACTAATCCAAAAATATACAAAAGACAATAATTTAAAAAAAAAAAAAAACATCAATCGAGACTTTTTTAATCACCAGAAGAATTTTTGTAAAATCACCAAATGTAATAATGAATTTGTATTTTAAAAAGAATATATGATTGTAACGTCAAAGTTCGATGCATTACGAAGTTCGCCATTTTGTCTAAATACGATTTTTTTTTTAATTTTTATAATGATAAACACATTCAGACCGGAATAAATCGATGTAACAGGTAGAGTCGATGGCACGATAAAAAGCAATTTTTGGCAAAAATCCAGAAAAGACTTCCGGGGTGTGTACATTACACTGCCAAAAATGTATGACACGCGAGAAGTTTTATCAGAACATTCGTGTCGACAAGAAAAAAGGCACGTTTCGTTTTTAAACTCTCTTTTTTGCTCTTTGATCCATTACTTTTCATGCCCTGCCCTTTTATACTCCATTTTTTTTGTTTCTCTTCTTTTTTTTTTTTTTTTATCATCCTACGCAACTTTAAGACTTTAACGACATTTTCTACACACACGAATAATTCATGTTATGAGATACATAGGGGATGAAAAGTTTTTAATGTCTCTCACGAGTATTTTATCGTCGCAGAATATTTACCTCAAATACGACTTTCAAGAGCTCTTTAATTAAATTATCATTTTTTCCAATAAAAAAACAGTCGATAATCATATTTTCTGATTTCTCAAACGATCTCGCGTGTATTGATCTAAAAAATAAAGTAAAAAAAAAATTAATTTATATTCAGAAATATGAGTGAAAGAAAATTTTACTCCACAAAACTTTTATATCTGACGAAATTTCTTGGCTGTTTGTGTAAAGTTCAAAGATTTACAAAATTCAGTCTCAATTTTGATTCTCTGTGCAATCTCATCAAATGTCTCATCGCTGGTCGATATTTTATTAAAAATTCGAGACTGAAATAATCGCGAAATCAAATTTAAAAGCAGCTTCGCGAGAGGTCAATAGTTCGTTGGGTGATCGGTTCGCGTATCAATCGCCAAGCGAAAAAAAAAAAAAACAAAACAAAAACAACAACAATTTCGAAAATTTTTTTATTTTTCTTTCTTTTTGTTCTGAAAGTCTCGTTGATTGATATTTTATCTAGATTTTTTATCGCACAATTATATTTATTTTTTGTTTAACAACAAAGCTTTTATTAGGTGTCAGTAAAGCTTTCGACATGGTGTGCAACACCATGAAGAGCAAGAACGCATTGTAGCGAGACACCACCGCCTGTGAAAAGGCGATAGAGGAAGGCATAAAAAAAAAATTGAACAACAAAGGGAGACTCGCGGAAGCGTGCCGGGTAGTTTGAGGGAAGGGCAAAGGGGTAAAGGGCGCGTAATAGAAGCTTCGAAGAGTGGGTGGTGGCGTCCGTTGGTTCAAGCGATAAGGGGTCGATGCGAGGTTAATCGCCGCGTTCACACTCGGCGAGCTTGCAAAGCCACTATAGCAACATCAGCGTTCATTCCTCCCCAAACCCACCACTATATTCCTGTTCGTCAGTTCGTTCAAAATCCCTATTTTCATATTATATCATTTTTATCAACATTTTTTAATCGATATTAATTAAACACTCAACCAATTTGTCTTGTTTTTTTCTAAAAAAACAAAAAGATAAATAATTTTCAGACGAAAGTAAATAAAATTGCGAATTCATCGATGTTTTTTTTTTTTTTTTTTTTTTTTTTTTTTTTTTTTTTTTTTTTTTTTTCTCATTATAAATAATGCATCTTTTTCAACGAATCCCTCTTATAAAATGATTTTTCGTTGTTATATCACTGACACGTGTGCCCGGTTACCATTAAATATGAGGCCAATATCAGGTAAACGTAATTTACAACGATATTTTCAAAGTTCAAAGTTCACAGTACATTCAGCCCTGTCTCTGTGTGGTGCGGGATATATAAATGTTAATTTTCAGCATGTTACCTCTGAAGCATTCAGTGAAGACATGAAAAATATCGGATGTAACTGAAATTTCATTGAAACGATTGAAACTTTGATATTGTTGAATATTTCATTATTTCGAAAATGTGGAAATTTACATTTGATTAATTCGAGGAGAATGAATTGAATATAAAGAGTGAAGAGTCTATAAAAGTTATCAAAAGTTATTATTCACAGCTTTTGTAATAATGAAAAAAAAAGCAGCACATGGAAAAACAGATTTTGGTTTCACAATCGATATGTCTCATCAAGTTAGCTTTTCAATATGTCCAAACCGTTTACGGGTTAATTTGAAACGTGAAGGTAACGTCATTGATTCGAAACGCACCCTGAAACACATAAGCGTTGGCTCAAAGTTCGTACAACGTATATAACCTCTTGGAGAAACGCCTCGGGGAGTTATAAGCCGTTCACGGAGAGCCTCCAGTCTCTGGGAAAGCACTCTCGACCTCTCCGGAACCGAATCAGTCAATATATACAGAGGAGAGAGTATACAAACTCCCAAGGTAGGGACACGGGAGAGCCTGGAAGCGATATGCACAGGGAAAGAAAGCTTCGGTTTAATGTTTTCTTCTGGCGACTGGAAAAATGCAACGGAAAAGTATTAAAATAATAGGATCGATACCGCGAGGAAGTAAAAAAATTACATCGAAGTATAGGCTAAAAAAAGCATTTTTTTTTTTTTTCTACAAAGACCTACATTTTGCAGCTTTTTTGTCTTCAATATCGTGACTCGTTGCTGGCAGATATAGTTATTGCGGCTCCCGACAGCGGCATCAAACAGAATTTTCAAAAATCTCCTTCGAAACGATACGAAGAGAGAAAAAAAATAATAATAAAATCGTGGCTTTACGAGAACATTTCAATAAACGAATGCTCTCACTAACGACCTCGTATCTCGTACAATATGCAGAAGAGCTATACATATCAAAAGCTATATGAAGAGAACTTTTTTCAAATAGAGATAAAAAAAGGATATTACACAGTCGTGTTTGTAGAGTTGTCTATTGTTCGGTCAAATTTCAAGCTCTCTATGTGTACAACGGCATACAAATTTACTGGGTATTCTTACAAAGAGCTTTTTTTCATGGGTTCACATTAAAAAAATTAAAAAAAAAAAAAAAAAAAAACAAACATCATATATTTCATGACATTTATTCGCATTGATATTTGTCAAAATTCGTAATTCCAAATAGTTCATCAAAATCAAACTTCGGTTCTTCGAACGAGGTTTTATGGGTTCACATGAAAAAAACAACCAAATATATTTCATGACATTTATTCGCATTGATATTTGTCAAAATTCGTAATTCCAAATAGTTCATCAAAACTAAACTTCGCTTCTTCGAACGACGTTTTATGGGTTCACATGAAAAAAACAACCAAATATATTTCATGACATTTATTCGCATTGATATTTGTCAAAATTCGTAATTCCAAATAGTTCATCAAAATCAAACTTCGCTTCTTCGAACGACGTTTTATGGGTTCACATGAAAAAAACAAACATATATATTTCATGACATTTATTCGCATTGATATTTGTCAAAATTCATAATTCCAAATAGTTCATCAAAATCAAACTTCGCTTCTTCGAACGAGGTTTTATGGGTTCACATGAAAAAAACAAACATATATATTTCATGACATTTATTCGCATTGATATTTGTCAAAATTCGTAATTCCAAATAGTTCATCAAAACTAAACTTCGCTTCTTCGAACGATGTTTGATCTTATACATCTCGACCTGCTATCTGTACATACAAGTGGATGGGGACTTGAATATCGGGAGCGAGGCATACCAAAACGACGACGATACGATTAGATATCGAAACTATGCACAAAGGACTCTCCGCTTCTCTATCTTACCCACTATGCAGCATATGTATAGATAAATTGAGAAACCCTCTTACTCAACGCTTCGTACAGTTCGAAGGTTGCCTGGAATGTGGGTCGATTCTGAGTTTCCAACCTACATCCTACGTCCGGTACACACGCGCACTTGCAAACTTACCTCTCCTAGTTTTGCCTTTCGATCTCTCTCTCTCTCTCCCTCTCTCTCTCTCTCTCTTTCTCTCTCTCTCTCTCTCTTTTTGATACAATTTTCTTCTTTTGCCTGTCTTTTACTTTTTTACCTATGAACCTGCACCCTTCTCCTGTTTCTTACGGAATCTTTCTGTCATTTTTTCATGCGGTTTAAAAGCACACGAGGATAAAGAGCAGAATCATCGAACTAGAGACAGAGATAAAGAGAGAGAAAGAGAAGAAAGAGAGAAAAAGAGAAGAGAGAGATAAAGAATGAGGATGCTTTCAAACCCAGAAGGTGGTTGCAGGTTTCTTGCAACTGTGTGTTCACCTTTTACGTAGTATAGCCAAGTACTCGCTGCGGTAAAGGTAAAGGTCAGGCGACTCTCTCGGTCGGCTGCGTTTTACCTTCTCTTTCTCGTCCCTCTCTTCTCATCCGCCTACTCTCTTACTCTCTCTCTCTCTCTCTTTCTTTCTCTTGCTTTCATATACGAATCCTTATAGAGTGAAACAGAAGAAGAAAGTGGAAGAAGGGTGAGTAGGGAAGCTTCGAAATTACTCACTTGTTCTTGTTTCACTGTTTTCTCAGAACTCAATATATATATAAAGCGCTGTTGGTTGCGTGCACGAAAAAATACGTTCATGCTACGCTATGTGTCACGTATTTTTTCCACGGATTCTTCTTATTTATGGGATAAATAAATTCTTCGAGTATATAAAACTTTTTAAGAGACAAAATGACGCATGAAATCGTCAATGACGTCCTACGACTGTTTATTTTTACCTGAATATGGTTTATACCATGAAAAAAGGAAAATAAGTACTTTTTAGTACTTTTTATACTAAATTTGACACGTTCATAAGAAACCATTCGTTATCACCTGATATTTTTTATTACGAAGACTCACGTCATTTTCACTGACAGTCCACTACGTCAGGCTCTCGAGAGACATTCAAATACAGTGACAAGATGACTTTGGCTTCCTTTTGGGGGCTGTTCGTCACTTTCGCCGTTTTTTCCTTCCGACTTCTTTTTTGTCCTATTTTTGTTTTACAAATGTTTGGTGCTCTGCGTGCATTTGGAACAAAACAACACAAAGGCCTTTTTTTTTATCGTTCTCTCGTCATTGTCGTTTCCTCTTTCTTTCTCTCGTATGCTAATGCTTTTCGTGGTGATGGAGCTTTGAAGGTCCTCGTCGTATATTTTAACGTCGAAGGGCAAAGCTTTCAGTACGATATCGATCCGTCTTTTCTTCTGCCGTTCACATCACTCGTTTCGTTTATTTTACACGATTCACGAATTAGTTGAACTTTTCTTCAAAACGTTTTGTACGACGGGACCTATTTATCGATCAACTTTATACGCCTTTTATTTCAATCGCTTCGTCACTCCCTTTCTCGTGCCCAATTTCTGCACAACCTCGTATCAGAATTAAGAAGTTTCGGTACAACTGATGAAATTTAACCATTTTATTCAAATTTCTACAGTACGTTCTTCGGCTTATCCTGAATATGTCCTACAAGTTTCAAAACGATTGTCTGCACCGTTTCCACAAAATTCTCAAATGAAAAGTCACTTTTTAACACAGAGACATGCCTACGCTATCCCTAAACTTCAGTTATGTGCATGAAACAATACGAAAAAATGTAAACAACATTATAAAAAACTGTCAAACCACTCAAAATATCGTTACAATAATGCCACCAGAAAATGAAATAATTCGTCTGCATCGTTTATTAATTATTCATTTTTTTGTCAATGAAAACGATCAATTTTTCAGTAATCATGTAATTTTTCTACGAAATTTTTTTGTGTGAAGTTAGCGCTTTGCTTGAGAACAATAGAATTTCCCCCCTGATACTTCCTAAAGATAAGCTGAACCATTACATTGTATGACTTGTACCGAAACTCTTTAAGGTGGTGGAGCAGTCGCTTTCTCGCAATGTGAGTGCGAGAGAGATAGCTGCAATTTTCGAAATTGAAGATTTCCGACACGGTTTCACCAATAAAAAAAAGCCCCTGTCAGCCGATTTTTGCCATCGTCCTGCGTACGCTGACAGAGTCTTTTTTCGATAAGTCAAAGGACATGGAAGAATATTAATTTCGAAAAATCGAGGTGACTGGTCCATCATGTTAAGCACTAAAATAAATCTGGTGTTCAAAATGATTTAAAGTGTTTTTTTTTTGTAAATAAATAAAAAATGAACTTATCGTCACGAAAAACAACATGAAGTTGTAGAGAAAAAACGTTCTACTCCCTCTCGTGTATTTATTCATTGAAATAACGATAATAATAACTACAAGCCATCTCAATAATTCATCTCACAAAAATTTGAAGCTTTATTGTGTTGTATCCTCTGTGGTGGCTCGTATGCAGAGTGGGCTAATATGCCCTTGTGTAAAATGAAAAATCTCGTTGGTGGAAAGAAACCGCACATAGAGCAGCAGGCAGAAGGGATTTTTGCCAGAGCTTTATTACTCTTGCAGGAGTCACCTGCGAACATACAGCAGCCGTTGCGATATACACGCCCAGCCGTAGAGTGAATAATGAATCTCGGTTTATACACACCGGCGATATGCGAGTAGAGCTCGGGGTTGTATAGGAAAAAAAAGAAAAAAAAAAAAAAACAGCACAGCTTGTTAAAAATAAAAGAAAAAAAAACATAGCAGCCTGAACAAAGAAGAACATCCAATTTTTCGATTTTAAGCGCGTGACTTCGTTAAACACATACCAAAAGAATGAAAACATTTTTTGCGCTCGATTAAATGAGTTATTGCAATTCTCCCACGCGCTTTTCGACTCTGGAATATGCTGCGATGTCAAATTACATAAAAACGAAACACATTACATTTGTGTAAAGAGCATTCATTTACGCGGTCTTTTTGTAAATGAACGGATGGTAATTGGATTGAATAAAATGAATAAATCGATAAAACGACATTTAGAATTTGCAGAAATCACAAATATCAAACCTTTCACGTCTCTCATATGCCAATTGAAGGTCAATTTGCCGTGAAGCTAAAGTCGATGAGAGAACGGAACAAAAACTCTTCGTCAATAGGTTATTCGTTATTTTATAACGATCAAATAAATATTCGCTTTTACGCCCTGATGGAAGCTGTAAAATCAATAGGTCTCGTAGAGCTAACCACAAATAGCAACATATTGAAAATGACGAAGTGTATACCCCGAGACAAGGCAAAGGATCATTAAAATTGTGTACAATATATTTTTTTCCATTATATCAAAAAATAATTTCACGACAAGTTTATTATGGCCACGAATAACAAAGCAGAGGTTTTTTTTATAGGAAATATTCTTTATTCATTTCTATAAAAATCGGATTTGAATGGAATCTTGTTTGATTTATTCCTGAAGCATTTCAAAAGTAGATTCGTTACTGAGAATCAATTCACAACAAAAGCCACAATTCCTTCAGTTATGATAATGATGAAATAATAATCCTCGACGTTCAAGAAGTTTCTACAATTTTTTTTTCCCTCCAACAATGCAATCTCTTTACGGTTCTTACGACGAGCCAATGAATGATTGGAAGTATGCTTCGAAAGATGCCTCGAAACTCTTCTTCAACGAGATTCGAGTAAAGTTCTCGGTCGATGGAGTAGGAAATGGGGAACGATAGAGAATCGATAATAGCCGAGTGAGGTGCGAGTCAAAAAAAAAGAGGGCTCTTTATCGCTTGTAAGAGAACGAGAGAAGAAAGCCTTTCGCGTTGTCCATGAAACAAGAGGAGAACTCTTGCTCTCGTAAAACAAGAGAGAAGGAACAAAACGTTGGATGCAAGAAGACTAAAGTTTCAAGCCAAACCTTGGCATACTGAGGTCAGACACTTGGGTGCTCTGTACTCAATGTACGGAAGACGTAAACTCTTGCTGTTCATGTACATTGAATGAAAGACAAAGGGAGAAAGAGGAGAAGAGGGAGAAATGTTGCCGTCTGGTCGCTGAGCCGGCTGAACAATTTAATCAGTCGATCCCTCCGCGCTTATTCGATTTACTCTTAACGTTGCTGCAGCTGCAGCTGCTGTTTCCGCATCGTGCACAAAAGCCTGAGTCGCTAGTTTCGGAAAAAAGCGATTCAAAGAAAAAACGATGAGGCAAGAAAAAGTGTCTATTCAATGTTGGATATTATGGAAACGGGAGCAAATTGCATTTGCAAGACTTGTCGTTAAAACATGTTTCGATACTCAAAATTTCACACGTGATAATAACATTATTTTCATTGGAAATTCATCCAACGATAGTAATAAATCAATGCTATAAAAACATTTTTTTCCAAATATACATCAATCATAATTATCCGGAGTTAGTCGTCAAGTGTGAAAATATATTTTATCGCAATCGCATCGGCCGTGCTGCGCAGGAATTAAATTTAAAACTGATTGACGATTGCACGACACGCCAATGTGTTTTGTAGTCACACACTAAAAGGCCATTGCTACTGTCGAGGCGATGGAGAGAATTGAGGAGAAAACGAGCAATCGCAAGAACCCTCTACGAATCGCTGGTCGTTACGTTAAGGCAATCCGATTAGTCGCCGATTTGTCCGAATCTCTCTCACACTTTTTCACTCTTTTTCTACATCACACTCTTTTGGCTTAGCTGCTCCGTTACTGTACCTGCAGACGCTAAATAAATCTTTCACCGTTGGCAGAGCAGAAATAGAGAAGTAACACCGTGAATCCCTTTCGAAGGCTGCAGCCATCGACACAAGTCCTTTACCTTCATCCATATAGAGGTTGTAATGGCATTCCATAAGTTTTCTACAAATCCTGGCGCCTGCTTGCTCCAACGTGATAGAGCTATGTTCGAACGCCACTTTCCGGCTACGAAATGACGGTCATTGCTAAAGATAACACTTGCTTCGATAGAAAAACGACACACATCGATATGGAGTCTCACTGTCGATCATGGTGACCGATCGTGATCCTAATAAACATTTGTCATACAGAAATATATTTCAAATAGCCTTCAGTAGACTTTATTGTTGTAAAACGGTTTTTTAAAACCATAACGGTAACCATTTGATCTTGAAAACTAAACCATGGACATGGGACTTTTGGTACGGCGAATGGAATTCGGAAGCGCCAATTATCTAGTCTTGGTCGAAGGTATTTTTTATTTAAACATCACAGACACAGTTGTTTGGCGCGAATAGAAAAAGAAATGAGCAGATTAGTCAATTCAATCGTTACGACACTAATGATCTTGGCACTTGAAGTGATATGAAGAAATTCCATATCTCCAGTGGTTCAATGGCTGTTCCAGGCTTAGACATAATGGACACTGAAAAAAAGATAAAGGCAAAATAATTGTATCGTTTGAAGAGTACAGTGATAGTGCGGCGATGTCTAGCGAGGGACATCTCGCCCTCTTAACGTTACTGCAGCGTCGAGTCTTTGCTTCCTCCGCATCCTCTCATCGCAGGAACTTACATCGAGTTTCTCCGAAGGGTGATAAACTTCTAGAAAACAGCAAGGAACCAAAAGGAGAGAGGAGAAGAGAGAAAGAGAATCGCGAGTGTTGGTTGCTGATGCAGCGAATATGTTTGATGATCGTTGGCTGGGTGCTGAAGAGCTTGTGTAGGGGTTGATTCCGCGATAAAAACTATGGGAAGAAGGAGATAGAGTATCATGTGCAAGCGGAGAGTCGCGTAATAGAGGCGAAACAGAGAAGTGACGTAGAGGGGAAAATACGAGTGTCTACAGAGCAGAATGAGCCAAGGAGAGACTCGGAAGAGAACAGCTCCTGCTAGAGACGTGACGATAAAATGAGAACGAACGACGAGTTCGCGACCCCAGGAACTCTTGAGTCTTGGCCGTCGAAGGAACCAATGATTTGAGGGTAGACGTAGATATCACACACTCTGCGACAAGAGAACAAAAATAAAAAAAGACACAACGAATTGGATGAAACATTGTGAGATGTTCTCTTCTTTGGTTGGTCAAAGCGTAGATCGTAAGGCAACGGGAATCTTGTAAAGCTTGTTTGCAGCTGAGCTTCGGAACAAAGATGCTGGAAATAGATACAAACGTGGATGAAAAATAGAGAAAAGTATTCTAGAACACGCTAGCAGCAACGCCACGTTTATATTACGTGAGCGTAAGAAAAAGAAAAAGTAGAAGAGGTCACGTGCTGCAAGTAAAAAAGAAAGAATAAAAAAGGTAAAGAGTTTATCTCGAGAGAATGGAGCAGATAGCGTAGCAATTAATACAGTGAAGACCAAGAAAATTGTAAAGAAGCTTAAAAGCCGTTGGGGATAACGAAGAAGGCGCGAATTTCAAATGAGCAGAAGGAATCAACTGCAAAGCTTAGGTATAGGCGCGAGGATGATTCGGGGAAGGGAACGTCGAGACAGCAAAGTGTTGCAAATGGAGGGGTTTGCCGGTTGGTGGGGGCGACGTTGCCGCGTGGATGGGTGGCGACGTTTGTAGGAATGCGACCAAGAGGGATGACAAAAAATTGCCTCTGTGTTCTTTTGGCGCACAGAGAATATTCAAATTAGCATTGTACCTCCATCCGAAAGAGGTTTGAAAAGGACAACGAAAGAGAAAAGTGGATGAAGGATGATCGATGAGGGACGCCGTTAGCTGAGTGTTGGACCAGCTAATGGGCTGATTTATGACGCGGAGGATCGAAGTAGTGGGTTCGGGAAACGGGGATCACGAGTACATCAGCGTCGAGTAGCGGAGTCAGGTTTGCCTTTTGCCTCTAGTCTCGTACTGTCTAATCCTCACGTTCCTACGTTCACTTCCGTTCGGGTACTCATTCCTCTAAACATCAAGTAGCCATAAAACTAGGAACGGATATGCTCTACCAGACCTTTATCACAAATTAATTGGTTTCTGGCTGGATTTTAAGTATTCGTTCCAGTTTTGTAATCGATCTTTAAATGGATATCGTTGGCTTCGTCAGCTATTTCCATCAGCCTCGTAAAAGGCTGCACCTTCTGGTGGTTGCACGTGCATCTAGGGCCATCGGACAAAATGTATAGCCGTGGAGTTCAAAGGTTGATCGTGTTCGAAAGAGGGTGTGTCGCGTCTGAAACCCGTCACATCATCCTGCATCTGACGTGATTGACCATCCAGGCCAAAGCATCACTTTCCATCCTCACAACAAAGTGCATTTGTCTGGGGGCTAAAAAAAAAAAAAAAACATGTATCCTATGATATAGTTGATTGGAAGGGATTGGTCTACACGTAAAATATAACGCCGAAAAAAGACGCGGCAACAACGCCGCTCTCGTGGAAAACCGGAGGGAGTAAAAGCGGAGAGGAAATGCGGAGTGGTGGACGTGAAACTGGTGAAGGTGGTTGTGGTAGCAGCATCGTAGGGGCAACCGATCAATATGGCGGCTAGGGAGGGTGTGGCAGGGGAAGCTGGGGAAGTTTTAAAGACACGACCGCCGGAGGGACCGGAGCAAGAAAGACAGAAATAGACATACAGAGACAGAAACGCAAGCATATACATCGCTTCATCCATGCCACGCTGACCTTGAGCCTCTCCCAAGGAAAAACACTATCACGTTAGCTTGCAAATTCCATTTCTCTTTCCCTTCACCCTTTTTATTCCTCGTTCTTCTTCTTCCATTTTAGTTTTTTCTTCCTCAAGCTTTTTCCTATTTCTTTCCATTTACTCATCTCTTCTTTTCTGTACCAAGTCGTTGTTCCGTTGTTTTCAATGTTATTTTCTATCAAGTGGCAGTTCCATGATCGTTTGGTTGTTGACATTGAATTACAGGATCTTTTTCCTCAACTAACAGACTACACTGAACGTTGCCTTGCTTTGAAACAATAAGGCACTTTAGAGCCAATGATGAAGAATTCTTGTTGAAAAAAAAAAACTTTCTCCAAACAGCAAATGACCCACATATGAGGACTTGAGTATATTTTCAAAAGAATACTTCTTGGGCTGAAAGTAACAACGGGTTTCTGGTGAGTAATCGGAGCTAGTGGGTTCTCTTGGGATCTCACTGACACCCTTTTATCGTAGTGCATTCCGTTGTGTTGGGACGCGCGAAGGGGATTGGGAGACTTCTTCGATGGAAAGTGAAGTGCCTGGCTGTAGAAATCGAGACACCACCGACAATGACAATGATGGAACGAGCCATTCCATTAACGAGACGGCCTTCGTTCCTGAGCTTGAAAATAGTATATATGGTCTTTGCACTGTTGTTTTTTTTTCTTCAAATCTTGAGACCACATACAATGTTAACAACGAGCAAGATATAGGCCTTTTAAAACTTTGTATAACACTTCTGTGCGTGTTCTCATTCGCGTACACGTGGTAAGCAGATGCAACCATGCAGAAAGGCCTCTCGGCCTGAAAATCTATTCTGAAAGAAGTGAAAAGTTAAACCACACTGTCATTTACGACAGTACGAAATGTTTGTGGCAATGCTTTGCGGAGGAGAGCCTCGTTTAGAATGCTTGCTGCACTCATCTCTCCACAGTGTTATAGTGTACACGCTCTAATTAACACCGATTTGTATTCAAACCACGAAATTCGGTGGGAAACTTTGGTGGGGAAGTCTCCCAGCTGCAAGAGTGTTTCAGCTCGACTAGACGCGATATTATAATCCTAGGATATACGTGATATTCCTTCTGATTAATTAATTATCGTTCAGCTAAATACTGGACTAAATACGCTTTCTTCATGTCCTGAATAACAAGTTTAATAAATTTATTCGGTCCTCGGAATAATGAAAAGGCGACAAATTTGCACATTGTTTCCATTCCACGAAGAACACAGATCATAAAACGACCTTGGTCACTTAACCTTCATAGAATTTCACTACAATCCTCCAATATTCCGTACAATAAGTAGTAAAACCGAGTGCAGGTCAGACCCCACGCTCCTCCAATGTTATTTTAATAATAATGTCCCTCCAATATGTATGTGCCCCATTTCTTTAGAAAGTTAAGCTCATGACAAAGACCTTATCAAACCCGTGCACGAAAGCTCAATGATAAAAGAAATAATTCAAAACCTCCTTCTCTTTTCTATTTTATTTTATAACGACTACTAGATTGTGAGTTTTAACGTTACGTTCGCTTTTTATCTCTCTCTCTCCCTCCCTCCCTCTCTCTCTCTCTCTCTCTCTCTCTATCTCTCTCTTTGCCTCATTTTGCGTATATGTGTGAGTTTCGTTTCTAGTGAGACCTAACAATGAGTTGCATCGTACCCTGCTTTCATCGACCCGCCCGAGCTTTTCTCAAGGCGAGAACCACCTTGGCCAACGTCTTATCTCTACCGTCGTGGCTCATTCCGTCCTTTCCCTCTCTTTAATCTCTTCTCCAACAATCCCTTTGCCCTCTGGACTATTTTTAAGCGAGAAACGTCTCAGTTCGTTTATCAACTCTCTTATCGATTTTCACTCCTCACACCCCGTGTAGCTATCTAATATCTTTTTCTCTGCTGATCGCTGAAATCCCAGTTTTCCTCGTTCCCTTTTCTCAAACGCACACACTCATTTTACTGCTCCTTAGTCCCTGCTCAAGGATTCAATAGTTTCTCTCAACGTGAACGTGCCCTCGTACCACTCGTGACCTTCATTTCCTGCAGGACAAACTGGAGCAGGACACAATGGAAGAAAAAAAAAAAAAAAACAAAACCATTCCATTGCATTGCATTTCGATCCCCCCAGAGACTCCTTATCACGGATGTGACGATATCACAATAAATTCACACAATTTCGTTTCTTTTTATCGATTAGTAACAACGAGCTTATCTCAACCAAATGGTTGGACGAAAAAAAACAACATGATTTCGTTAATCGACGACCCGTAACGAAAAAGGGCGAGCAAAAGTTATTCATTCGCTCAGAACGATAGCACGGATAGATCACAAAATACTGAATTAATGCTTCTCAACTGAACATACCTACGATTACGTTAAAAAAAAAAAGAAAACAAAAAAAAACATTCCAACAGTACTCAATATACGTGAACGCGTGGTGTTGAATGTTTGACTGATTGTTGAAATCAGAACTCTGCTGTATATGCATGCACGTTTCATTGAACATGAAATAGACAATTGAATGTAATCGGTCAACCGTAAAAAATTTGTAATCGACTTCTCGGGGTTGCTAGAAAAAAGCCATAACACCAAAAGCGATAATTTTTTTATGATAACAATAGTCAATATGTTGACAACGATATGAAAGTCTTTGTCAGATTGAAAAAAGTGAAAAATAAATGAAACTTTTTTTCCGGGAAGTAAGAACGATCGCGTTGAACGCCTTCGCGGATTAATCGAGCGTCGCCAATAACTCACTACTCGTCGTACTTCATTCTATATCTCATTTTTTCCCTCTCACTATCTTCTTTCATGTATTTTATCGCCAATATATGTAAGTTATATAAATACATATGAACGCGTATGATTATACTGAGCTGGCGCGTAAGAGCGAAGGTGCAGGTTGTGAGCGAGAACGCGATCGTAGCACATCTCGAGGTGCTGAAAATACGAGCTTCCGAGTCAGTGCGCTCGTCGGAGAGAGATGTGTCGACGATGCGAGACCCAACTCCCGATGTGTTCACCTTTGTATGCGCTCGTCTGTGTGTGTGTGTTTCGTGGGTGTGAATCTTTACCGATCGATCGGTCTCCCGGCGCAATAACCTCATCGGCATTGGTTTCTCTTATAGGGTATCAGAGGTATAGCTTTCATCCCTCGGCCTACACGAGATTTCCACCCAACTCTTCTTTATTCTCTCCCTCTCTTCATACCCTCATCTCGTCTCCGGTACACCCCTTGATTCACTCCTCCGCACCCTCGTCGCCCCTCTCTTACTCTCCAGTCTGCCTCCCCCGCGACGCCGAAGCTCTTTCGCTCGAGTAGCCATCTTCACTACTTGATTCTCCACATTTTCTTCCCTTAATTCTATCGCCTTATAAATCTTGCACATTGTAAAAAGTAGAAAAACATCTAAAAAGTATCTCGTCGTTTGGAATGAAGAATTTGAATAATATTTTCTTTTAATCAACATCGAAGTTCACGTCGCTCGGTATTTTCACTTATTCAAACTCCTGGCCAATGGAGACTGAAAAGAAAAAACTTCCTCCATGCTAAGCGGTCTCCCAACCAAGTCTTGACCTTACCCGAGACTGCTGAAGTTTTGTGACCGAAAGAGCCACCCACCGAGCACGCTGTCGCTGTTGATTATCCTATTTGGTTATCAGGGAACTGTCACTATCTGTTTTTATCTCAACGTCATTTTCTCTCTTCTTTATGGATTCTATAATTCTAAGCTTAGAAGATCAAAGGGTTCGTTTCGTAATGAAACTTTGATAACGAGCTTTTGGAGACATGAATCACACACTGCTCGAGGCAAAAGGTACAATGAGCCATTGACCTCCAAATTCGTAAAGGGAGTAACACACGTGAATCGCAGGAAAAATCGAATCTACGATTCGAGTCATACATCAAAACGAGAGTAATCGATCCATTAACCGGTTCCATTTTCACTCTTTCTCTAAATCTTTGTTTCAAAAGTTATTTTTTTCTTTTTTTTTTCATTTTTGCAATAATGGAATTGTAAGATTAGTGCTTGTGGTGCTTTTGGACCAAGGAATAGGGGGAAAAAGTTTAAAAGAAAGTCATGCGAAGCATGTTTGTCTATTTATCATGAAACTCTTTATACTCATACAAATGACTATGAGAAGAAGATAAAAACGCATGCAGTTAGGAGGAGAAGCGTTCGAGAGAAGAAACATCGAGAAGAAAAGCTGTTTCCACAAGAGTAAAAGAGTTGGGGAACAAGGGAGCAAAAGACATGGCAAAAGACACACAAGCATCAGCCAGAACAAACGAGCTACGTTATCTCCGGTAATGGGCTACCGGAACAAACCGAGAAATTCTCCTTGTGTGTCGCAATTTCACGATCGACGATTTTTCATCCAGTTTTCCGAGGCACGTGTTCTTCTTTCTCTTCCTCTCTCTTTCTCTCTCTTTCTTTTCTCGTCTTTCTATCTATCGTTTCTTCCACACTGTTCCAAGCAAAAGAATCAGAAGCCATGGCTATTCATTTGATTCATCTATCCAACGGTTTTCCCGTTATCATTCCGCGAGATGACCAGAGGCAGCAAAATGTCCTGGTGGATAAAAGGTGGTGGAAAAGTTCGATTGTTCCGGTTATCTTTGTCCCTTTTCTACTCATTCCTAGTTTGCTTCAACCTTTCAGAATCAACTCCCAACCGCTTGTAACCACGATAATAAATCTTATGGGCACGCAAGAAATTGTTATGGGAACTTTAACGTCCATCATTTTCACCTGGTTCTTGACGATCAGAACTTCTTTCCTGTTATCTGCGTTTCGGTTATAGCTCGTCGTTTGTTTTTATAACACTGTCAACACTCTTTTTGTCTTCCATCTTTTTTATTTCTACGTTATTCAACTCTGAATACATTGCATAACGAGACATTATTCAAGTGGGTAATGACAAAACATGATTTTTTACAAAAATTTTATTACGAATGTGACAATGTTTCGTAAAACTCTTTTATTCTCGAGTCCAACACAATTTCCCAACAATGTTAAGTAATAATCCTCCGAATCCATTTATCTCGAAATCGTCTAACAATGTATTTATTCTTTTGAAATAGCGTCGCGTGAGAGGAACCAAGTTATTATGACTTTTTTTTTTCTACCTCGCCCCTCTTTATTTTTCTTACGTTTCCTATCCTCAGCGTTCTTCACCATAGACTCTGTCACGAACTACCGGTCCATATTTTTCTTCCTCTTCGTCTTCTCTCTCCCTCTTCCTCTCTCTCTCTCTCTATCTCTCCTTCCGGTGAAAATACCAGGTTTCCGGTTACCCGTGAAATTCGATGAAACGAGTGAGTGTTCCGAAAGCCAGGAAAACTTGGGATGTGTCTGGGCAGTGGGGAGGGGAAGGAAAGGAGTCCTCTATAGGTGGCTCTCGGTTGGTCGCACTGATTACGTCTTTTTTTTAACTGCTAGAAAAAAGCTTGGGCTCCTTTCACTCCGGAAATTACTTCCATTCCATGCTTTCTTCCGGTACGACGTTTCCCTTCCCCGCCGCCCACTTTCTCATCACGTTTCATGCCTTTTTCACAATCTGTCCTCCGATGTAATACGCTTGTAGATACGTACAATATAAATATATCTTCCACCATCACTTTTTCTCTTTCTGCTAACCTTACGAATTTCAGATCACTGCAGAGACCACTGTCGTATAATTGATTGAAACGAGTTATCTCTCTTTGTCAAATTTTAACTCAAACCTCCATGTACATCACTTTATCAAGCGAACTCGATTTTTTACCAGATGCGTTTTGCGATCCGATGCAATTTCAAACCCACCACTTTATCCTCATCCAAATAAACGAAGAATTTATTGCCGCCAAATTGTTTGATTTGTCATTTTTTTTTTTATCAACGTTCATACCCTTTTTTCCGGAGTAATCTTAAGATTGAGGCGATGATGGAGTTTCGTTCGAACGAGACGAGGAAGAAGGGAACATAAGCCCAGAACTACTCGATGTGGTGGGAAAGGACTAATGCCAAATTGCACTGACCCCAACCTCGAGGCTGCATTTCGCAAATTACTGCAGTTTAACGTCCATTTCCTTCCTCTCTATCTTCCATGTATGGTGCATACGTGCAGTTATCAAGAGACTCGGTAGAGTCTCGGGACAAGTAAATTTGCAGTTACGTATCTATATGCATGAGGAATAGCTGATACAAGAGAGAATCAGTGAACCGAACGATATCCATTTTCATCTCTTGAGGAAATTAGTATCAACTTCCTGTCTCCTTCGCAACGACAAACTTTTGTTATATTACATTTTCGTTGTACATATAATAACTATGTGCGATAATGCATTATGCATATTTTGTATGAAGTCGAGATAAACGGGGGTTGATTCGGGGATTAGAAATTCTCCTTCGGATGCAGAGATCGCTGCAATTATCGAAATTGAATATTTTTTCTATACGATTTGAACAAAATTAAAAAAAGCTCCTGTCAGCGTATTTTTTTCCATCGTCCCACGTCCGTTGATAGAGCCCTTTCGTGATTAGTCAAATGACATCGAAAAATTTCGATTTCAAAAATTTGTCGTCTTAAGGAAAAAAGTCCTTGATGTGAAGAGTAATTCTCAAACATATTTTACTTCACTTATAAATTAATGATCATTCTGTTAATTATGAGATAAGTTTTGACACAAATTTGCTCATTATGTGCCTCGGAGCGATTGTTCACTGTCTCTCCCTCCCTCTCTTTTTCTCTCTTTCCCTCTCTCTCTTTGGGCGTCCCACTCTTGCTAGCTTAACGAGTCGAAAATTCTACTCGCTCGGGTTCTTATTCGGGTTCTACAATTTTGTGTGCATAATTGTGACGCTAACGAGGAGGGCAAAAGAGGCGTACGTATACAGAGAAAAAAAAAAGAGACACAACGGGAAGCTCATGAAGAAAAAAAGAAAGAAAAAAATTCGAGAGCTAAACCGAGTGGAGGAAAAGTAAAAAACGTGCACATCCTCTATAAAAAAAAAAAAAAAAAAAATGTCGTATCCCGCATAGCAGAGGGAATAAAAAGATTTTCATGAAATAAACATGAAAGAAAAAGAATAAATTCGTGTCATCCGGAACTGTGACGCTCTTGGTCGACGTTGCCTCACCTACGTCCCTTTTTCTTTCTATCTTTCTCTCTCTCTCTCTCTCTCTCCTATCGTGTGGCAACAAATAAAAAAAAGCAGTTTTCCTGCAGTTTTAGTAAAGCGAATAATGCACGCGGATGATAGAGGCAGAGACTTTGGCGAGCATCCACCCTTGTGATGGCACAGACTTTGCTCGACCTTTCAGGGTTGAACGTCCCCTTGAGAGCTCAAAAAAAAAAAAATGAAAAAAAGGAACGAACAATGATGAAACAAAGGGGAAGAGACGTTCGCTGTGATTTCTAGTGTATCAGGTTTTAGTGCTCCTTCTGGGGTCCCATTTGACGTGTGCCACTTTCCAGAATTCCTACCCAAAAAGACCCGAAATTTGCAGAAAAAACCTTTCCAGCCTGCAACTAAGAAAAAGTCCATTAAATCTGCAAAACGCATTCATAGAGTATGTCTTTTTAATGCAGTACTGTTGATCATAATATCATAATAGCTTTCACGTATAATAATCAAATTTTCATGGGATAAGATTCGTCCCAATGGTTCAAGACTTTATGAGCACTTTGAAATAAAAATGTAAAAACCTGAGGATGTACCTAAAGAATGCAAAACATCACGTAGAAGCTTTGCAGAATGATAATAAATAGGACGAATAACATGGCAATAATTTTTTTTTCATTTTTGATCAATTCAAGTAAATAAATAAATTCTCAGTGTTTTTTCTTTTTTATTTTTATTTATTTTTTTTTTTTTTTTTTTTTATTCCTGCTGAAGAAAATGGAAGAAAAATAAAAATCAACGTATAACGTTGATGGATCGAAGTAAATAAGGATTTTTCGAAGCTTTTACTAATGGAAAAATAAATGGGCACAGCGAGGGGCTATCAAGAGTTCTTGTGTATATATATTTTCTATTCTATAGTATACCAGACGAGTCACGAATGCGAATGAGCAGCAAAGCCTCGAGACTAACGATAGAGCGCTTTTCGATGTTCATTGGCGCGCTTGGTGAACTCGCTAACTCGACCAGCCGACTCACTGCCTCTCAGAGAAAATCTACATTAGCACGTTTAACCAGTGGGGAGAGAATCGCCCGAGTTGCCGATAAAAATAAAAGAAAGAGACAATATAGAAGGATTTCCAAACGAGAGATCGGAAGATAGTTGGAAAAAAAAACATACCTCCGGCAACTCGCATCAACGAGCCTCCCTGCGGTTGTACTTTTCTCACGCGATTGGCCGATCGACTCTATTTCTCTGTGTGCACCACATAACACACTCTCCGAACGATCAAATTCACTCTTCCTCGCTCTTCACACATTCTTCAACTTCTGATTCCTCTTCTCCATTATTTCTACTATTTTTCTCTCTCCTCCGCCATTTCCCTTTCGCACTTCAACATTCGACCATAAAACATCATTAAGAATAATTATTTTATCGATTATTGTGACACATTGTTTTTCTTCACGAGAAATGCTCAGTTTCATCAACAGAGCATTTTGCCTTAACCTCCAGACTCGTTCGTATTTCGCGATGAATTTCTTTTTCAGAAAATTCACTGAAGAGCTTCCTCATGCCAAGATTTCAGACCTCTGTCAATTTTACTTACGAAATTTCGGAATTCAATTTTTTGACATTTTTCAATTTGACAACTCTTCCTTTGGTCAAATTTTTAACCCAAAACTTTTTTCCAACGTATTGATTGATTTGATATCAAAAATGCTAGATTTTTGTTACATTTATTCCAAAGTTCCAGTTTACCTGGTGATTTTAGGCATAAATATGCATCAAGGGTGAAGTTTATTTTGAAATTCTTATCACGGGAAGGAGGACGTGATTATCTGTACATGCAGCAGCTTCGCAGCTATTTGGAGGAGTAAGATGTCACGTTATCGGTAACCCCAGGACATCGTAGGTCATACGCGGTCACGTGACGCATGTTTACACCCGTCATCCGCAGAGTGAACCGGATTTTGGCTGGTTCGTCCAGGGTATGGGTCTGTGGAAGACCTCGTATCCATTCGAACCAGTCCAAAACAGTGTTGGTTTGGCGGGAGTTATGCCTAGTTGACCCTATGACCTCTAGCGAGCTACCATTCGCATCGTCAAATATAATAATCTCACCATGAGCTCTTAGCTGGTCCCCTTTACTAACATACTCGCGGGACCTTCCAAAACCGTTCATAAATCACTCGGTATCCGTCGCTCCTTATCTCTACCCTTATATGCCGCGGAGACTCTCTGCATCAACCAGCGAGCAACGAAAGGGCTTCAAGCCTACAAATTCTCCACTGGTTCACGCCCCATATACGCCTTTCGTTTTCCTCGCAATCAATATACGTGACTGTCCGGAGTTAGCCCTCTTGGTCATCTCCAGGTCCATATATCCGTTTGAAAAACTTTAGGGTCAGAGGATTTTTCCACACAGAAGCTCAAAGCTGTTTCACCTCTTCGATTGCCAGACTCGAAAGAGAAGAAAAAGTGTGGCCAACTGGGATACTCTGTCCAAGCTGGATTTTCTAGTTTTCATCCATGGATTTATATCAAGTTCTCGATGGGTGGCTCTGCCATTCACCTCCACCGGAACTAACGGTTTTACCAACTGTCGAAAAAATCAACTCTCTCATGTGTAGTTCAAAACAGAGATTTATTATATCGATGGGGATACGATCCTACAAAAATGTGAATAAATAAACAATACATTTGTGTTTTGTGTGTTTTTATTGTTCAAACTTTATTCCTAATGACCTTTCATTTCATATTGAAAATCCTTTCAAACGACTCCTCGCACGTAGATCCAATGCATGGAAACCCTTTTTCCAATCGTTTCCAAACGTACGCGCTCGTATATGCGGACATTTTAAAGGAAAAATTGTTTTCCAATACGAAGTAACAGTGTCGACAACTCCATGATGTTCGCTTCTCCAACTAGACGACTCTTTCTTACTTTTATATTCCACACGGTAACGAATACGATGTCCTCCTTCGCGTGTGCAGCAAACATACTTGGGAGAGACACTCATCGGGTATCTTGAAACTTGCTTTATTTATATCTACATCACCAGAGGGTTTTCCGATCTCGTAGGAGAATCATGTACCGATTCCTCTCGGGAATATCCTGACCTCACTTCGCCAAACTACCATCGCTGCACCATTCCACGTGAATGTCATCGTGACCTCCGTGCTAAACCTCCAGCTGGCTTAGAACCAACGATTCTCGAGTTTACCTGCTGCTTGCCATCGGTAAATATGTACATGCACGAACCACCCATATATACATATATTCAAACGCAATCATACGTTAATAATTTCAATAGCTTTGGACAATTATCGACCTACTTTATAAACTACGTAATTGAATAATTCATCTAAATTTTATTCACTTCGATGCTTCGATGCCAACAACAGTTACGTCATGTTCCATTGATATTACTTTTGCCGAATGATTTCAAATGCAAATTCATGCCCTACGTAAATAGTAGCTACGTTTAGAATACGACAAACTCATCTCAAATATACACATTCACGAGTACGGTGTTAACGAACCCCCTGAATCCTACCGTATCCATTGTTCCTTGCACTTTGATGGCTTTCTCCAAACTCACTTGTCATCTTCCAACGATCCAATGTGAACATCAAACTTCTCATTCCTTTGCATTAAGATCTTACATCAGTCACGTGCACTCGCTAAGATATTTTAAGTAAACACACTGAAATTTACGATGACAATTGACGTGATGCCCCGACACATAAGCTAAACGTCTACAAACATTGTAGTTGTTTGTATTTATATTGAAATTCTTTTTAAACGCACGACATTTTCATAATGAATATAATTTTCATTATTTTTTCATTATTTTTATTGTTCCTGGGTATTCCTTTGCAGACTTTTACGAAACCATCCTCTGGCTTCGATTCCATTTTATCCCCCACTTCACTCTTCCTGTTCCCGTTCCTGTGAAACCCTCCAGAGTGTTGCCACCAGCCACTCTTTTCGAATGCACCACTGTATCGCATTTGCATGAGAATCTGCGTTCTAATTGAGTTTTACAGTTGGTCAGCAACATCAGAAACTCAGAAAACCCGACTTTGGCTCAGTCATTGATACCCGAGCACCTGGTACATGGCTAAACGGTCACCGAACCAAGTATTGACCTCTCCCGAGGCTGCTCATCTTTGGAAATCCCTGAACCTACACACCATCCGCGCAGCTCCCTCCCAAAGATTTCCAAAAATGAACAACAAGTTTGTCTTCATTTTTATTCAAGCTGGAAGCTCATCCTTCCAAAACTTTGACGTCCCTTTTCTCCCCGCACTGTGTTCCTAATAATTTTATGAATGAAATTAGTATTTCGATGTATAAATCCAAGTTTTTGCAAACTTTTCAAAACACTTTAAAATTACCCTCCTGGTGAAACATCAATTTGGAATTGTACAAAAAAAACTTTATAGAATATTTAGCAATAAATAGCAAATCTGGGACTGATCCACTTCCAAATAGCAACGCCGTTATAAATAATAAAGAATATTCAAAAGGAGCCAAACGTGCGACAATTTATTACGCAATATTCTATATTTGTGACGCAGTTCTCGCTTCTGTAGAACAGCCAGAGCGTAAATAAGCTACAAAACAAATAAATAATGTATATGTTGCACATATCACATTTTCCGTGTACGCAGACGTGACTAAAGTTGGGATGACGTGTCCGGCAGCCATTCAGTAACATCCGTTATAATTAACGTCTCGGAGAAGGCGAACACTAATCCTTGCAACCTACTTTTTCACTTCACACTCATAAACATCAACTTTCGGAGAGTTATAAGCACCCAAGATGAATGTTCATTTCTCAGCATATTCATATACGTACATATACCATCCAAAGAATCTTAATTGAAAATTGCAGAAAAGTTATTACAAGTTCTCGTTTTTGTAAACACTCATTTTTATTACGACGGTATATCAACTCTTGAGAGAGTTATTAAAGTCAGAAATCAATTCATTCAAATGTCAATTGAATAACTTCGACCAAACCCAAAGGAAAAACTTGTAAATATATATTTTTTTTTTCCATCTTCCACGTCGATGTAACAAAACTTTGATCGAAAAACGAAGTTTACGTCGTAATAATTAGAGAACAATATTTGCCTTCTCGAACATTATTTAAGGAACGAAATTTGATCAATTTTGAGAAACAACGCCGCAGCGAACCCTTAAAAAGTTTTCATCTTTGAGAATTAAAAAAAAATTTAATTTTGTTCCATAAATAGCAATGATTCGTTGGAAAAACGTTCGTTTCGAGAAAATTGCTTTTGAAAAGACATTTTCGTTGACTTATAATTTTCTAGGTTGTTTTTTCTTCATACTCGTTCTGTCTCTCAGAATCTAAAATTATTGAATAATTTTTATGAAAACTTTGATCATATAACGTAACGATCGCTCGTTGGCTCATCCTCACTTGTCAATTGAAGTAAAATAGAGAGCTTAATGATAATCGAAGGGATTGGATAATTGCTGAGTAGTTTCCAGGTCACGGTTGTATCGGGCAAAAAGGAAGTTTCTTCGAAGAGACTTTATAATTGTTGAGTCGCTTTCAGATCACGGTTGTATTAGGTACAAAAGAAAGTTTCGTAGGAACAAAACAGTTCGTTGGATGGAACAAGAAAGCTCTATTGAGAGCCAGGGGGCGAGAAAAAGTATTGAGATATGAGGAAGTATCGCTCGGGAAGTTGCGAGGGTCTCGGAAGGTACTCGACAAAGTTTGAAACACTAGGAATACGTAATCGATCGATCAAAAATCGATTAAGAGTCGAAGAGATAGGGTAGTTTAAATTCTCGTAAAAATATAGGCAAGCAAGAGACACAATGGAAGAGTGATAGAGAGAGAGAAAGAGTAAAAAACAAAAGAGAGAAGGGGTTAAGAATATAATGTATCAGAGGGCACAGCATGCAAGGCATCGTGTCGAGCTCGACGTCGAAGAGACACGACTCTCGATGAAACTCGGTAAACTGACGTCGTGCACCAGGATATAAGAGCTTACCTCGTTCCTTCCAAACTTTCGTAGTCCTTCCCCTCGAGCTTTAATCTATACATACATCTGAGTTGGTTCCATTGTTCGGGGCAACGACGTTAAACTTTCGAAGGCAAGAATAATTCGCAAATACCTGATAACACGATTATGAATAATGATCCCCTATTGTCTGCCAAAGTTATAACTTTTTTTTCTTCTTCTTCTAACGCGTACGTTCAAATAAACTTGTTTTCTCATCCAGGAGAATTTTTTCTTTCATTTTTTTCCCTTGTTCCGGGGACAGAAAAAAATGGGCAAAACTTTTCATTCTAAATGCGGATGTTGGGGGTATTTTTATAGAAAAATTGAGATTTTGTCTGATGAGAATCTTGAAATTTTGGTTTTAGCTCTCGATTCTTATGATTTTAACAGAAATTTTTGGAATTACATTCTCGTAATATCTAGAACTTTGTTTAACGTATGGTTATATGGGCACCAAACCACTGGCGAGCCATGCTGGGTCACGGTACCTCTTTCCATCGCTGTCAGCGATGATCGCTATGCGCCAGCACGATCTTGTGGTTTTGTCGGCTGGATCAGCCCTAATTACGATAAATTACAGGGCTCGATCAGCGGAGGCACCTGAGCACGAAGTAACCCTCCCACATACACCGGAGCAGACGGCTCAACTCCAAACCAGAACACCACATCACAAACCCGTAGATCTATCTGTCTCTTGCCATCGCTTGTTTCTCGCTTGTGCATCATTCTCGCTACCCAAAACACATGCCCAACATCTAGGCCTTCAAAAACCTCCATTTTTTTGTAAAGAGCATTCTTTTTTCATTTTTTAAACAATTTGATACGTTCAATCAGTATTTATTGGACTATAAACACATTGCTAATCATTGTTTCGTGTTTCGTAGGTCAAATTTTTTGATTTTTTTTTCAACCCTTACTTGCCACCCCTCTGTAGAATTACGTACTCGTCACCAAGGGGTAGATTTGTACCCCAATCACAAAAATTGTTATAAAAACTAAACTACTGAATATTTCGACTTGAAAATTCTTTCAGAACATATTGAAAGCTTTTTTTTTTAAAGATTCTTTACTTTATGTAGCCAAAAATTAAATTTAAGTGCATTAAAAAAATTGCTGAAGTTTTTGGATACTTAAATTAAGTTTCTATATTTCAAACTAATTGAATGTACTTTTTAATTTTTTCGTCGACACTAAAAAACAATTATTATTTGGTTTCTGAAACCAAGATCCATAATAATAATAATAATAATAATAATAATAATAATAATGGACGTCTTTGCACGCCAATTAGATTATAATAGAAAGGACCTTTCAAAAAATTAACAGAATCGACTTAACATTAGCGTCGTGTAAGTGCCAGGCTTAGCCAATACTATGGCAATCGTAAATTTGTTTATAAAGAGTTTGCAATTTCGACTTAAGGGTTGTTCTTGAAGAAAAATTTCCAATATAAATATCAGCATGGAGAATATTTCCGGTGGGAAAAGTTTTCGAAGCTATTGTGTTTGTATGAATACATTACGAGCAGTACAAATGTCCTAGATTGCTTTTACGCTATTCTTGGATTCATCCTAAGCCGGATGTCTTTCCTATTTTCATCGTATTTTATTCTTCTTCAACGCTCTTTCTTCGTCTTCTTTCCCTCCCTACACTTTTACATTCTGCTCCGGCTCATACTTCTCTTTTCCTTAACTTTCCTATGATCCTGCGAGATATCACAAGGAACGCTATGTTCTCCACCAGACGGGAAGTAATGAAGATTTAGTTGGAAGAGGCCTGACGTTCAACCTTGTCCTCGTGCACTTTATTGGACTCCTGGGTATATATGTTTTTTTTTTTTTTTTTCATAAAGGGCGAGATACCTCTTGCGTAGTAATTCCTAAAGAAAAATAATCTTGTCGAGTGTTGAAACAATCGATTTTTTATGCAACTCCATTTTTCATCGTTCAATCCTCTTCGCCTCTGAATATAATGCAAAGGGCCTTGTATTCTCAAAGATTTATCTGTGCACCATCGCTGAGGAAATTATTTGAACCAACGAATAACGTTACATTCTTCGAAATGGTTTCTACGGAATTTTCACTAAAAGAAAAAGGATAATTTCGATTTTCTCGTCACGAGATACAATTTTTATATTTTTTCGGATCCATGGAACGTCCGGAGCTCTGGTGACCAAAAAATGTTCAAAAATCTGTGGATCTTTTTTAAACAAACTCAAACAATAAATCGGTGTCCAAGGTTTGTAAAAACATTAAAAATTATTCTGTGTCCAAAAAATTTTTCCTGAAAAAGGCGATTTTGGGATGGGAACAAAACGACATCGAACTTTTCTCAAATAAGGTTTTCAATGGTTTGATTTTTTTGATACATTGAAGTGAAACTTCTCGATACGTCGTATAAAAATTCAATTTTAGTATTAAATTTATTTAGTAATTCTTCTCGTGTCTTTGCCAACGTTATATATCAAACTGCACTATTCATTAGTTTCGTTAAGAACAATATATGAAATGCTGAGTAAGAGTAAATACTAAGTGCATGGCGAGTACATCAAATAATTGATTAATATATAATTCACGAGTTGTACTGTGAAGCAAATTCTGGCTGTTGTATCTCGTGAGCTTGAAACAAACACTGCATCCTGGTCCAATCCTCCACCTGCTACTTCAGGATTATCTTCTCTCTTCTGGACTGCACTAGCTGCATCCGCATTTCGAATCGGAAAATCATGAGATGGAGGGATTGGATAACCACGATAGTACAGCTCGTCGGACAACGATTTATAATTTATTGAGGTTGAGGCAAGAGTATGAGTTGTTCACTAGATATTACATGATGTACGAAACGTTCTCATCAAGAAAATCAAACGTTAATCAAAATCTAGCATTCAATCAACAATATTTCATGCGCTCAAAAATATCTCATCTCCGGAATCGTACATTTCTCATTAAATTCATCCAGAGATAGAAATTCGTCATACGTCAGTTTATACACGTCATTTATACACGTATGCAGAGTAAACATATGTTTTTTATAGAAAAAGTTCAGCTTAAGTGGCATTTTAGACAATCCACGCAAAAATCTTCGAAATTTGATAATTTCTGAAAAAGTCTTTCAAACAAGATTTTTCAAACTTGAAGAGGGACATCTGATGGCTACTCCGAAATTGACCTTCACTTTTTCACTTTGTAAAAGAATTTGAAAAGAGAAGATTTGAAAAAGTAATTGAAAATAATTTGAAAAGAAAAGATTTGAAAAAGTATTTGAAAATAATTTGAAAAGAAAAGATTTGAAAAATAATTTGAAAAGAAAAGATTTGAAAAAGTATTTGAAAATAATTTGAAAAGAAAAGATTTGAAAAAGAATTTGAAAAGAAAAGATTTGAAAAAGAATTTGAAAAGAAAAGATTGAAAGTTCATTTTTTCAGAAATTGTTGAATTTCTAAGATATTTGCGTGGATTGTCCAAAATAGGACACTCTGTTTGCGATGCGACCTGCCAAAGAACAGAACATTGATTAACATGATTTTTCGGTATGATTGCCGTCATTTGTGATGCCTACATCTGAGGGAAATAAAAAAAAAATCGTTGGTTAGACTATTTAGTAGTATAATCAAATGTAATTTTCTGTTATTTTCTAATTAATTAAAATTTTGGTAAAGTTCTTTATTTTTGTTATATCTTCGATATTAACGCTGATTAAAATTTCATATTTGTTCAACATTTTCACGTAGTTTTATTTGTCATGTCTCTTTTCCTCAAATCAACAATTCATAGATATTCCAAATATACTGCATTTCGTCTATATAATAAATGAGGTGAGAGTGTTTGAGTGCCGGAAGTAGGGGTGCTGTGGCAACAGAAGAGGAAGAGGATCGTAGATGGTCGATCTATAGATGGCGTCAAACCCAATCTACTAGTACATTATAAAAACTCACTCGTCCGTGGTGGAAAGAGAGTTGCCTTTTGGTGGGTAAAGCCTATCAAATCTGGAGATAGTTCGGGGATGAATTTTTTTGACAGTTGCGTTTGAGGGATGTGAGAAGGGGCTTTGAAAGGGATTTGGGCATCGTTCGTATCCATATACATCAATTTCTTCGACCCTCCTGTACGTTTTTTTGTTCTCACACATAGTGAACAAGAGGCATATGTGTTATATCGAAAAATTCCAACATCGCTTCTCGAAATTCCTTGATTTCAACCTCCCCGACGTTTTGTGACTTCCAAGTTCTCTTTCTTCTCTGTATTCGAGGTCGTCTTGGCTATTCCTATCTATCTTTTCATACATATGTATTCTTGTGTGCACGTATATAGTGCACATCCTATGGCCAGGATGCACAAGCATCCTAGCCAACTATTTTCCTCGCAAAATCCAAGCCTCGTCTTGCTCTTTCTTTCTTTCCTCCAGCTTTTCACCTCTCTCTCTCTCTCTCTCTTTCTCTCGTTCTCTTTCTCGTTGATCTTCTCTGGCACATCCAAAAATTTCAACAGATACTCCTCACCTCGAAATCCTGCCATCCCCTCAGGGAATAATGGAGTCGGCATATTGGATTCGTGCTCGAAATTTCGTAGCAGAGAATCTCTTGCCTCGATCGTTCTAAAGCTTTTTCCTATTCCACAGTATAACTTTACGTATATCTCTATATGATTATACATACCGCCCATATGTTCGGGCTCACGATCGCGATCCCCTGATATTCAAAGACTCGACCCCCTCCAGCGATACAGCGTTTTGTATCGTCGACACCCACTACATTATCAAGTAAGCTAACATTCCTTCGCGCTCTTTTTTTTATCATTTAAAATGAAATATTTCCTTCTACGGCCTAATAATGCTTCATAAAAAATTATATAACACAATTTTTTTTTACGACCCAGTGTGCATGCAACGAAAACTATTGAAGCTATTTATTCCCTAACGAAATTACTCACGAGCGCCTAATAAAATTTGTATTCCGGACTTTAAAACGCCCATTACACAAGCTTTTAAAACTATTTTAATCACGTTGTTACATTGTTCATTTTATTCTCATTTTGTACTTTCAGTTAAATTATCATATTATGATCTTTACATTTTTTTATTAGCTTCGCTAACCACCATCAAAAGACATTGAACGGATTCATACCTCACAATGAAACAATTTGACACATAAACCTTTTTTAAAAAATTGACCTCAATTGCTTCAATTATCTTCAATAAATTTTTCATTGCAAAATGTAACAATTGCTCTCAATTGTTATTTTAATATTATAAGAATCAAATTTCGTCTTTTGGCGATCACCGAAGTTAAGCAGCTTATGGCAATGCCAATATTTAGTTGGGTGACCACACCGAGAGAAAAAAAATTGTCGATTCAATAACATTCGATGTTATTGGAACATTTTCTTGATCGAATTGCGGGGTCTTCGGTCAAAATAAATGTGTGAACGATTGAAAAACGAGTTTTTTTTTTTTTATACTTTATAATGTTGCTATGATTATATTATTTTATTGGTGCACCCGATAATGAGATATTTGATTGATCCAACAATTTTTTTCTTCAGTGCATTAGCCAAGCATCGATTTCTGTTTCAATAGTTGAGCGAAATGTAGTTTTTCTGAGTTTCTCATGGTTCCAACGAACTGAAACTCAGTAAAAACAGAGTTTCCTGGATCGAGTAGATGTTCCAAAGTTTCCCTCGTGAAAATGCGATACATCAGGAAATGCGATAGTGCATTAGAAAGAGTGTCTTCTGGGGGGGTCTCACAAGAACAGGAACAGGAACAGTGGAATGGGGGAAAAAGTATGAGCTCGTAAAAAACCTGCAAGAGTATGAGCAAAGGTATGAGGAACAATAAAAAAAGAAAACATCGAGGTTTTGACATTTGGCAAAACGACTTGTCAGAATCTTTGATAATTCGAAGCCTGTGCAACTTAATTTTATTTTCCATAATTGTACAATCAATTAAGTTATAAAACAATAAATAATAAGTCAATTAAACATCGTGAAAGCTACCAAAAAAAAAATCCAATTTCCTTTGATTCGCTAAAACGTCAGCAGATTTTAAGCCTTCACCACAAATCGTTTTACTCCAAGAAAAAATACTTGGAAAATGCTTTAGAAACATAGGTTTGAACGTAATTCAGTCTCAAGGCTCTACCAAAAGTCTCTCGATAGCTACTGAATGAAGAAAAAAAACTATGACTCTACACTCAATAATACGATTATAAAGAGAAAATCCGCGTTTCACTGAAAATTTAATAAGAAAAAAATCTCGTAATAAAAAGAAACGAAGAAGAACACTTCAATCGCTGGAATTACGTTCGTGAGTTTTGTTGAAAAATAATAAAAAATGGGTCAAGTCTTGATTTTGTACTTAACGAGGGTCGAATTAATTAAAAGTGGGTCGTACCACATTTGGTTAGTGCCTTGAAAAAAAAAAAAAGAAAGGCCAAAAAACGTGCTTGTGTTTTTTTTTTTTTTTTTTTTTTACTTAAATCGAAAATAATTGAATAGAACTTTGTGTAAGAAAGCTTATAATAGAAAGCTTTATAAATTTTGGCAAAAGGTACGTTTTGCTCGATCGAATGCGAATCATCAATAGTCATATGCGATCATTGGATGTGATTTGATTGAATCGATGGATTTTTTAAAAATCGGTCACCTTGACACGACTCTCTACCTTTTCCACTCTTCACACGCGACATTGCACAGACTCTGTTTTTCTCAAAGTATTTTCCGCTCGAAGCTACCTTCTACTCCCTCGTAAATAGTAGATAACTCAGTTGCTTCTAAATATAGTTACAGGAAGCTTCGAGCCTGACGAAGAGCAATCGATTCGAATAACGATTTTCTTGTTCATGAGCTCAGCTCGTACCGCCCCTAGAAATTCTCCTTACAATGTAAACGAATAATATCCGCCACTAAATACATCGTAAACTTCGTTATTCATCCATTTACAATTTTACATTAAATTTATATTTATATTAAAACATTAAATAAATAAATAAAATAAAAAACACTAAAAAAGGGATCGAGAATGCCTTTGAAATTATTTGTCAATATTTTACCCTGTCAAACTATCTCGAAAACGTTAACTATTCATTGAAATAACTGTTGGATGTTGAATCGTTGATTATCGGAAATTGAAACATGTATAAAAGCAATATATTATTTGGCATGAAACTCATTACTTGTTCATCATTTTTAAACAAATGTAATTGAAATTGTATTTTACTCCGATATTGACAGTTTAATTGAAAATATTTGTAATCTTTTTTATTTTTTTTAGTTTTTAACAATAAATATAAACGTCCCTTGATATGAATATGGTATTTTTGGATGTTGAATTTTGATACGATAAATGACGATGCGGATGACACTATAAATAGGAAAACTCTGTTTGATTCTCGATTGTAATTAAATTTATCAAGAGCTTTTGAAATATTGACATAAATCTCAAAAAACGTTTATTTATCGTGGTCTACGTAATTGAATGAAATGTGGTAAAAAAATGATCAACCAGATGAGAGAAATTACGTGTCGAGTATTTGTTAAAAAAGAATTTTTGTAATTTATACGAAACTAAGTATTTTTTTATTTGTACCATCAGTTTTTTGGGTGAAATATTTTTTCTGCAATCGAACAAAATAATCTCGAAGACAAATATTTATAAAAACAATACGCGTGAACTCTGCTGGACGTAGAAATTAATTATCGACCCTCTGTTCCTTAATTTTCTCTTCCTCACGATTAAAAAAAAAACGATTGAAAAATAAATCTCTCTGATTAAAAAATAAATCTGTCTGATTGAAAAATAAATAATTTCGAGTGTAATAACAAGATTTTCTGAGACCATCAAAGCGATCTGTTCCATAGGAAGAAAAAATTCATCCTGTGGTTCAATCGATGAGACACACGACGATTTTTTTCATGTATTCGTGTCGGAGTGAAATTGTTGCGACCAGAGGCTTTGGCAATTGGTCCAATTAAACGTGCAATAATTGACGAGACCTCGATCACAGGGTGAGTAAGTCACAGGTATAGAAGAGAACCTTTTAATGATATATATATAGATATATATTCATATAAATATATAAATATATCGAGGATCGTCGAGAAAAGTACTCCCCCGCCCCAAATCCACTTCCACCGTTCTTCCTCGCGGCGTAATACGTACGGAGGTGAAATATGTAGTAGCAAACGAAGCGAGAGAGCCGGGTGTACCACTATAGTATATCTTCGTGCTCAAAGTATGCCAGCAAAATTCCAGAGTCGAAGGGGAGAGAAAATAAAAGACACGTGGATGGATGAGGGTATTTATTTGTCGAGAGTAAGTCGAGCCGCACCAACAACTCCGCTATTTTATCAAGTTAATTATAGCTTTAAAGAAAGTATAAGGTTCATTCATACATTTACTTAAAAATATTGTTCTGCAGTAAAAAAAAAAAAAAAAAAAGAAAAAAAAATGAAAACCATTTATCAGAAGATTACGATACATTTTTTATCCTTTTTTATTTTTTTCAATTGAACAATTAACGTTTTGAAATTATCAAAAAGTATTCGGTAAAAAAAAATCTCGTATACTCTTGATTTAATTATTATTTTAACTCATCGATTATTCTTTTATTTTTTATTGAAACTATCGAGTATCGATGACGATTATATGTAAATAATTTCTCGTGTTGACCTATATCACAGTCGTTTCTCTCGAAATTATCGCACAGAATAACACTTTTCGTAAATTAGGAATTCACTGATGATTATACGAAGAGTACTTGTGGTAATTTCCAAGGGGATTTCTCGCTCGAAGATACACGCAATTCTCTATTCTTCAATCTGGAGCTCACTACGTATGTATATTTATTCACGATATCGACGGTCTGTGACCTACTTTTACGTCCCAGTGTGTACGCTATGCGGACACGCGGTCGCGGAAATATCAATCAGAAGGAGTCAAGGTTTTCTTAAAAATAATTATATTAATGCACGGAAAATAATTGATCGATAGAAATTGATGAAATTATTTTATTTACTGCCTGCAATGTGATTCTCAAATGTTTTCTGAATGAACATTAAAAAGTTATTGTTATTCGAGTATTCGGAATTATTAAGTGATTTATTAAGTGATTAAAGTGATGATTAATTTATGCCTCATTACCTCTAGAGAAACATGTAGAAATATTGATTTCCCAAAAAAAAAAAAAAAAATTTATTCAATACTGTCCCACTATATAAAACATTTTTAAATGTTTTCCAAAATGCTTTTTCTTCCCGTTTTAATAAATTCATTCAGCCTCTGTTGAATAATTCTTTGATTAAACATAATTTTTTTTTTGTACAACCAAAAAATGATAAACAAATCTTTGGAGTTGATTTATTTCTGGGTTAAAACGTACAATCGAAATCGTGGTTACTGTAAAATGGTTCTTTTTTTTTTCAATGAAATTGTTCACTCCAAATGACAGTTTGGCATTTGGAATGATCAAAAATATAATTAAATTAATTTAATTTAATTTTTTAATTATATTAAAATTTTTTTTAAATATAATTAAAAAAAATAAAAAATACAAAGCTTAATAAATTATTTTCAATGGATTATTATTACATTTTTTAAATAAGTAAGAAAAAATTAAGAAGATAATAATTGCAGTTAATTCTCTTCTGAACTTTTGCTTCCTATTAAAATAATTACTCGTAAAATTATTTCTTCTAATTCGAAAAAAAAAACTTAAGCAAATGAAATTAAAGTTAATTCTACTAAATTTTTTTTCGCGGCTATCAAATCATTTGCTCGAGTTAAGGATAAAAAACTCATCGTTCTTTCATTGGCCTAATTTCCCTTCTTAATTCTGCCAGCTCGTGATACAGAATCGTGGCAAGAAGTATATTTGAAAGAAAAAGACGAAGAAGCAAAGAAAAGGAGTAAAGATCGTTTACCGTAGAAAATAATTACGAACGTCATCCATCACGTCCTGCTTCTTCATTCTCTTCTTCGCCAATATCTCTTTTTTTTCACTCCCTTCTTCTCAACTTCCCATCACCCTGTAGATTTGTATCTTCTTTACCAAAGACTCTTGGTATTGTGCGTAAAGACAATTTATTACTTAAAAAAACAACTCTTGAATCATTGCATTCAAAAAAAAAAAAAAAAAACAACACAAAACATTCCAAATTGTTGTCAAATTACTTCGAATATCTTAAAATAATCAAAACTGAAGGAAAAAAATCTAAATAAATATTTTCCCTTTTTCTCGCATTCTGCCCCAATAGTAAAAAAAAAAATAATAATAAAAATTACCCCTGATCGTAAGCAGAGTGACTGCCAATTATCTCCAGCTGCGTAGGTGTCGAGTTCATTGATAAAAGGCTACACGTACGATTTTCAAGCTTAACGAGGTTGAAGCGTCATAATGATAATAGTATACAAAGTAAAATCAAAATCATCAGATCCAATGTTTTCCAAGATAATATTTTGAAATTTTGCGTGAATTTTCTTGAGCATCGTATTATAATGTGTAAAAAAATTGAGAAGATTTCACAGTCTAGTAATCGAGATATTGAGTGTTTAAAATGGCAACTTTAACACGAGGTCTTGTGGAAAGTTACGAAAAAAGACGATTTTTCACAACAAATAACTTGATTTCTAGAGGGTAAAACTTTCTCAAATTTAACCCACAGTTCGGTATTATTGTTGAGAAGGTTCATAAGAATTTTAAACAATTAAACTTGGAATTCTCCTAACGTTCCAACCTCCTTAAGCCACCCCCAGACGTTGAAATTTATCAATTTATCAATCATTGATAGTAAAAAAAAAAAAAAAAATAAAGAAATCGTACATGACACGAATAGGGAAGAGAAACTGCTGCATATTTTAACGAGCAACCCATTGGCCCATAGCTTTTTTGCCTGCATGGGTTTTCTTCTCACTCTCAATCGGTACAAAATATACATGTATTTGTTGAACGGCTTCTCATGGCCAACTTCACGACCAGGAGGAACTTCTAGCTTCTCATTCGCGTAAGCTCAAATTTACGATTTCTAGTTGAGCATACATACGATTTGCTATACATATATAATAAATAGGAAGTATACGAAAGTAGGTAGATGTACATGGAATAAGGAACTGAAAATACCAAGGAGCTCACTGCCACCATTAAGCTCTCCACTTCTTCGATCTATCGCTATTGGAACGAATCTCTAGCTCCTTCTCTCCTTTTGTAAATTGCAAGGACGTTGGATTTTCTCATGTTACGCCCCGGGGATTTTCCAACTTCTATAAATAACACAAATATATATACAACCAGAGGTATAGGACCCCGTTAGAATTATTTTTATTGCCCAACGCGTAAGAGCAATGAAACAGAATCGACCTTACGATCGAATTGAATTCAAATTCAAACAAAAAAGAAAAAAAAAAGAAAAAAAAATATTCTTGCAATATATTGTTGATCGAAATAAATTTGAAACTATATCCATTTCATTCGAATTTCATTTTCAAGAGCTCTATGTGTTGCAGCATCTTTTTTCATACCCTTATTGATTTTCATTCAAGTTGAACTATGAACTAGATCCTGTGACTATGTTCCAGAAATAAAATTTATATTCGGCTTTACTCAAACTATTTTTTTCCTTTTTCTCTCTCTCTCTCTCTCTCTCTCTATTTCTTTCTCTTTTTCCCTAGGTCGCTCTTTTGTATATCACTACAAAGAGTTTTGCAATACGTGAAACATAACGATCTGTCTCTACGTATACATAACTCTTTTTTTCTTGATCTCTCTCCTACGTTCCACCATTTGCCAGAAGCACATGATCGTGAATTTTTAACAAACCCGCAGGATGCAGTTACAGCTGTTACAACGAACAAGCATATGTATGAGCAAAGAGAAGTGAAAGAGAAATAGAGACAGAAGGAGAGAAACAGCCTTCACCGTATACCCTGCATGTTGCACAAAATATACAAACCCTATCGAAATACACTATTTCATACTCCGCTGCCTATTCCGCTGCGCATCCTGGTATCACCCTTCTCCCTTAAACTCTACACTATATCCACTCGTATTTTCTCATTTATATTCCATGCGAAAACCCCATGGGATCAAAGACACAACACCAGACTAAATGTCGTTGCTTACAAATTAAAAATTCACCAACACATTTTTTCTGTACGTTCTCGTGGTTTACCAAAATGACAGAATTCATGGTACGTTCCAAGTCAAGCTTACGAAACCATTTTACATTTAATCATTTTCATCTTCGAGCTCTCGATGGAATCAAATAATCGTCGTAGCACATAATTTGATGAAATTAATTAATCAGCTTTTATCAAACTATAAACTCGACAAGTTGTCAGTAGAATTAATTTGTTTTATAATACAATTGTGTTTAGAATTTTGTAGAAATTATACAGATGAGTTAATTTGCAATTTAATTTTCTATGGCTCAAGTATTTTTATTAACGTTTAACTCAAATGACGAATCATGACATTTTACCATTTATCACTTTTGAAAAATTCAAACAGTCTCCTAATTTATTTACATATTCATTTTTTTCATTTTTTATCGTCGCAACCACACTCGTATTACATTTTTAAATGTGTACTTCCTGCTCCACATTACGAAGAAACTTTCTACTGATAACTCACAGGGTAAATATACTTCGTAGGAATTCATTTAGTTCACTAAGTAATATTTAGTGTTCCAGATGGAATATTCTGGTGACTACTTTGGAAATTACAAAGAAAAATCCCATGCAGAGCATTAATAAGTAATTTTGAAAAAAAAAAAAAAAATGAGCGTATTTTCTATATTAAAATTTAAACGTCATGTCAATACTTTAATAAAACGTCACAAAAATGAAATTACAGTAAAAATTGGTGCACTGTCTGCACAAAAGATAAAAAGACCCTGATGCTGTTGAATTTTTACTACATAATAAACAATAAAAATTCAAAATCAATGAATTTTGGAATGTCCTTCTGCAGCCAATATTCCAGGAACCACCAATAAATGCAGCGAAAAAAAATTAATTTTTAACTGATCACATGTTTTATTATAACTATTTCATTATTTTATCCGAAAAAAAAAACCATTTTTTTCAATATTCGTTAACATGTATTATTCGTTGTATTTCAACTTTGACAATTTGACTTAAAAAATTGAATTTGTGATGAAAATATTTCACATATTAATATCATGTTATCCACATATCCTTCATCACACATTTGAAATACTTTAAATGAAATAGTATTTTAATATTCATGAAATATAATTGCATATCATTTGGATATTATAAAATAAAATAAAATAATTAAACGAAATGAAATGAATTAAAATTAAATAAATCCAAATTCAAATTTTGAATAAAAATTAAAAAAATGGATTAAGGAATTCCAACGAGGATATTATGACCGGATATTTTGACGTATGACGTATTAATTTAAAAAAAATATTAAAAAATCCATTTGTTTAATTTGCCCCTACGAACCATCGTGTCGTAATAATTAAAACCATGAATTTTAGCATTAAATTAACTATACGTTACTTTTTATTTATAACTCTGGAATAACGATATATTTACAGAAAGAAACGAAGTTTCAAGAACAAAACAAATAGCTCCCTGTAACAAAGAAGTTTTTCATTTTGCGGTGAGCGTTCTTGCCGATAGGGTAATTTGTCAGGTACAATTTCGTTGTGAAATAGTTATGTCAGTGTCTTTTTCATTTTCTCAAATCTGGGCTGGTATCGTATTCCTGGGCTGGTCGCGAAACTCGTGTCGTCATTTCTACTTTAACTTCTGTTTCTGCTTCTACTTATGCCGCAACAGACCATCGGCTAAAAAGGGAAAAAGAGTTGGTGGAAAAGTTTGAGGAGACTGGTTTGGGAGAGAAAAAGAGAGAGAGAGAGAGAGAGAGAGGCTCGTGATATGAAAACGTCCTTGTCCTCGACCTCGATAAGAAAGAGGGAGCCATGTTACGTTTCTTTTCTCTTCCTTTTTTTTTTTTTTTACTGGTACCGGTATCGCTTACCCCGGGTATACGATAGCGACTGACACGGGACGTTTTATACTGTACAAAACCACTCTATATGAGATACCATTACCCCGAGAATGAGGGAGTCGAAACCTTGGAAGGGATAAGAGAAAAAGAATGAAAAAAAAAAAAAAAAAAAAAACAGGAGAAACGACGAAGAGCTAAAGAAAAGGTGATTCGAGACAAGAGGTTGACTGTACGGGCGCAAACGAACGAGAGTCAAAGGTGTATTCGAATTGTACCGTGCTCTATCGTATTATTTCCTATACTTGAAGCTCTTGCTCGAGAAGCGTGAAAGAGGGAATAACTCTTTCACCAGAACGACAGCACGAAACTTCGGACGATTTTCATTATTTATTATTCTATTTTTTTTCTAAACGTTATGCTCCATGCATTTTTATGCGTGGATATTTATACATTTGAGTGAAGGTTAGTCGAAAAAAGCGAAAGTTAAAAAAAAAAACTGTTGAAAATGGGAAAGGATGCAAAAAAAATAAAAATAAAACGGAAATCATAAAACATAAGAATTTTTTGCTTCTCTGTTTTGATATCTTCGCAATATTCGGACTTTTCAAATGCTTCCATAAATCACCTGACGTTCTAAACCAAAAAGCTTTGGCGCATTTTCGACCAAACGTCATTCCCCGGAAATTACCGCTCTCGCAGTTGAGCTTTTGACATATTTGGGATGAATTGGAAATTTGCAAATAAAAAAAGAAATAGAAAAATAGGGAAAAAAAGTAATAAAAACGAGGGCTTCAACGACAAAATCCAGGTGGACGTTCACCCACCTGTTTTCACCGCCTCCACAGTGTGATCAGAGGAAAAAGTACATGCCACCACCGCCTGGTTCGTGCCTATCTGTGCAAGTGGACCTCTCTCCCTCTCTCTCTCCTCTCTCTCTCTCTCTCCCTCTCTCTCTCTCCCTCTCTCTCTCTCTCTCTCACTCCCTCTCGTTTTCTCTGTGTATGCACATGGAATGTCCAATCGCTTTTCTCGAAATTGCAACCATCCGTCTGTCTTCTCTGAGTTGCATCGATGCACAGTGAATTGGACTCTGGTTGCATTCAAGAGTTTGCCTTCTCGTCCACTCGCTACATTTCTCTTGGTCGTTCGGGGTGAACGACACATTGACGTTCGACGTCTATGCGAGTAAACGAAACGTCCGATATTTGATGTGTCCACGTCAGCTTTTCATACCAATTTCGTATGGAAAACACTCCAAGTTGTCGCCAAAATGAATACGCCATTTTATCAGATTGCAAGAATTATCTTACAAAAATCATGTCTCAGAAATCATAGAAACGAAGAAACATCACGAGCCATTATTGATTTTCAATTAAGAACAAATGAAAACTTTGTGTTTATAGCTAAATACATGAGAAATCATAAAAAGTTATTCCCTTTGGACAAACCAAACGATCATTTATACTTTAAGCTTTTACTCGAAAGCATCGATATCTTACAACGCTTAAAAGATAATAAAATTAAATGTTTTTATCGATTTTTTATGATTATTCGTCGAATCGATGCTCGTATTAGTTCGAAGCATGAAACTAAGCAAGCAAGTAGATATAAAGGTGAAAAAGCCATCAAATTATTCGTTCCTGTGTGCGCGTAAAACTAAACGCGAATGGCACACGCAAGCAACCATTTCCTTATAGTTCTATGGAAATGATTCGTTGATGATTGAATTTATGCTAAAAACAATTTTTCCAGCATCAACGAATTTGTAGTAATTATTAAAAATAGTTCGAAAAAAGTCCAAAAGGATTCTGAACATAAATATTTTAGCTCCATATGGGCCTTATCTCTATAAATTTAAAACTCAACTGCAAAATTGTGTTTGGCCACTTTTTACGCGAAAACCAATAAACCAATTTTGATAAATCTTTCACAGAAATGAAGTCCGTGAATCAGAATAGGTTGTAGGCCGGATTATATTCCGATAAATTGTTTATTCCGGGAAGGCCAAGCGAAAAATTCACCTTTTCATCATTTTTTTTACTTTAAAAGTTCTCACGTTATTAAAAAAAGACTATAGATGAAAAACACTAATTACAAATTTGAAGATAACTCCACAATGAAGAGAATGAGCGGTGGCTGGGGTGCCAGCTTCGAATGGAAAAAAAGTTACAGTAATTTTCGTGAATTTGTTGGAATTTTAAAATTTCGTAGATTTCAATTTTTTAGTCATTGCTCATCTACTTAGCGCCAACTAGGTGTGTTGCAGGAGAAATCCACTGGTGCAGCTAGTAGAGAAATGTGGGGCAAAGTGGACCCCCAGGGCAAAGCGGGCAATCCAAAATTGTTTATCTTTGGGGCAAAGTGGGCTCTCCCAAAAATGAAGGAAGATCAAATTCGAAGAAAAATTTGACTTTCCTTCATTTTTGGGAGAGCTCACTTTGGCCCAAAAATAAAAAAAATTGGATTGCCCGCTTTGCCCCAGGGGTTCATTTTGCCCCATGTTCCCCTATGTACATATATTGTAACACCATCGTTACTATCCCTTATCCGTAACCAGTCATTCGTTTCGTAGAAACTGACACACCAACCGGAACGACCGTCGAGACATTAGCTTATCATCCTATAATGATTACACTGGTTTCCATAATGTTTCAACTGATTTAACTCCTTTCTCGTGTCCACAAGGAGTGCAGCGAGGGAAGTTCGCGGTACAACGTGACATTAATAATACCAAGAGAGAGAGAGAAAGAGAGAGAAGAGAGAAGAGAGAGAGAGAGAGAGGAATACTTTGCTATGTCCTCTTTCCCGTTTCAGGCTGCGATTTATGATCTTCCTGGTGCCGCAACTGCTGCAGAGGTTTCAGATATTCAGCGTCCCATCAAATTCGATATTTCATAGGATTTCGCAAGATTCTCATGAGCTCGAGACTCACTTTTTTTTCATCCTCACTCCGGAGACCTCTCATACAATCTCATGAAAAATCCTCGCTTGAAAAACAATGTAAAATACTTTTTTTCAGTATTACTAATCATGCTAACAATGTCCATCGATTATAACCAGCTCATAAAAATACAAAGTCGTACTAAATTATGCGAGTACGTGTTCCAGAGATCCTAAAAATATAGGAAAAAAAAAACTAAAATTAGAAGAAGAATTTCATGAGTTGGTTTTGTACGACTGTACGACTCGTTCGTGTGTCTCGACCTTTATCAGCGCAAGATCCAAGATAACAAATTTTTCTTTATCCTTTTTGCCGTCTCTGCGCTATTTCTACCAGGTCTTGAATTTTCTCACGAGAACCACGTCCTTGCTATCTTTTACGAAATTTTCGACTTATCCGAAGCACCTCCCTCCCTCCCTCCCTCCCCCCCCTTTCTCTCTCTCGCTCTTCGAATCTACTCCAGTCGTCTCGAGTGACCTCTCGGAATAATTGAACAAGTCTCTCTTCCCAACTTGCTTCGAGGTTTCTATCTTAGTCCAACAGGATGAAAAGCCGTGGAATATAACACGTAGGGTATATAGTTTACTTGCAACGTAAGCTTCCCTGTCGGACGGCCACCTCAGGCTGTCAAAGTCTGCAGTGGACTTTGCTACGTGATCCGTTTAAACGATATATGACATTGGTTGGATGAAACTGCGACGTATTCGCTCGTGCATCATCTTTCATGCAAGTTCAATGTAAGTTTTCACGCTGTTTCACATCCAAGAAGATATTTCTACATTTTTTTTTTTTTTTTTACTACAACGTCCACTGCGGTAACCGTGCGAAGCTTTCATTGCCATGGCGATAAACACAAGTTCAAAAGACATATTATTCTATGAAATTCGGTAGAAAGTTTATAACGGAATGTCTATAGAGATTGAGGAAATCCCCGTAAGATTCCACAGAATTTACCAGGCAGCAGACTATACTCGTGCGAAGACAATCTGGAAATTGGCAAAGTTCGCGAAGGAAATTGTGCGACAATTTAAGCCCCTATACCATCCATCAAAAGGCACAACCGAGTTGAACTACTAATCGCAGAGCTTCTCTGCTACCTTCAAGACTTACCTTCATTTGTATATCTACATTTGGACATGTTATAACTTCATATTTGCCGAGTGGTGACATCCTCAACTGGGGCACATTACGAAAGATTAACGAGACTAGAAAGACCTTTGGAAATGTTGATGCGGGATAAAAGATAACGTTTTTACTATTCCAAATGATTTATCATCACGCATTAATGCATGTGATACTCATTTATTATTATTTCAATGAGTCACTATTATTTTTTTCAAACAATAAACTAACGTTTATGTTTATTACGATATTTATAATGGTTTTTTAATGTTTTTCTTTCGAATAAATGCCCGTCGTTATCAAACGTTAATATCATTAATTACCCTCGACAAAAAAAACGTACGAACGTTTTTTTCTTTGTCGTTCACCGACGTGGCAACAACATTTATGTAAACGTCCCGACCTTTTCTCGTAACACGTGCGTTCAACGCAACTCAACAGTTCACCGACTAGAATAAGGGCTCAGCAATTAATCACTCTCGGTACTGCGGGCCTCAAATAAGTGGAACGCGACATCGTCCTCGCTCCCTCTTCGCGTTGCTGTACTTCCGTCAACGAGATATCTCTTTCTCTTCTCTCATACTTCCCCTTTCTCCCACGTTTTCACGTTTTCCGTCGCGAGCGTCTCTTTCATTTGCTAACGAGTTACAGCGCACAACTTGGTGGGTAATTTTCTCAAAAAGTTAGCAAACTTTCTTTCATTTTTTCTACTGGAGTACAATCCACGGGACAAATGTTGATGGAACGGACGTGCAGCATAAATTCTTACACTTTGTGCCTTTTTCACAAGAAATTCAAGCACCAAATACCACCTCACGAATTCTTTATTTATTTCGCTTCAATTTTTACGTGGTTTTAACTAAAAAAAATATTTATTAGTAATAAATATTATCCTTTTTCTAAAAAAAAAAAAAGACATGTGGTCGAACTCGAAAATATCGGAACGTTTCGAAACTTGAAGCCGCTATCGGTCCCTATGGATGCGCTTGTTAATCATTTATTTATTCACTGCCATGGATTTGTTTATTTGTTGCCAAGCGTATAGCGGAAGCAACTTCTGTTAAATTGTTTATCCGTTGCTATGGTTTCGTTTATTTGTTCCCATGGATTTATTTATTCGTTGCTAAACACATGGCAGACCCGATTTTCAATCATTCAAGTGACAGAACATAAGTGTTCAGATTTAAAAAAGGAAAGGCATGATGGCAACATCGAAATCGAACAGAAAAACAACTGAAGAATTCATCAGCAACGGAGAAAACAGTTGCTAGTGATAAAGAACCGACAGTGACGGGGTGTGCGTTCAATCTGTGGTTCCGATGTTCTCCAAAGTCAAGCAGTCTCCGACAGAAGGTCAACGTTTGACTGAATGCATAAACTCAGTAAAATGACAGCCATACCCACGTGTAGGCCGAGTTTTTCAAAGTTTCCCTCGACCCTCGTGTAAATGGGACCCATTAGTGCATCAGGAAAAAATAATGTCTGTGTGCAACCGTCTGGAAGGTCTCACAGGAACATAAACAGGAAAATGAACAGTGAGGTTGGGAGAAAAGTATAGAACCAAAAAAATGAAAATGAAAAAAACCATCCAATTTACATAGAAACCTCGTTTTTCTATACCCTCAGATTCTAACTGTAAAGAAAAATGTTAAAACTTGCTAAGAAAATTGATGTAACGAAGGAGCATCAAGGATCCATTAAGTAATCAGTGTCGTACCTCCGATATTCTGTAAATATATGGCGTTGGAAGTTGCACATAAGATGATGAAGTAAAGAGGATGAGAAAAAGAACTTCTGATGGGTGAACATAGCTGGTGATGACAAACGGCTTCGTGCCTCGAGTGTACAACGTTACCCCTGGGAAATTTCACCCCTCTTTCCTTCGCAATAATCTGCAACCTCTGCTCGTCTCCACCTAACCTTTACTTGGTGTCTTACACTTTAAGACAACGCCATGAGTTGCTTCTGTGATGGTAGCACACGTTTATGTTTCCTAGAAGTTGAGAAAATGTTCGTTTTTTATTTTCTTTATCAAACGTAACGTTCCTTCGAGGTTGAAGAAAATGACAGTTTCTGCTTTCTTGAAGATTCAAGACAAGAAAAAAAGGAAATCAATTTGATTGCACTTTCTGGAATGACTTGATTTTCTCGATCCTTCAACCGCATTCGTTTACTTATCGTTATACAGACATTTTACTAAGTTCCTGATTTTCAACAACGTCTTCGTCAAGTCCCATTTACAAATATGACTTTTATAGCAGGAGCTTGCACCGTTGCAACAATTTTATTCGATAGGAACTCCTGGCAAGCACTACGTTCAATATTACGAACGAAGTTTCCTTGTGCATGCTTAGGCAGAAGAGAGCTTCGTCAATTTGCAGACCATCTTTTATATATTTCTCAGTGGTCTATTTCCTTATGCCTTGGGTTTTCCTCTTGAGATTTCCTCACGTTTCCAATTGACGTTCACCAGCTATGCTGCATCTCTTGGGCCACAGAGGTTGCATCTGACTCACTTCGTCGGAAGTTTCGACGTGGTCTACGCCCGGCGACGCGACTGCATTTCCATCCAACCATATATATTTCCATTCTCAATATATCTACATTAAAGGAGGACGGGTCGAGCGTGTTTTGAATATTTCAACGTAAACTTCGACGGAGCAAAGCGAGTTACACAAATATAGTTGTTAACCCGAATGAAGGTCGAACGGAGGCAGGTAGACAACAGAACGAGACGTGGCTTCGTCGCTGTTCAGACGCACTAACCATTCGCAGCCGTTTTCCAACTGCAGGGAAATTCGCAGGAAAAAAATAAAATAAATAAAAAAACAAAAAACAAAAAGCGTGCCATGTTCACCGTTGGCAATGGAAAAAAAGGTAAACGTGCTTCTTCGCTATAAAAAAATAGAAAGAAAAAAATGGAAGACAAAAGAACAACGAACGAATACGAGATTTGCCACGATGATTGATATCATTTTTATTTTCCATTACCATTTCCACTATTCACCTGTCACAAATCTAACGTTCTGGGAAATCATTTCCCGCTCGCCTCGATAAAAGCATCGACATTCGTATCTCTCTCTCTTAATTTGTCAGTCAATTCTCATTTGATCGTTCAGAGGAGATGCCACACAATTTCTAAGGAAATTACATTTTTTCTCATTCTTATACAGATTTTATCCCCATTTGAAACGTTCGTAAAATTCGTGAAGAAAAATCTGTTCATTTATAATTCTCGGAAAAAAAGAATTCATTGAAATCTTGAAACTGCAATTACGTCCGAAACCAACGCTGGTTTGTGCTTTTCGCGATGGCTCGAAATTTAATTCCGATATAAAACGCTGTAAAATATTCTTTTGGTCCTTATTTTGGAGCATAATTGACGATGAAGTTTCCAAAAAAAAAAAAAAAAAAACGTAGACAAATATTAAAGAGAATTTTTTTGGAATTTACAAAGTTGGTGAATAAAGTTGATAGAAAATTCAAGATAGAAAAATTGGGGGAAAAAAAAGAGTATGAGCAGAAGGCAACGAACCGTGGCGAGTGATCCGTGTGTTTTGGGTGAAGTCGTTACTGGGAGGAGGGTTGAGAGATTCGAGGACGAGGCGAAAAAAGAGGCAATGGATCGGAAGAAGGGTGATGCGAGGATTTTTTGGAAGAAGCAGGGTGGTAACGTCAAAGTCGTTGGTTCGTCGAGACTGGGCCAAGGCCGAACGTGACAGTGGGAATCGACGAGAGATAAGCTTGCATTTTATATAGTAATTTTGATATAAAAATGGCGAGGGAAAGAAAATGGTTTTTGTGCGCAGGTTTCACATCAGTCGCGAGAGACGTGTCATCATTGGCGTTTTAATTGAATCGTTAAGAGGGAATGGCCGTTGGATGGAAAACTCTCGACCCTTTTTCCTTCATTTCTCATTCGTTTTTCCTTCGTCCCTTCTAATAAAATACATTGAGTTCATTCCGGTATAGATCATTGTGTACTCACTGTCTACATATATTCCGAGACTATCTCGAGAGGCTCGAAAAAGACATCTGCTTGAGATTGGAGAAAACGGTATAGCAAAGTGCTCACAAACAAAAGGGCATTATTTTCATAATTTAATACGTGAGTTGTGTAGCACATTCGGGCGTTTTACTCATTACCATTTAATATTATACTTATATATGGTACAACGTCTGGCTCCCGCTTTCCACTTCGTTCCTAACGAGCTTTCCTTAATTACCGTCGGCCTAATGACCGAGATAGACTCCAAGATCGAGCAAGATAGAGACTCCTCGGTTATTCCTAAATCGGAGAAGCGATCGCCCACCCAAATGCTAACTTTTCCCCTAGAGATGACGAATACACATCACACGGAAGGTTTACTCCACGGTTAGCCACAAAGGACTCTCAATTCTGATTACTTTTTACATATATATACTTTCTTCATCGTACTCTCTTATATCTGAGCATTTTAAATATATTCTCCAGTTACAACGAAGAAACTGTTTCTCCAGAATGTGGACACTCGAAACTTAAATGTAAACCTCTTTTTAAAAACAGATATGACCAAAGTTTCGTAATTATATTCACGTTCTTCAAGTTCTTCAAGTTCTGTTCCAATCTTTAAATAGTGGCAGGTCTTGGAAATTTAAACACTTTTGCAGCTTATTCCGCCCACACCTGCAAAAATACTTTCTGTGTCAAAAAATCGTGAAAATTCGTCCAAATGTCATGGAACCTTATGGGCCAACTATTGGGACATGGAATACGATTGAATATCAGAAATATCAAAAACCCAGTATGTAAACCTAACGATCGTGTCGTCCACCAATCGTTAGCGTAAGTTTTAAGCTTCGAATACTGCTAATAAATTGTTTTTTTTTTTCATATTAACGCTTCCGGAATAAACTCTGAAGTCAAATAATGCAATTTCATTTACTTAGGAAACGTCGAATCCGTTTATTAACATGTTTGAAGCCATGTTTTCCTTTTTTTTCGCAAAGTTACGTGGGAAACAGTAGAAACCTCCGTTGCTTGTCGGGTGCCTCAAAGTAGGAGCAGAACTTTGTCAATTTGATTACATGTGCGAGAGACTCAGTCAGTATAGAAATTAACAAAAGTTGAATGTCACCCTAAAACCCTAGAACGAGGAAACTAGTTACCCTCGACAATTAGAAGTTTCCTACTCATTCACATTTTTTCGTATTTTCTCATTTTTTACATTTTTCATAATTAGAAGTTTACTAAATGCAACTTTATCGTAAATCGTTTATTTCGTTGTCAAAAACCAAGAGAATCATGGAAATCAAAGTCTATTGATTGGACTTGTTAGTTGACCAATTAGCAGAGCTTTCTTCCCCGAGGAAATGGATTTTGAAGTTCCAGATTTGACCTTTATGACTCAGTCATTGCTCGGAATGAATTGTTACCGGAGATTTGAGTGTTTCGCTTGAAACAAGACTTTGTTTTAATCAGAAATTTGGTAAAGCATTGAATCCGTAATGGCAAATCTCTTTCGCTTCGTGTTACATTCGCTCGTGAATAATTTCATCATCGTTCCACTTTCCATCCAAGCGTTGGCGTAGTCTGGACAAACAACCGAGACGTCCTTTCGCCAGTGTTGAAACTTGGTCTGTAACAGTGCGACTAACGATACTCCTACCGGTGTACGAAGTATCCAGGGATTCCGGTATCTCGGCCACGTTCCAATGGGGCTGAAACCCCAAACAGCCTTTGCACGCTGCTCTCGTCACTCCAACGATTCACTCTCGCGCTTTGAACATGCTCTAACGGAGACTATTCTACCTCCCCTGGTCTTTGCATCTCCCCCTCCCTCTCCGATGGCTTTCTCTCTTTGAATACCATGACCACAATTCTCTAGTACGAGTCGCGATGGAAACGGATGACCAAAAACTAATCAATCACAAGCGTCCACATGACCCAGCAATCTTCTCTACAATCACTTTTTTTATCCACTCAGATACGAGTCGCAGCTTGCTTCGTGTACTACGGTAATTATTCGACTAGTTCTCTGCAACCACACTTCGCTGCCCAAAATCGATCGACCGATTTTCAACCTAGAATGCCATTCACTATGAACAAAGTCATAATTGTTGGATTAAAACTAAAAAACACATAAAAAGGGTGGATACACTTTTTTTTAATTGAAGGCACGTACAAATTTAACTGGAATATGTCATGACAATCGACGAATAATTGTACGAATAGTTTCTCTGGTCGGTCCAACAAAATTTTATAAAAATTTGTGAACTAAATTTAACATATTTCGAAATTTTTTGTTAAAAACCATGCTTTTATTCGAAATCTGGCGAATTGCCTTCTGGAATTTTATTTTTATTGCATATTACTTTTATATTTAGATATCAAATATTTTACTATCAATATTCGTTACACTAGAACCTTTGTAAGTTAAAGTTCAGTCGAAATGCCAAAAAATGGACCTTAAAGAAGTTCTACAGGTTCGATGGCTATTAAAACGTCATAATTTTTCGAGTTGACAACAGATTTGTTGTTGTTTGGGTTTGTCGTTTCCGTAAATACCTTTTCGAATTTTTGCGAGCTCATCTCATCACTTTATGAAAGTCCCATTTTTGTGGGACCCCCCAGAGTTCCGAAAAAATCCACACCCATGAGGAAAAAAATTGTTGGATCAATGAAATATCTCATTACGGGGTGCCAATAAAATAATATAATCATAGAAACATGAGTATTTAAAAAATACACTCGTTTTTCAATTGATCACACATTTATTTTGACCGAAGACCCGGCCATTTAATCAGCGAAATGTTCCAATAGAGTCAAATATTCTTGAATCGACAATTTTTTTCTCTTAGTGTCGGATTCAACTGGATTTCAGTTGTTTATCATGACAGAAACTCCAAAAAAACTGTGTCCTGCTTAGCGATTGATACACGAGCTGGTGCACGGCTAAACAGTCGCTCAACCGAAATTGATTTCACCCGAGGCAGTCTAACTTCGGTGATTACCGAATCGCAGATACCGACCGCAGATCCGTCGCTGTTGCGGTTGAATGCCCAGCAATTTCTGAATTTCCAACATGAATGGAAATTGATTTGGCAATCTGGAGAGTTCTTTATTGCTCTGTCGTTCCTTTGAATTTCATAAAAACTTTTTAAAACGCATGATTCTCTCATTGTGTACCAGAAATTTTAATTCCACAATAAAACGTCATGCATATAGTCTCTTTTTTATTTTTTTTTTCCTTTTGCAAACCGAATGACGCCCAGTTGGGTTTTTCGATGGTAACAAAAGTAGTCTAGCAATGACAGTTACGGTCAAGAGTTCTCATTGTGTAACAAAATGTTTTCCGCGTGAAGAAACATCGGCTACAACTCACTGGTTTTAGTCCTTTATGTGTTACTGAGCTCAAAGAGGCGTTACGTATCAAAAGGGAGCAGAGAGAAAGAAAGTTTAACGTCGAGTATACTGCGAGTACATAGACGATAAAGGAAAGCAGAAACAGTTGAGCGGGCGTTTAAAGCAACGGTTTGGTAGTGGGAAGGACACACATCGTGTTAAAGGCTGGTGTATACGCCAGAGGGCACACAGGAGTGTAGGAAAGTCGAAGAGAGAAGTACCGCTCGAGCTTATTTATTGCCTTAGTTTCTGTGTGAGAGAACAGAGAACAACTATAGAAAGGAAAGTAGGCAAAGAAGAGGGAGAGAGACGATGAGATATCTTGTTCCGACTACTCGAAAGCTTTCGTTGCATTTGGTCTCTCTTTTGGAAGCTTTGTACTTCCGTTTCCGCGTCGACGAGTTGAGCGTCCCCGAGATCTCTACGTTCGCCAATATATGGTCGAACCAGAGCATTTTCTCGAGGTTCTTGTCACAAGGTACTTTATTGTCTACAACGTTATATGAAGATCTTCACGAAGAAGTAGCTTCTAAAGAATGAATATGGATGATGATATCGTATAATGCGTTTACACTTTTTGCACATTCTTCAGTTGGACGACGTATAAAAATGTAAGAGTTCATAACCGACGATGCGATAATGCAAAGAGCAGTTTGCAAGTCCGAGAGATAAGTCCTGCCACATGACCAGGGTGAATAAAGGATATGAGGAGGGGTTACGAGCATGCACTGCGTTTCTGCACAACATCCTCTCGTAAAGAGGTTCAAGAATGTTGAATAAATTTTACCATCTTCTCAACAATACTTTATTTTTTATCCTCCTTATATTCCAAGCCGACTTTTATGGTGTGGTCAGTTTTATAAAAATCCAAAGGTCCAAGTGATTCCGGCAGGAGTTTATTTATTATTCAGAAAAAGTAGAGAACGAGGAGAGAGTGTGCTGAAGTTATAAATACAGTGTGAGGCGTAGGTAAAAAAAAAATAAAGGGAATGAGAAATTCTCTTACACGTTGGGATATATGAATTGTGGCGATGAATTTTCTTGGTCCGTCTGATTCGCTAGGAGAAACATGTACTTCACCATTTTCTAGATTCTCGCCCTTCTTTCTGCTTAGGGGCAGGTCAGGGCCACTATTTCTTCGTGGCAGGTGCGCCAGTCTCGTGAGAAAACTTGGAAGCACGAGGGAACGAGAAAGAGAGAGAGAGAAAGCTTTTATGCAACGCTGCAGGCGTTATAATAACCCAAGCGCTTGCCCAACCGTTTTAATCTCAGCAACCTGAAGGGTGGAAATAGTGGAGGTCGGACGGTTGCGAAACGAGGGAAACCCACGGGTACAAACCCGACGGAAACGTTCTCTCTCGAGTCCTTGATTTACTACAAATTAGGAACGCCCAATTTGTCTGGATACATACACACGTGTGTGTGTGTGTGTGTGTGTGTGTGTTTCATAGACTTTTACGAATATGAAAGTATTCATAAGGATGGACCGTTGAATTCGTATGTTATAGTAAATGACGATGAAACTATGCAAACAGTTGTGTTCGTTCATGGATCGGTCCATAGAGAGCAAAACAGATCACATACTTGGTCAACTATTCCTATCGTTTCATATACTGAATTTAGCTCTCTCTCTCTCTCTATATATATTTCTTGATACGGGTCTCCTGGCTCTTCCAACATCCATTGGAGAGACTGCGTACAAGCTCGCGGTTCCGCGGAAATTGAGCATTGAACTACTCTCCCGGTCGATGTGGCTCGAGGAAATTCCTCGACACTCGATTAATCCTCTATTGATTATCTCACGCGTGTGTTATAGACAACTTGAACCGTGTACAGTGCAATATTAACCTGTGAATACATTTACGGATCGATGCAATTCCACGTTTTGTTGGACAATCGTCTTTGACCAAGAAGGCTTTTTAGAAACATTGTGACAAAGACGATCCTTTTTTCTTGTGAGTTTTTTTTTTCCCTCTTTATCGGTTGTTCCTCTGTTAATATTTTGTTAGCAAATACGATTTTATATTCTACACTCGACGTCGTGGTTCAAATCGAATTGAAAATTTAGTATTAATGTCGTTAAGTCTTTCGTTCGCTCGTGTCTGACCAAAACTGATTTTTCTACTGAATTTTCTACTACTTTCATGTTGAGTGACTCAATTTAATAAATTTGATGAAATTTTCGCCACGATGATCAATGCTTAATTAATGCTTATGCAATAACGAACAACGTGACATTTTTTTATCAAATAATTATTTTCTATTCGTCAGGAACCTGATCGAAATATATTTCTTTCATGCATTAGTACATTTTTTTTTTTTTTTTTCAACTGCACAATTATTTTTGTCACTAATTTTCATTGCCTTGTTTCTCAATGAAACGAATTTGTTAACGAAATCTCAAAATTTTTAAAATGTTGGCTCGAAATTTTTATTTTTTTTTATTTTCATTGTCTCAAGAACTGGATTCGGAGATAAACGAGTCAATGAAAATAGGGAAATTTTGTAGATACACACGAAATTTTGAGCGACAGATGTGTCATTGAAATTTTATTCTCATTGTCACTAATTTTTTCGCACTTTCCTAAATAGATCTTTATGCCAAAACACACGAGATAGAAAAGAAACGATATTTAAAAAAAAAAAATCATTTTTATGCCACTCCGAACAATTTTATTATTTCGTTACATTTGATAGAAAAGAAAATATTTTTCCGTTCTCTTCTACTGGTTTCAATATATCCTATTTTTTGGTCACTCGTATTTTCGAGGTAAATATATACATCGATTGATAAGTTTGCCTCGTGGGATATGAAAGCCAAATAGTGCACAACTGTTGGTTTGTTTGAGCGTAAACGAGGCGTTAAACTTCCCCAGTGAGTTTCCGGTTCTCTTTCGTTTCCACGGGATGGATCTCTCTGCATTTCGCTTTTGTTTGCACGTCCAATGATAAGAAACGAAAATGGCGGAACTAGGATCGTTATGGTCAGTAAATGGTCGATGTTGCGCCTTTTCTTTTCATCATAATTAATTCACTGACAATATCTATGCTCGTGTTCTTACTATATTTGACTATTTAATAATATAACAGAATTGCCAACGTGGTGTAACTCAGTCGCGGAGCCTAAAACTTTCCTTCACGTTCATTCATTATACGATGGACCATTATTATCGCTCTGTGGACACAAACCTCATACGTTTCACAGTGAATTATATATATACGAAAATTCGTGTTTGTATAAATGGCAGTATAATTGTTTACCCACCTACCTATCTTTCTTCATTAAGGAGGTTCACGCGTTAGGCATGCGTCAGACAAATTCCAGGTTTAATTGTTTAAAATTCGTATGAATCTTCTTAACAATAATACTCAACTGTGGGTAAAATTTGAGAAAGTTTAACCGTCTAGAAATCGAGTTATTTGTTGTGAAAAATCGTCTTTTTTCGTAACTTCCCACAAGACCTCGTGTCAAAGTTGCCATTTTAAACACTCAACATCTCGATTACTAGACGGTGAAACCTTCTCAAATTTTTTACACATTATAATACGATGCTCAAAAAGATTAACGCGAAATTTCAAAAAATTATCTTGCAAAAAATTGTATCTGATGATTTTACCGTTACTTTGTATATTCTGTTATAATTATGGCGAGTGAACCTCATTAAATACAGGTGCATCGAGCTAAATTGTATCTCACGAGTTCCCCGAAGGTGCAATACGAAGTTTGTTGAGCACATGGAAAATGCTCTAGCTCTCAGTTGTATTGTTATTCTTGAATCTTCCCAAATGTGAACAATAATAAGTTTTGTGGATTAACAATTGGCCTGAAATTCATCGACAAATAGAATGATAAGTTTTCATTTTTTTTCTTTTGTAATACATAAAACACTTGGACTATAGAAAATTTGGATGAGTTAAAAGTCGAAGTTAAAAAAAAAATCTAATCTCAATGCCATTAGCTGCAATCGTTCTAGATTTTGGAGTATTTTGACGACGAGATCGTATCGTAGGAAATAGTAATCTGTGGAAAATAAAAAGATTCCATCATTTATTTCATCATTTACGTCGTTTCAATGATGCTCGCAGAATTTTTTTTTTTTTTTTTTTTTTTTCAATTAATCTCCTGCCATTGTTTTTTACCTCTTGTTTAAAATTTTTCTACATCCCACGTGACACAACATTTTTGGTTCTAAAGAATTATAATTTGAAGTGATTGGAGCTCGTTGCGTTGTCATTGATTTTTTTTTAATTTTGAGCTAAATTCACTGGTGACTGACCAAACAACAAATATGACGATTTTTTGGCAGAGACGAAATGTCAGAAGTCATCAGACTGTGAAGAGATGAAATTTTTTCGTTTTAGAGAATAGCCATCAGTGTAAAATTTTATACTTGAACAATGTCCCATGTGATGTTGGATAAAAATTAAGACCCTCCGGCAAGAAGAAGAAGAAGAAGAAGTAGAAGATCAGGAAGGATGAGTTTGGAGAAAGAAACAGAACTTCAATATTTATTTGAGAGAGAGCCTCGTTTCGTCGTCTTTGTAGCGATCCTCGTTGTCTCGTTTCTGAATGGCGGCGAACTGGAATGGTGTAGGAGAAGAAAAGGAACAGGAGCTGATGTTGGATAACAAAAAGTTATCTAGCCTCTCCTTTTCTCTTTTTCTATTCCAGAGACGTAGGGAGTTCTTGAAAAGTTTTTCAAAAGAGTCGCTTTGCGAAGAGCTCCAAGCTACGCCATACCACCTGTCTTTTCTTCTTTGTAAACGATTTTTTTTTACACCCTGTCGATTCTTCGTCCTCGAAGAATGAACGACGAGCTCGTCACGTCGATTCTTCATGAGAAAACGTAAATAAAACGTACAAAGACTTGCTTTAACGGAAGACACTTTATTCGTTGTGCAAAAAATAAAATACTCGCACAGAGAGAAATCGAAGCGTTGATGCAACAAGACGAAAACATCACGAGCGATGCATACATTTTCCCTTGGCCTCTGCGGTCGATCACAGGCGACCTCTTTTCTTCGATGTAATGAAATTTCGTCTTTCTCGGAGCTAAAATATCCTTCAAACCCTGTTAACCGTTATTCAAAGGCCAAACGAGTAAAATTTACTACAAATATCTCTATTAAAAAAAAAAAAAAAAAATCTACAAAATTTTTCAACAAAATCATCGAAATGGAGGCAAAAACGGAAGTTCCACGACGATTTTTCAATTCGATTTCATTTAAAACCCAAAAAAACAATTTATTAATAAAAAAAAAAACCATTTTTTCTACTAAATTATATTTTCTGACGTATCCCAAAATTCCGCAAAGTGAATTTTGCCAAATAAGGAGCTTTTCGTATCTCCCGAAATCCCTCGTCTAGTTATGACACATAAATAATACTATTTCTCTTCGGTTTGGAGGTTGAACGAGTAAGAAATCAATGAAAAACAAATTTAAGAGAGAGAAAAAAAAACTAGAAATAAATATTTAATGTGTAGTGCATTGAATGCGCAAGCATGACTGACAGGGACTAAAAGCTCACGAAGGTTTGTTCCAAGTCAGTGATATTCAAGAGAACGACTGTGGTTTCGTTTTCTTAGTTTTACAAAATTCTACGAGTTGTGTCATTCGGGCATAAGGTTTACTCCTGCCGTACAACATTTGATAAAATATAAATATATATGTATAAAAATATATGTATATCGTAGAGAATAACTGAGAGAATATAACATGAAATATACTATAGACTGTATAGTTACGTGAATACACATTGCCACGAAGGGAGGAGGCTCTCGCTATTGATTGTCCTGACGTGCTTGGAATCTCTAGCGTGAATTTCACCTCAGGGATACCACGAGAGGGATGGTGAAGTAAATGGGGATGAGAAAAGGGTATGAGAATGAGGGAAGAGGGTGAAAAAGCACGGGGCCAAGAGTATAGCACGTTTTGTGTCCTGAATCCGTTATTTAGGGGAAAAGAAAAGACAGTGAGACAGTGAAAGAGAAAAAATAAAGGGAGGGTGAAGGATAGAGATAAAAACGTGGGATAAAAGACGAAAAAAATATTCCTTAGAGGGGTGACTGGACGAAATATATTTCATGGATGCACGAATCGTCTAATAAAATATCAGCCAAACAAACATGAACGCACATTCGTGAAACAATGAGCAAAACTACATTTTTATTTCCACTTCAACAAATGCATGTATTTTCTCTCTATTGTATACTCGTTTTGAGTCTATTAAGGAGTTTCGGTACAAGTCACACAATGTTATGGTTCGGCTTATCTTTAGGGAGAATCAGGCGGGGAAATTCTATTGTTCTCAAGCAAAGCGCTGACTTCACACAACAAAATTTCGTATTAAAATTACTTGATTACTGACTAATTGATCGTTTTCATTGACAAAAATATGAATAATTAATTAACGATGCAGAAGAATTATTTCAATTTCTGGTGGCATTATTTTTATGATATTTTCACTCGTTTGACTGTTTTTTATAACCTTTTTTTACATTTTTTCGTATTGTTTCATGCACGTAACTGAAGTTTAGGGACAGCGGAGGCATGTCTCGATGTTAAAAAGTGACTTTTCATTTGAGAATTTTGTGGAAACGGTGCAGACAATCGTTTTGAAACTTGCAGGACATATTCAGGATAAGTCAAAGAACGTACTGTAGAAATTTCAATAAAATTTTTACATTTCGTCACTTGTACCGAAACTCCTTAACGTCTGTTTTTATACGAAATCAAATAAAAACAGCCCCCTTTTTTTCTTCGTTTACAAATTTTATTAATTTTTCATTTTTTTTTTTTTTTTTTTTAATGTGTTTGTTTTTCTTATTTACAGAGCTTGAGGAACATTATTACAGCGAATACATCGGACGCCTGCGAAACTCGAGATCCTTGTCAACATGGAGGCATTTGCATTTCGACCGACAGTGGGCCAATATGCGAATGTCGGACCGGTGACTACGAGGGTATCTACTGCGAAAAAGGTAGGAATCTTTCTACACGTAACATTTTCTGTACTGATTCAATTTTTATTTTATTTTAATTAACATTTATATAATTTATAAATAAAAAATTTTGCAGATCCATTTTTATTCACAGATAATTTTTATGTTTCGAGCTTTTAGTCACTGTGGCGAAAAGTAAATATTGTGCAAAAACATTCTCTATTCTTTTTCCATTATGAAAAAAAAATTACTAATCCTGGATGACACACTGGGTCATTTTGACCCGGACTGATTTTTTTATTTCGAAAATAAGCCAAGTTTTCACTTGACCAAATAAATAATTTTTTTTTTTCTTTAATACCGCCACAGGACTTTTTTTTTTGAGTAATAGAATTTTTTATAATCTCATGTCAGATTTTTAATCTCAATTTTTGAGTAAAATCCTCATTTTTGTAAAAGTCGAAGCATTTAATATTTTTTTAAAACAATAAAATGTGATATTTTGTAAATAATAAAATGTAAGTATTTTAACGAAGAATTGTACATTTTTTAAATTGTCAAAACCAAATAAAATTGTGGCCAGAATGGTGAAAAATATGAAAATATGAAAATTTGTAGGAAATTTTGGAAATTTTGTACCGACGAGTGCCAGAAATTAGGAGATAACAATTTTAAATCTCTATTTTATAAATATGTCGAACGTCTGTAATAGTCGTTCCGATATTTCGACACATGTGTATACTTGTGTTTGTACGCGAACTTTAAATGAGCTTCAGCTCTGGCAAACTTCACTAGCCGTTTACTATACATACGTTATAACGCAATTACCCGGCGTTAACGAGCCAGAGAAATTCGGCCCTTAACAGTTCCCTGCCGTCTCTCTCTCATCGAGCGCAAACTCTCAATATGTTCGTCGTCGCCAGAGACGGAAAACAGTTGAAAAAACGACTAGGGAGGAAAAGGGAGATACACATCAGTTTAAAAAGCCAGAAGGGTTGATGTTTCCGTTGCATTGGAATCGAGAAACGAGCTTTTAAAGATTTCTTTTTGAAATGTGTACTCAGAGAAAAGTTCGAATAATTTTACTTGGTGTCAAACGACCTTAATCAAAAATTAATAGTAATCGTCATTTAATCATCATTTAAAAAAAACACTTCATTATACGGACGATTAATTTTTCAATACTTTCATTTTCTGTTTTTTATGGAAAAATTATCACAATCGATACTTTTCCAAAGCCAATTATCGTGTGCCATTAAAAAAAAACTCTATAAATGAACTTTTCATAAAAAAAAAAAAAAAAAAAAAAAACGCTGGTAGGATTTTCTAGACTCGCCAAGAGCACTGCGCGATCGAACAAAACCTGCGGCTATTAAACCCGAATCGAGAACCATTTGAAACTTAAAATATGCAAAGTACGATGCTGGAGCAGAATAAAAATTATTTAAAAAAACATAATTAATAATTATTCGTGTGGTAATGACGATGATAATGAAATGGTCGGGTTACCAGCTTATCCGGAGTAATTATAAATCGATAATTTCTTGGATTATCCGAAAATATATATTCAGGATCAAAAATTAGTCAACTAATAATATTTCCGCGATTTAATTTATAATTTATACTCCTCGTTCTCATCGCTCGTTTTTAATAATCATTGCTACTCGAATATATACATTTACGAAGATACCACGAGTTAATAAAATAATCATACGAATATATACGTGTATAGAAAACTGTCAGAGACATTATTTCATTGAAATGTGATCGATAAAACAATTATTTAGTATCATGACCAAATGAATATTCACCAAAAACTTCGTCAGCTCGGATTATGCAGGTACAACAAGATTTTATCTAATCAATCATTTTCAATTATCTTTTCAACCTGCGCAACTTTTCATTTTGCTAATTACGAAACCACCATTTGTTTTGACTACACATAATTAAAAATCTTTGAAATATTTACCACATTCGTCACCTTTTCAACAAAATTTAACAAATTTTATATTTATAAGAATTATTTTCAATTATTTAATTAAAACTTTAAAATTTAAAATTTTCTTGTGTTTACGATTTTAGAGAATTCTGTACAAAACGGATTTAATTGTTTATGATTTATTTATTGAATATTTCTGGTTACAAATTATGTTTCGAAGTTGTATCATTGTCTGGAATTCTGTTCTTAAAACATATTTTCTGAATACGAAGAATTTGAAACTTTTGGAGTAAAAAAAATAAAGTTTATCTCGTATTTACGTATTTAATGTCTATTTCGAAGTAATTAGAAACTTTTTTAAACAAAAAAAAAACGATGCTATTCTATAATTTTGTTTGATCAAAACGAACATCAGATCAAAACATATTTTTGATTTGCATCAGTGTTGTCAACAATTCTACCAAAAATATTCATAAAATTAATTTTTTCACAAATTGACAGTAATACGAATTTTTATAATCGACATTTTGTACATTTTTTTCTTTTCTATTATTTATAAAACTATAATAATTAATTCTATTCAATTCTGACCCCATTAGTGTAAAAAAAGTTAATTTATTTATCATTTTTTTTCCCTCAAAAAAGAAAATGTCCACATGCTTTTAAAAAAATCATTAAAACGTGTAGAAGAATTTTATAACTAAAAACTCCAACAGTTTCAAAATGATTTCATCCTGAAAAATGTTCATTGAAAACAGAATTGGAAAGAACGATATGGCAGTAAGTTTTTCGAATTATTTTGGTGTTTTACAAGGTCTTTCCCATAATCCAACGTACACGACTGAAAAGCCTTAATCTCGCGTGCAATATAGCGACCGAATGGTAAAATATACACATATTTAGGCACAATCATTCATTTTATTTCTTTCTCTGGTTTATTTTCTCATTTTCATAGAGGCATGGAGCACGGTGCTGCCCACGGCCGGTGCTGGTGATTACTGGGCAGGGGATTACAGTGAGTTTTAACACTTACTAATTAAAAGCGACCCCTATATATATATATATTTTTTTTTTTTTTTTCAAGCCCTTAAATCTGCTAGACGATAACACGTTATATTTTTACCAGTACGAGCAGAATACTTTGTCGTAGATTTATGACATTTTTTTATATTTATTTTTTATTTCATTTTTTTTTCAATATTTTTTATTACGAGTAAATAAGTATTGCAATTATCAGGATAATTTATTTATTTATTCACAAATACATTGCTTAAAGCACACATGCTGTTAGATTTTTAAAAAATATGAAAAAAAAAAAAAAATTGATTTTTTGAACAATTTTTAATTCGATAAAACGCGATTTTTAATATTATAAATATTTCTTTTAAAAATCAAATAAAATATCATATGATTTACATGAATTTTTCAATGAATCAATACTCCCTGTAAATACGCTAACGACAGATTACGAGAGGCTAATTCAACCCCGCAGTTGCAATAATAATAATAATAATAATAATAATAATAATAATAATAATAATAATAATAGAGACTTTTATAGTAATCTTTGATCGGATCTCCTTATAGACGCGTATATAGATCACAAGTCGTCCTTGCTCTCGACTTCTCTCGCTACTTCATAGTGCTCCTTTGGTACTTATAAAGTATGAAAAAGTACAAGTGGCTTCGGCGGTTCGTAATGTTTGCATTGATGATCCTGCGGTCGATAAAGTAGCCACATTGAACATAAGATTTTATATAAAGATTGGATTTCATCGAAGAACGAAACGATCGTCGTCTCTTTTACGAGCGACTATGATCATTATCGAAAGACCTGGAAAAGGCTGTATCTTCATATTCTTTATTTTAATGTTACGAGTTTTTTTCCCGATCCCATTATTGTCCAAAAAAAAAAAGAAAAAACGGTTGTTCTTTCTCCTCGACCATTTTCCATGATAATTTTTCATCCTGGAATATTTAAGGACACAAATAATGCTTGAAACGCTTCATTTCCGAAAAAAACGACTTCTATATATATTTAAAAAAATATAAAAAAAGAAATCCTGGAGAAAACTTCATTAGGTGAGAGCCACGCGAAAGAAATATTTTTATCCCATTAAAAGTACGAGAGTCAGACATAAAAAGAAATTAAAAAAAAACACCATGACTCCTGTCTGTCTCTGCAATGTTCAGACTTTTTCTGCATTTTTTAGCTGCATGTCTGGTGGAATAATAAACCATGGCTGTGCGAATTTGTGTCTTCGTTTCCGATTTATTCATTAAAAGTCTCTAATTGGTTACAAAAATCCACACAATCACTTTCGTAAATCTGTAACACAAAAATGTGTCTCGTCCTTTTTTATTGGCGATAAAACCACTAAAAGAATTTCGATGAATTTTTCACGGAAATAAAACTCATGATTAAAACTCTGTTGCAGGCTGTAAAATATTCTGATTGTTTTTTTTTTTTTTTTAACTAAAATATTAAACAATTAAAAAATCAAACAAATTTTATTATCAATTCCATGTCTAACTTTCCAAATTTTCTAGTAACTAAAAAATGCAGATAAATAAAAATAAAAAAAACACGATTTTTCAATCACTAAGTATGAATTAATTGCGAACCACGGTCCACGGTATTCCACGGTCCTGGATCGAAACGAAACCATTTAATTCTTCGACCACGTATATAATAACCACGAGAGAGTCGAAAAGGAATTCGGACTCTCCCGGAATCAGAGAGAAAAGTTTGAAAGTTTGTTCACAGTCCAAAATACTGCGATTTATTTTTCCCCATTTATTTCTCTTCATTTTTAATAAATTCGAAGTTAATGAAGACTCGTGGAAATGAAGATAAAAATGAAAATCCGATGACGGTACGTGTCTTCGAGGAAATCAATCAAAACCGGAGAATATGGAACGAGTCGTAGGGAAATTGGAACAGTAGGAACCCGCATCGTCGTCCAAACAACATCAGAGATTCTCAGATGCTTGATTATATGGTTTATATATATATTTGTTGTACATAATGCCGATAAACTATCGGTACGGGTTCGGTTAATACCTTCGGATACGGTTAATACCATGTACCAGAGACATTGCAGTATATATAGGGGAACATGGGGCAAAATGGACCCGTGGGGCAAAGCGGGCTATCCAAATTATTTTTATTTTTCGGGCAAAGTGAGCTCTCCCAAAAATGAAGGAAGATCAAATTCGAAGAAAATTTGACTTTCCTGTATTTTTGGGAGAGACCACTTCGCCCCAAAAGAAAATTTCTTCAGATAGCCCCTCGGATAGCCCGCTTTACCCCAGGGGTCCATTTTGCCCCATGTTTCCTTATATATATATACATCGACAATCCACACACGTACCTCCATATACTGTGTTATGAAACTAATCAGACTAAATAGATTAGGACCACAGATGTTGATCCGAAATTGCTAGATACGAACATACACCCAAATCGATCGAATGTCGATTCCCTCAGTAGTCGAATCCTGTAGACATTTAGTCTCGTTGGAAAATCGTCGTTACAACAGAAACTAACAAGAATATCGACGATTTTAGTGACAACTGACTAACTAAATATTTAAGCGATCTGGGAGTCTCGCGATCGGTAAAAATCCTACTCTGCAGACTTTTTTAAGTTTTCGAGTAAAATTTAAAATTCTACTTCGTTTTCATTTCATCGGAGAATACATCGAGGAAAAAATTTCGTTGAACGAACAAAATTCATTTAGTTGGACGAGAAAATTGTCAATTTGATTATTCTTTGTTGAATTTTTTGATTCAACAAAAAAATCGCTGAATTGACCATTTTTTGCGTCCAACAAAATGAATTTTGTTAGTTGAATGAAATTTTTTTTTCAGTGGAAAGAGTAACTTTTGTTTTTATCAAAATGTCAACAATCTCTTCATGAAAAATATGAATTTAATCAGCGTATGAAAAAAAAAAATATATGACGATTTATTATGACCACGATATCCGGGAAAGTGGAGATACTTCGAGTAATTTCATTACATCCCATTTATTCAGTTCTTTTTAGTTGGAAGGATTATAAAACTTTGGTTCATAAATACCTGTTCGGGAATTCCGTCCGTAAAACACGATAAAATTTATTGGAGGAGTTATACATTTTTTTTAAATATTTCCACAGCGTTAACTCATATTGGTTTTTTTTTTATGAGACATATTTTCCTTTCAAAAGTTTTTCATCAAAAAAAAACTAAAAAATTCAAAATTTTTTGTTTGTTTTGTATCCTCAATTTTTGGTTTTATGCCCAAAGAGTTTTCTGTAGATCGGAATTCACTTGTCAGCCTATTTATTTGTTTATACAATAATCAATAAAAATTTGATTTCATTAACACTGAGTTTGAATGAATTTCAATAAAAATACCAAAAATTTCCATATCGCCTTTTCAGTTTTTTACAATTATTTTTCAAACATAATTCTTTTCCTGTACAAAGATGTTTGATATATTTTCAAAAAACTGTTAAAGAATAACAATATTTTTTATTTCTCGGTGTCGTTACAACGAGCGTAAAAATATTTGTCGTTCCAAGCGAACGTGCAACGTCAAGGTTCGAGCTTCCACCAAGAGACGAAAGTTCATGCGTCAATCTTTTGTCAATTTGTTCACCCACTCGACTTTTGCTCTTTTACCGATGATTCGTCTATCGGTATGAAAGCTTGCCGAATGTTACGTTTTGTGCATCATAGAGCAGTGTCAGTCGAGGTGAGAAGTCTCGTGCAAGTTTTTTCTTCTTCGCTATATTATGAAATTGCTCTCTAGTTCCTTCGAGATGTATGTGTCCTTCGGTCTGTCTCTTCGAGTGCGATAAACCGTCACGCTGTCACCGCACCGCTGTCTTACCTCTGTCTCACAATTTTCTTCCTTTTTCTTCATATAAGGGAATATGGGGCAAAATGGACCCGTGGGGCAAAGTGGGTAATCGAAAAATTTTATATTCGGGGCAAAGTGGGCTCTCCCAAAAATGAAGGAAAGTCAAATTCTTTTTCGAATTTGATCTTCCTTCATTTTTGCGAGAGCCCATTTTACCCCAAAAATAATAAAAATGCATTGCCAGCTTTGCCCCAGGGGTCCATTTTACCCCATATTCCCCTACACATCTCTGTGTAATAAAATTCACTTTTTTTTCATGTCCGACGTTCCACGGGCTGGAGTAGAGTCGTCGCGTAGATGTGGTTGGAGAATATCCTTCGTAATCCCGAAGGGTCGAGCTCTGTACCAATTTCTTGCATTTTTTTATCTTTTTTTTCTCGTTATATCGTTTTTTCTCTCCCGTTTCTTACTTTTCTCTATTTTTTATCATCATACATTCCCGTTTTGTTTTTGTATTTTTTTTATTTATTTTTATTATTATTTTATCTTTCATTTTTTTCATCCTTGTTCCAGGGCGTCTTGTTTTTGCATTCAATAGGTTTTAGCTCTTGACTCGAAGGATTACGAAACGCAATAAAAGCCGAAACACCAGTGCTCCAAGTCCTGATCCTTGACAGGATCCCACAAGGCCGTATTACCCCAAAGAACTTTTTTTTTTTGGTTTGGACTTTTTTGTCGCTCGTTGCGAAACTCCTCATTGCGCACGAGTCAAGCTTAAGGAAAGAAAAAATTCTTGGCCTCTTTCACTTCGACTCAAGTCACGCGAGGTTACGTTCTTACGTTTACACGTACGCGCGTATTTTACGTTTGTTCTCATTTATTTTTGTGCTCCGAGGCACTTTCCTCCCTCTCTTTCTCTCTCTCTCTCTCTCTCTCTCTCTCTCTCTCTCTCTCTCTCTCTCGCAAATTCCGTGCTAAGGTTATCGTGCTTCTAAACCCCATGATTCCACAACCGCACGCGAGCTTGTCTCAAATTACGTACGTGATATTCCACTTTATGAGGACTCGAAGATTTTTTCCCCCCAAGAGGTTTCCTCCAACTTATTGTCTGCCCTAAAGATCAGAAACTTCATTTTATTATCATTTGAAAGAAATGAAAAATTCTCTTAAGCATAGAAAAAATAGATTATCGTGCGTGTGAAAAAAAAATTGCAATAAAAAAAATCACCGCGTGAATATATCGCAAGAACCGAACGATCACGAAATCCTCAAATTTTCTGCCTCCTTTCCTAAAATCTTAAATAACTTAATAAATAACATCGTTATAGGAACAAATTTTACAATTTTAATGCCACACGTTGATCGTTGGTCCATTTTACCCCAAAAACCAATATCGATGTTTTTTTCGCTCATAGAATTCGATGATTTTACGAGCTTGATCAGCCGCTAGTACCCTCTTCGAATAATTACCACAACGTGCAGATATCAAGATTAATGAGACTCAGACAAATTTTATATCTCCGAAGTGACAAAGTTGATGGATCCAGGGAGAGAAAAAGAGCAATTGGATCAGTCCACCCCCCGACATGTGACCAAAAATCTTAAAAACTTAAAATTCGATATCTTACAATAAAAAAAAATAATAATAATAATCCTGTCTTTACATATAAAAAGAATCTCAAGATTTTTATCGACAAGTACTTTCTTTTTTTGAATGATAAAAAAATTTCATCATTTTTTATCCAAATGATGATATTTCTCATTCCTTCAGATTAGAAAGAATTTAAAAAAACAGTCCCTGTAAAGTATTTTCTTATTCTTAGTAAACTCTAAACGTTATCCATTATTTTTTTTTTTTTTTTTTTTTTTTTTTTTTTTTTTTTAATCAGGTAAATTGAAGGGAATTTAAGATGGAATTTTTATATAATAGTGTTAGAAAAAAATCCAATTCAATTATACTTTATAATGTACATTACGCAGAGCGAGTGGCTTGCACGTTAAACGGACGTGTTTCGATGCCACGCGTCTCTCTTTCTCCGCACGTATGCGGTCAGCAGGGTAGTAAAGCTGTGCAGTAGTAAAGCTCGACAATGGGTCAGCCGGCGTATCATTAGTCGAGACTATATACACCGCTTCGTCTACGCCTATAAACCTCGAGCTTCTATCCTTGTCACGATGTTTTCGCACGAAGACAAAAAAAAATTAAGACTTGTCCCGGAAAGAAATGTCGGAGGATCACGTGTACACGTCGGGACGGAATTTATGATCCGCGTGTTGTTTCAAAGCCACGTTTTAATGATAAAAAACAAAATTGACAAAATGAAGAAAAAAAAAATAAAAAAAAACAAAAAACAACTGGAAATTTTTGTCACTGCAATCTGTCACGAACCGTAATTGCATAATTGCACAAAAAAGTCTCTCGTGCAAAATCATTTTTAGTAACAAAACAAATTAATTCTTTTGACTGTTAAAAAAAAATGTTTAAAGAATAAAATAAGAAGATTTTTACTGAAAATATGTTGCACACCAATCAAACGCAGAGATATTAAAAACTCATTAAGACGAAGACCAAAATTTCGAAACTTTAGCTGTAAAATGAACTTTAGATAAAAATCTGATTTTTTTTTCGACACGAGATATTCCAAAATCTTGATCCTTCATTTTCGTTAAATTTAACTACCATCGACTATATTTAACGACGATTTGACTGAGATTCTAATTATGGGAGAATTGAGAATTTAATATTTAGCTGATGACGACAACGACTTCGTAGCTTCTTGACTGAAGGACCAATTTGGTCACGTCAATAACTAAAATCATATTAAAATTCAGAAATTTGTTGATCACGTATCAATAATGTAATCCAAAATGATTTTTAATGCTAATTCATGTTCGTTAATTCTGTTGAAACGTTTTTTAAAAATAAAAAGCCAAAAAAGTCTTTCCATTGATGAGAAATATTTAAAAAATTCTAACCCAAGAAAATAATTACTCAAAATTAAATAGAGCTCTGTTGGGACGAGAGATAATTGCAGAAAAAAATTATTATTTTATCGAATCAGGTTCTAGTTTGATAGAATTAATATTTTTTCTGCATTCACAACTAAAAAGTTGAAACATTTATACAAAAACTGCTTCCTGGTACTCAGTAATCGATGCACGAGTCAGTGGAGGGCTGAGCGGGCACCCAACCAAGTATTGACCTCGCTCAAAGCTGCTTAACTTAATTCAGAGACCATGGAGAGACATAGAACCATCGTTGGTGGTTTTTTATTGTTAAGTGTGTCATCAAATTTCCTTGGAAAACAAAAAAAAACAGTTTTCGATGTGAAAAATATTGCCTGATCGTTAATTTCTCGTGAAAACGTCACCCTTAAATTTTTTTCCAATATGAACGTCATTCGCTCGAAGAAAACTTGGCTTCCATACGGTTTATCGTTATAAATGCAATTTACTTGATGGTGAAAACGCCTGGCGTGTTGCTTCCCCGAGTCCGCCGCGTACCGTTTCTCATCCGTCATCAAGTTTTTTTTTCCTCTCCTTTTTCTACCTACACGCGAATAACTTGGTACCAGCAGTTCGAGCACGCGATTTCTCAAGGTGGTAAAAAGGGGATTAAAATTTTTTACATTAAGAAATAGTTATTGTCTCTTAAATATTTAAATATAAACGTTCACAGCTGTTGCAATACGTCTCAGGAGAAGTCATTTTTTTTCTTCTGCTCTTCGAAATTTGCATGAACAGAAATATGAAGGAAATGTTTTGTTTTAAAATTTACAGTCAAAATTGTCACTGAATATACGAGAACGGAAGAAGGACGAGGTCGAAAATTGTATTTGTAACTATAATTTATAAAAAAATATAGTTAAACGTGGTAAAGCTTCAGAAAATTTACGTGAAAGTCTGTCAAAAAATTTCAAAACAATTTGAAATATTGATGCGTTCGTTATTTTTCATTATTCTTGTGTTTTACTCTTACGGGTCTTTACGACCCCATTCCATCACTCAAACCCTAATTTTTCCCCCCACTTCATTGTTCTTATTCCTGTTCCTGTGAGTGCCCCCAGGATGTTGCCCGCAGCCACTCTTCCTAATGCACTTTTGCATCGCATTTGCACGAGGGCCACGGGAAACTGTGAAAAACCCTGGACGATACACTCGGCTATATTTTAACAGAGTTTCAGTTGGTCAGCATCATCAGAAACTCAGAAAAACTGCCTCCCACTTAGCGATTGATACGCAAGACGACGCATGGCTAAGCGGTCACCCAACCAAGTACTGACCTCACTCGAAGCTGCTTAACTTTGTGATCGCCAGAGTCAGACATCGACCCAAACACCAATCGCTGTCAGTTTGATGCCGATGTTATTTTTTATCCATAAATATGATCATCCGAGTGTGAAAACAATCGTATTTTTTTTCAGATTAGCATTCGGAGCTTTTTATAGGATTATCGCATGAGAAAAGCAATAAAAATAGAAGCGTTTACTCCAAATGCATTTTATAATGCAAATATATTTCGTTCGAAATGTGAAAATGCGATTTCTCCGGTTTACCCATAGATCCGTAAAAGTTTTTCGTCCTGATATGAGAGGATCGTTTACTTCAACGACTTACGACATTAAGCCGAGCTCTCGGCACGAGATCGCAGTGTCTGCTGTGCTCGGGTTCAAAGGCTCGAAAATACATAACACACAGCCTCGTGTATCATCCGTAAAAAGAGCATCGAGAAGAATAAAAAGAATGAGAAGAGTTGGTACTTCTGTATTTTTGAATAAGGAGATCGTTTGGCTGGCAGACAGTGAACGGGGCTTTGTTGACGACGAATTTTGTTGACAGTGAAATAGAGGGAAATACTCCCTTGATATATAAACAAGAAAATAAAAGGAGAAACGAAAAGAAAATCTCAGTTGACGCACAATCTGACATGCGATATAAAATAAAATTTTAATAAGAGACTAAACAAAGAGACATAAAAAATATAATTAAGTATTTCGTGTACACGCAGAGAATTAAGATGAAAAAATTATTTTGCAGCAACAGTAATGGAGGACGACTTTGAATTTTTATCGTTAGTAGTGAAGCAAAAGAGCAATTTTCATGCAAATTAAATAAATTTCTCTTATTATACAAGAAATTTTATTTTATTTTCATCAAAAATTTACATATTTTGCATAAGAATATTAAAAAAAAAAATTTAAGTCTCCTCCAGTTTCTATTACTGCGCGCAATAATTTTTCACTTTTAATTCTCTTCGTACATTTATAAAGTTTCTCACCCTCAAAAACCATAGACAATAATTCATCAACAAAACTGTTCATACAGGTAAATATTTTTTCTATCAAAAAGAATAGCTTTTTTCCAGGAGATGACCATTGTTTGTTTAATTAGTCTGGACATGGACACCTACTGTAGAACTTTTTCTCAAAACAAAAAACAGAAAAACAAAAACGTATTCGAAACATAGAGTCGATGAAACTATGCTACAAAAAAAAAAATTATGTTCCCTTTTTGAATTGGAATGTTTGCGTGGAAACTGCAAGAAGAAATAAAAAACCGGATGTGGAAAAACATGGAATGCCCGATGAACGAGAATAACCGGAATGGCAGAAGAGAGAAAGAGAGAAAGAAAGAGAGAAAGAGAGAAAGAGAGAAAGAGAGAAAGAGAAAGAGAAAGAGAGAAAAAGAGAGAAAGAGAGAAAGAGAGAAAAAGAGAGAAAGAGAAAAAAAGAAAAAGTGAGGGTGGAAGTTCGTAGCCATGTGCTATCATCCGACGAGAGTTTGGGCGTTGCAATCTGCCACATATCGCACAATTATCGTGTCGCGCCAGTAACGTCGGTACTACCTAACGTTTTATGGTAATTACCGATTGTATTCCCGAAACTACAGGAAAGAGGAGCAAGCGAGAAGGTTTTGAAAAGAGGCAAACACAGAGGTGAACACAAAACACACAACGCTCGTGCATCCTCGACGGATACTCGACAGTGTTACCACGTACACATCCGCGCACGTGTCTCTCGTTTCACGGATCCTCTGTTCACAGCATGAGAGAACAAAATGTCCAACGACCATGTTACTCCCCGAAGAGATCGTTGTAACCCTTTCCACCATTCGCAAACCCTTTCCGCAACTCTTGAAAGCGATTTTCTTCTTGCCTTTTCATTCTCGGATTTGATGCCACGAAACTCGAGATTCTTTTAACTTTTTCCGAAATACATTTTGATCGTAACACTACTTTGGACCACATCGCCATAGACTTCTGGTCTCTGTTCTGCTTTTTTTTTTTTTTTTTTTATTACTTCGGGTAGTTTATTTATAAAAATTTTTAAAAGAATTTTTATAAATCGATGTTTTGCTTGAATCCATGGTTGAGCTTTTCCAGCACGAAGGGATTATGGAATCCGACATTTTCCCTTAACTATTTTCTGAATCGTTGGCGTAGTTTTTATTCGATTACTCCAATTTTTTTTGGTTTTTTTTTAACCTTTTACTTGCCACCTTGGGGTACAAACTACCCCAGGCCTATATTTCCTTAAATTTAAGTATCGAAATTTAAAAACTTTATCATTTTTTTTTAGTGTACTTAAATTTAATTTTTGGCTATATAAAGTGAAGAATCTTTTGAAAAAAGCTTTCAATATGTTCTGAAACAATTTTCAAGTCGAAATATTAAATAGTTCATTTTTTATATGAATTTTTTTCACTGGGGTACAAATCTACCCCATGGTGGCAAGTACGTAGGGGAACATGGGGCAATATGGACCCCTGGAGCAAAGCGGACAATTCGAATTTTTTTATCGTTGGGGCAAAGTGGGCTCTCCCAAAAATAAAGGAAGATCAAATTCAAAGAAAAATTTGACTTTCTGTCATTTTTGGGAGAGCCCACTTCGACCCAAAGATGAAAAATTTTGAATAGTCCGCTTTGTCCCAGGGGTCCATTTTGCCCCATGTTCCCTTAATTATACTTGACGTCTATTTTAATTTTTTTTTCTGTGTTGAAAATTTGCTGTTCCGTAAAAATGTTTTAAAAGCTTGCACTCACCCCGTTGATGGATAGAAAAAAAACATAAAAATGGATGTTAAAGTCTGTTCTGGATTATTCCAATTCTCCGGATTCACGTTATTTTTTTTATTTTTTATTTTTTTTTTATTTTTTTTACAACGTATATTTCCACATTACTGTTTTTCGTTAGAATGTGTAAACCTGGCCATTCAGAATTTCAACAGATAATCAGGGGGGATGTAAAAAAAAAAACAGGAAAAAAAAAAAGAAAAAAGACGATCCAGCATTTTTAGGCTGGATTGTGTGTATATACTTAAAATATCGCTTCCGAGCCAGCTTTTCCGATGATATTTCACGAAAGGGCTCACCAGGATGATTTGAAAACTGCCATGAGAGGGTGGAGGATATAACGAACACATTTCAATCGACGTGAGAGCACGACCAAGTCCGTGGTAGCGCAAGGTTTCCAATGTCGAGCCGGCACAGAACTAAAACCGGGTGCACCCCCTGGCTGCGGACACTGTCGCGATTTGGCACTCATCCAAAGCCATTAAGCCACGCCACCCATTGCACTGTTCCGACCTACCGCCCGTTCTCTTTTCGTCGTCTTTTTGTCAACTACAGGATCGAAAGTCTCTCTCTCTCTCTTTCTCTCTCTTTCTCTCTTTTTACCCATTCCATACCTGTCCAGAGAAAGGTTACTTTTGTTTGCAACTCCCTCGATAACAATGAGAGACCGAAGATGAAAAATATAAAACAAAGCAAAAGAGAAGAGAAAAGTGAACAAATGGGTAAAAATACCGCAGCCACTCATCTGCAGCATGGAATCTACAGAATGGAAATATAAAATCCAAAGTATTTTTTAGATTTTTGTTTAGTTTTTTGAGTTTTTTTTTTTTAATCTTGTCGCGTACAAATTTTCACGTTTTTCCCCCAAAGTATTCCATCGTTTTCTCCAACTTTACAACTTCCACGTGTTTCTAAGACTCCTCAATAGTATTGTCAACAACCTTTCATTCCTAATGCACTGATGCATTGGCAGCAAAGTCAAGAGAAACCATGGAAACCATGGAAACCATGATTTTTCGTTAATGAGTGTCATCAGAAACTCAGAAAAACTACTTCTTGCCCAGAAATCTTTCGATTTTTGAATTTTTATGAATTTAATGAAATATAATGAATTTTTCAATTAATTCTATTTCTATAGAATAAAATTTTTCCATTAATTCTATTTCGCTCTAAATTCAACATTCAAATAATTAACTGTACATTTAAATTTTTCTTTTATATGTTTGAACCTGTTTCTGTTTTAGGAATTTTTATGAATTTAATGAAACAGAATGAATTTTTCAATTCATTTTATTTCGTTTTAAGTTCAACATTCAAATAATTCAATGTCTTCTTTTCATCACAAGAAATGTAACAGTAAAGTTAAGCAGTAACACGAGAACTTTATTAAAGTCAGAGAACCGCAAGAGTATACAACGTACAATTGTTTTTGTGCATATTGTATGTCCTCTGACGAATAAGCAGTTGCGTAGTATCCCTATTATTTCGTATTACCATTGTGCACCGAGATCATTGCTCCAGAATTGTCTGCTATAGGTCGTTGTGCACCGCTCTCGCGTTGCCGAGAAAACAATCGAGTGGGTGGATTTCTCGTTGACGTCTTTTCCACCCTCATTTATGTATATAGAGGAACATGGGGCAAAATGGACCCCTGGAGCAAAGCGGGTTATCCAAACATTTTTACTTTTAGGGCAAAGTGGGCTCTCCCAAAAATGAAGAAAGATGAAATTCGAAGAAAAGTTTGACTTTCCTTCATTTTTGGGAGAGCCCAGTTTGCCCCAAAAGTAAATTTTTTTTGATAGCCCGTTTTGCCCCAGGGGTCCATTTTGCCCCATGTTCCCCTATATATACGTATATACAAATATACGTAACGTGGGAGTGGATAAAAATTCACAGTTTCTGCAAAGCTTCGAGTAGTTTTCTCTCCGTACTCTCGTATCAACGTGGACTAGTGACGTTTACCCTCATTATTATACCAGAAAGAAACGTAATTTACTTTCATTTCGTTCACAGACAAAGCACCCTCGGAGGCGTCGTTCAAAGGAACCGAGTATCTCAGGGTTGACCTCAGCAAAGATCAGCCCGTACTAAGCACTCAAGAGTCCATCAGCCTTCAGTTCAAAACGAGACAACACAATGGACTGTTATTTTATTCCGGTGAGTTTTTATATATTCATCTTTTTTTTTTTATCTTTTTTAATCTTTTTTTTTTTATCATGTACAGATTTTTTTAAATATGCATCATAGAAAAAATTTAATGAAGATCTTTGAATCAACGATTCTCACAATTCACGATGAATTTATTTTATTAATATACTGACAATTAAAGTTTTTTCACTAATTTGGAGACTCTGGTCGATTTTTTTTTTTTTTTTTTTTTTTTTTTTTTTTTTTTTTTTTTTTTTTTTTTTTTTTTTTTTTTTTTTTTTTCCCAATAATTGTTCTATGGCGATTCTGGTCTTGAGTTCATTTAACGAAATCCTTCTATCAATAGCCAAATAAACTGCAATTTTACTGAAAACTTATTAAACACGTTAAACGAACCAACGAATTTGTTTCTCTTTGACGCGTTGCGAATCGGAGCAGAGACGAATTTTTAGTGACATTTAAAGAGAGAGAGAGAGAGAGAGAGGAGAAAAGAGATTTATGTTAAAATTATATTTCGTGGATAATTTGAATAGACCGTTTTATATAATTGTATTTGTGAACCGGTCGTTAATTAAAAACCAATTTCCTCGCGTGTCCTCATCAGGAAAATTTTTAATGAAAAAAGAATGATTGACACTTCGGATCTGGATGAATGGAAAAAATTGATTAACGAACTTTAAAATTTCAAAATTTCTCTACAAAATTTTTTTTTTTTATGTACAAATAATGCTCTTTGAATCTTCATTGTCTTTATTTAATTTAAAAAAATTCAAATATTCTGAACAAACTAAATTAAAAAAAAAATAAAAGACTAATATTTATTGAATAAATAAAATTAATGAAATTTAATGGAATTTCCTTGGGCACTGGATTATCTCCATAATCACCCGCACAACTCGTCCGGAGCTGAATGTTTGGGGAACCCCGCATCTTCCATTGTGCGTGAGGAAGTTTCGTTAGGGTTGGTATTCAAGGAATTGTGCATGAGGGTGAGAAGTGTAGTTGAAGTTCAAGTTAATTTCTCTCACTGCTGAAAAGGCTGACTCCTGCCAACAAATGTTCTCAATGTTTATGAAATGTTTTAGAACAATCTCGAATATTCTCAAATGTTCTCAAACTGACAATAATTCTCCTCAATATTATATTCTGAAAGTTTCGGTCTCAGAGTTCAGAAGCCAAAATTTGAGAAATTTATATTCGTCTTAATCTTAATCTTTCAATATCTTAAAAAAATTAACAAAAAAATCACAATTAACCAAAAAAAAACAAAAAATAACGAAACAAACTAATAAATCATTAAAATTTGATAAATTGACAGTTGATTGTTGTTAATATAACAATTGTATTGCAGTCGCAAAATCATAAACAGTGAATTAATCCTAGAACTTGTGTCGAAAGTCGATTCAACGACAAATAAATGTCAAAATAATGGAATTTTTGTCGACTCTCCAAATATTTCAGTTTTTAAATGAGTTTTTCGTGAACTTAAAGTTAATTGAATTAAATCCAACTCATGCCACTCTGTTTTTGATTGAAAAATAAAAAGATTCGTGTCCTGGAAAATCTCTTTACGTCTCTGAAGACAATTTCATGGTAAAAAAATATCATGAGATCGAAAAAAAAGCTCCCGGCATGTGGTTCGCGATATAAAATATGGAAAATAAGCTCTATGGGGTTGAAGAAAAAAGAAAAAAAGGTAAGAAGGAATAAAAATCGTGTAGTAGATCGTTGCGTGCTGTTAATTGACAGCACTCGAGGAAGGAGATAAATAGGTCTTTGGAAATTTGGATGAGTTTCCTGAGGTAACTGGTCTCCTTGGTTCTCCTTGATTCTCCTTTATCATCCCTTCGGCCTTTTATTATAGAGCTCGATAAAGGAGAACATCAGGAACCGAGGGTCTTTAGTCTCTTGGCATATCCTCACACCCGCAAGTCGCCTCGTCCAACGAACCAGAGGCGTACGCTAATATAACGTTTAAAGCCTCGCGAGATTTACGATAGCCCCCGTCGTCGACGGCATTCGTTGTCGTCGTCGTCCACCTCCTTCCCCGACTCCTCGTTACCGAGCTTTCTGCCGTAGTCGCTAAAGCCTGAGTCCGTCTCTCGCATACACATTTACAACCATTGTGGATTGCACAAACCACACACTCCCTCGTTCCCTTTTGCCAAATCGATAATTGCCCCCGGGGGTCCGGAAATTTCCGAGGAATCCTGATTAAGGGGTTACCTCCAGTGAATCTCTTCATCGAAACAACCTGACGATGCTCCACCTTCCATTATAAAAATTACGCACATCGAAAAATCTTCATCCCTCGTCAGAAAAAACGACAACATTAAGAGAAATTATTTCCAGATTGAAAAAATTTAATTGAAATAAAATAATTCATTATTTTATCATTTTTATGATTTAGTGTCACATAATTCTTTGAAAAAATCTAACAAACTTGAATTCTTGAACGAAAAAATCTTCTTATCGATCTGTAAACACGAATCCATCAATTTTGTCGCCATTTTCAATATTTCGCGATACTTTTAATCGTAAATTTTGTCATAAAAATGACGTTTTAATTATTTTTGTCTATTTTCATGATTTAAATACATTTTTTACGCCCACTTAATCATCATAACGCGGTCTTGAACGAAAAAATCTTCTTATCGATCTGTAAACACGAATCCATAAATTTTGTCGCCATTTTCAATATTTCGCGATCCTTTTAATCACAAATTCTGTCATAAAAATGACGTTTTAATTATTGATGTCTATTTTCATGATTTAAATACATTTTTTACGTTCACTTAATCATCATAACGCGGTCTTGAACGAAAAAATCTTCTTATCGAATTATAAACTCGACTCCATTTATTTTGTCGCCATTTTCAATATTTCGCGATGCTTTTAATCGTAAATTCTGTCATAAAAATGACGTTTTAATTATTTTTGTTCATTTTAATGATCACAATACATTTTGCACGTCCACTTATTTATTACAACGTGGCAACAAATGATGAAATTAATCTGAAAGGACAATCATTGGCGCGTCCTCTCGATAATTTTCCGCTACATAATTCACGGGCGTTTCTTTGACAAGGGCAATTCGTTACGCTAGTACGAGTATCAGAGAAGAATGATCTCGCTAACTCTGAAGTGAAATAAGCGGCAAAGAGGAAAAGAGATAGAAAATAGAGGCCAACAGGAGCACAGATAGAGAAGCCTCGAGTAGATAAAGTGTTGTGGAACGTCGTCCCGTGGTGCATAATCCAAATGGGTAGTTTATTCGTGGTTATACTATATCCGTGGATAAACGAGCGACTGGGGTCTTTGCTGTCGACGTTGCTGCAGTGTACATTGCTTTAATGTACAAAATGCTCCAACTGCATAGCAACGGCGACCCAAGACCGAGACGAAATCTCTACTTTCTGACTCTGCTGCAGTAGAATTCTCCCCTTACCAACTTGCTCACCATAATGTGCCAACAAAAACTCTAAACTCAACAATCATTGGCTACTTAAGAATATTTTGTGCATAAATTCCTCCTCCGAAATCCAATTTTATCAGAATTTTGACATTTACTGCAAAGTCTCTTTATTACCGGAGTTTGCAGTGGATTCGTCAATTTCTTTGCACAGGTGGTGCATTTTTTAATCTTTTTTGGAAAGCTTATTTATCGAAATTTCAAAAAATGTGGTCAGAATATCAAAAGTTTGATAAAAACATGTCAAAAGTTGTTTTGACAGTTGGAAAAAATTCGAAAAAAGTTCCACAAAAAAATTGACACGTCCGCAATGATTTTTTTTTCAAGCAAACAGAACACTCCGTTGCACCAACTCGTAAAAAATGTGATCAAAGCTTAACAGTAATTTCTAGAAATTTATTCAGTTCAATAAAACTTAAATCCCTTGATTCAGGGAATCCAGAGCAAAGGTTCGTACGAATGAAATGTTCTTTCTGTTGGAGACTCTGGTCCATGAAACCCATTGCCCATGTAGTTGGCCAATAATTGTATATCTCAGACTCGAAATAGGTGCAACGCAGTGGATAAGGTACGAGGTTAGTATATGGGCAGCCACGTAATCTCTCGTGTGTGAATGCTTTCTGTACGGCAATGCGGATCCCTCGATGATGCAGTTCTTTCAGCACGAAAAGAGTGAAATTCAGAAACATTAGCGATGTTGCCATGCCTGCAATACGCAATGCTGCTTCTGACCTTTCCCCTTTTTTCCTATTCACTGCACCCTTCTTTATTCGTTTTTGCTTTTCATCCACGAAACAATTCATTTGGATCGAAAATTAAAGAAAACATTAAACAGTGTTAATGACATAGGGATTACTGGGTTCACGACAATTCCTTTCGAGACCAAATGTCAACCATTGGGAATGGAACTCGTATTTTTTTACATACCAATGGGCACCAATGGGCAGTTTCCCTGTTTGACAGGAGCAGGATTTTCCATTTTTAACCCTTACTTGCCACAACTCTGTAAAATTATGTACTTTTGCCTCCATGGGGGAGATTTGGACCCTAGTGACAAAAATTCTTATAAAAAATGAACTACTGAATATTTCGACTTGAAAATTGTTTTAGAACATATTGAAAGCTTTTTTTTTAAAGATTCTTTACTTTATATAGCCAAAAATTAAATTTGAGTTCACTTAAAAAAAAATGCTGAAGTTTTTGGATACGTAAATTTAAGGAAATATGGGCCTGGGGTAGTTTTTACCCCAAGGTGGCGAGTAAGGGTTGATGCAAAAAAATTTTAATTTTTTATATTTTTTATTTGGTACCAATATAGGGCGAGCCTATAATTATAAACACCATGACAAAGCATCGATCGATGAAACGATTCATGAAAGATTGTGATGGTGTTTTCTCAGAAATTACCAATTTTTTTTTTCTTTTTAAGAATATTTCTGCTAAGAAAATTTCTAATTGATTCTGAAAGCTTTGGATACCTGTTTGATGTGATGAAAATAAAAAATCTCTACGATGTTGGGTTTTTTTTAGTAACTCGGAGCTAAAACTCTTCGATTTTAAAAACACTCAGGCGATTAAATCTTCTCGTTAATCATCAATCATTCAATTACATCGCTCTTGTGTTTCAGGCGAGGGTGGTGATTATCTGGCCATCTCGCTCAAGGATGGTGGTGCAGCTGTTGGCATGACATTGGCTAATGGAAGGCTCGATCTTCATATAAAACCCGCGAGAGTTCGATTCGATGACAATCAGTGGCACAAAATAATCGTTCATCGGAGAGTCCAAGAGGTGAGTCTACGGATATCAAATTTTATGGTGTTTTAATCTTTTTATCGCGCTTACCAGACTTATTATTTTTATTTTTTTCTATTTCTTCATGAATCAAAATGAAATTGAAATTAAGGAAATAATTATTAGAATTCTACTTGAATTACGTCCATTTTTAGAATCTTTCGTTTGGAACGCGAAAATCGATTAATTGTTCAACGAAATTTTCTCCTGATGAATAAAAAAAAATGTCTTTCATTCTGTCATCTAAATTGGAATTTAATTCAACGAATAGGGGAACATGGGGCAAAATGGCCCCCTGGAGCAAAGCAGGCAATTCAACTTTTTTAATTTTTGAGTAGTGTTTAAGTGATGAGATGGGGTCGTAAAGACCCGTAAGGGTAAAACACAAGAATAATGAAAAATAACGACCGCATCAATATTTCAAATTGTATTGAAATTTTTGACAGACTTTCACGTAAATTCTCTTATGATTTACCACGTTTAACTATATTTTTTTATAAATTATAGTTACAAATAAAATTTTCGACCTCGTCCTTCTTCCGTCCTCGTATATTCAGTGACAATTTTGACTGTAAATATTAAAACATAACATTTGCTTCATATTTCTGTTCATGCAAATTTCGAAGAGCAGAAGAAAAAAATGACTTCTCCTTCTATTTTTATGTAACTTCTGTTAATCTGGGGTTAAGCTGATGGGATGGGGTCGTAGAGACCCGCAGGGATTATTCCGCAGGAATAATAAAACATAAAAAACCCATATATTTAGGTTATAAATGTATATTTATTTATTCATCGTAAAATCGCGTTAAATTTAGTCATCGTAGATAGAAAATTAGCCACGAACAAAATTGTTGACGCATGGCTGCGGTTTCTGAACGGGACTATCGGATTTTCTGAATATAATACATATATATATATATAGGGGGAACATGGGGCAAAATGGACCCCTGGGGCAAAGCGGGCAGTCTAAATTTTTTATTTTTGGGGCAAAGTGGGCTCTCCTAAAAATAAAGGAAGATCAAATTCGAAGAAAAATTTGACTTTCCTTCATTTTTGGGAGAGCTCACTTTGCCCCAAAAATAAAAAAAATTGGATTGCCCGCTTTACCCCCAGGGGTCCATTTTGCCCCATATTCCCCTATATATATATATATATCGGTAGTTGTATAGAAGAGGAGAGATAGAGGCGTTGTTAGACCGATCGTTAACGCAATGCAACGGTACGTCCAATGCAACGCGCCCTCTCGAGTGATTATTTACGCGTCGACGTCGCACGACTTTCGAGAGGGTGCGAGAGAGCATATCACGCAACGGATCGGTGCGCGAAACTCGATGTACTCTCCAAAAGTCCTATTTTCGGCCTCCGTGCCTACTCGCGTCACCAACCCTCGTTTCCTCCGCTTTCCTCCCTCATTCTCATCGATCAAGCGCGTGTATACTGCTCCCGCTCAAATGACCCTTTTCATTGTATGCCATATTACCCTCTCTATCAATAGCGCTTAACCTTTCTCTCTCTTTCTCTCTCTTTCTCTCTCTCTCTCTCTCTCTCTCTCTCTCTCTCTTTCTCTCTTTATGTATATATTCACAACATATATCTTCAACGACTGTTTGTTCGCCAGAACTATGCGCATTATAACGACAAAATAAGTCGAGCGTGAGAGACTCATTGGCACTTTTGTATCGATTCGTTATTTCGTTAGAATTAATGCAGAAAGTGCGTTTATCAAATACATCGAATAAAGTATCATTGCATACAAAGTTAATTTTACGATACAATTTACTATGAAAATCGTCGTGATTCATTGAAATATTTAAAAGCCCTATGTATGAATATTTATTTACTTCTGATTATGAAATTTCATTAAATATAAAACATTTTGTCCAAAAATTGTACATTTAATTACGTTATTATTAAGAGATTATTTACACGGTTAAATGGAGCCAAAAAGAGTCAATTTTGATCACGAAATAACAGACGAATCAACAGACGTCAAGTATTAAAAGGAATTGAAACAATTTTCTTGTTTATTTCAAACAAAAAATCACTGATAAACATAAATGACTAAAAAAACAATTAAATCAAAATAAAAAAATTTATTTTTCTTGCATTAAAATTTAGAACATTATTTATTTTGTAAGAGAACTCCCAACAATTCATTGATTTACAAGTTTATAAAATCATTCTAGAAATTTTCCTAACTTTTCTATTTCACGCAGTGTTCCAAAATACTGATAAAAAAAAAAATACTAATAAAAATAAAAAAAACAATACTTTTAAGATCCCAGGGATACTCAATCCTTAAACAAGAAACTTTTCGACTGATATATTCGAAACGTTGTATACATCGATGACCCAAATTTTTTAATCTCAAATACGAGAATCCAGAGTGCGTTTCGTGTCAAGGAGAGTTATAACGAGATATTATTGCGTTTGTGTGTACTCTCGACTTGCGAATCAAGTAATCGAATCACCGTGACCGAGGGTTAAAAAGGATTTGAGTGTTTCACACCGAAGCGCTAGCCTTTTGTGTTGTGTCTCGTTACCCCAGACTTTAATTCCGTCTCATCCTGGTAATGATCATACACTTGAGTAAATGTGTGTACCCGTAGTGTGTTCGTGTGTGTGTGTGGATATATTTCCATAATGTATGTGTTAGAATATGTGATTTATATAGGGGAATGTGGGGCAAAATGGACCCCTGGGGCAAAGTGGACAATCCAAAAAATGTTATCTTTGGGGCTAAGTGGGCGCTCCCAAAAATGAAGGAAGATCAAATTCGAAGAAAAATTTCACTTTCCTTCATTTTTGGGTGAGCTCACTTTGCCCCAAAGATAAAATTTTTTGGATTGTCCGTTTTGCCCCAGGGGTCCACTTTGCCCCACGTTCCCCTATATATATATATTTATATAGAGCGCAGGTAAACTCACGAAACTGTCTAGCGACGAAATTTTGCCTCTCATAGAATTCTGTGTATAATGCACGTACACGTGTACTCTAAAGAGTAAATCACATACAGGTATAGCCAAATAAGTGCAGGTGGAAGCTTTCGACCAAGGGAAACTCGGCCGGTACGCCACATTACTTCCTCCTCTCTCTTTTTCTCTCTCTCTCTCTCTCTTTCTCTCTCTCTCTCTCTCTCTTTCTCTCTCTCTCTCCCTCTTTCTCTTTTTCTCTCTTTCTCTTTCTCTCTTTCTCTCTCTATTTCGCTTCTTCTAGTTCTCTCACTTACTGACTGTGTGGCCGGAAAGTTTGCAAATTGGCTTGGGCCAAGTGGCGTTGCTCCCAGGACTGAAAATTCTGCTTTCCAGCTAAGCGCATTCGTTAAAAATCAAGTACGTTCGTAGCTGCATATATAGCTTAGAAAAAGGGGTGCGAGCAAGCGAGCGAGAATAATTTTGTCCAAGACCGAATGGAAAGAGAAGAGGCCGTGAACTCTATCTCACAGTCTTCCGACCAACGACCTCACCTCCAACACGTTTCTATTATATTTTTAGAATACCGATATTTTATTGAAATAGTAAAAACAGAAGTTGAAAAAAAAAAAAAAAAAAAAAAAATAATGCAGTACATACAGAATGTCCAGTAATAATTTTTTCATAAATTTAAGAAAAATAAAACATTTTTCATAATAATAATCTCATGATACATATAGGGGAACATGGGGCAAAATGGACCCTTGGGGCAAAGCGGGCAATCCAAAAAAAATTATTTTTGGGGCAACGTGAGCTCTCCCAAAAATGATGGAAAGTCAAATTTTTCTTCGATTTTGAAATCCCTTCATTTTTCGGAAAGCGTACTTTGTCCCAACGATAAAAAATTTCGGATTGCCCGCTTTGCCCCAGGGGTCCATTTTGCCCCATGTTCCCCTATGCTCTCGACAAATATTCAATAAATAATGAACATTGGAAAATTTGATACACGATCGTTAAAGCGATATCCAAAATATATATATCTGCATGGCGACGAAGCCAAACAAACGTTTGATCATAAAGTTATATTTGATACATGATCACAAATTTTCTGCAAAATAATGGAGATACGAAAATTGTGAATATGGATACTTGCAGATAAAATTACTGCAGAGTAACATGCACGTTTGCAGATTAAGTTACTCTGCAGTAACTTTATCTGCAAACATTTATTTTCACATTGTATTTACAATATTTGTAATATATCGATTAATAAATTGATAAAGTTTATGAAATAACATTAATTTTCAACTAAACCATAGGATACAGGGATTCCCATATCTTGAATAAACGTAAAAACAACAAAAACGTTTAGAATTATAAAGTTATACTTGAAACATTATCTACTTGGCAAATTTTCTGTAAAATAATGAAGATACAAAAATGTAAAAATTTAATATTCATAATATTTGTAAAATATCGAATTAATTAATGAAATTTGTAAAATAAAATGAATTTTCAACTAACTTATAAAATATTTTGTTTCTAATATCTCAAATGAACGTAAAAAAAAAGATGTAAAGTACGTAAAATATATTGATAATAAAATTATACTTGATACGAGTGATATATTTGGCAAATTTTCTGTCAAATAATGAAGATACAAAAATGTAAAAATTTTAATATTCAAAATATTTGTAAAATATCGAATGAATTAATGAAATTTATAAAATAAAATTAATTTTCAACAAAATCATAAAATATAGGGGAACATGGGGCAAAATGGACCCCTGGGGCAAAGCGGGCAATCCAAAAAAAAATATTTTTGGGGCAAAGTGAGCTGTCCCAAAAATGAAGAAAAGTGAAATTTTTCTTCGATTTATACTTTGCCCCAAAGATAAAAAATTTTGGATTGCCTGCTTTGCCCCAGGGGTCCACTTTGCCCCATGTTACCCTATTGGTTCCAAAATCTCAATTGATCGTAAAAGCAAAGACGTAAAGTACGTAAAACATAAATTTCAATATCCTGAAAGTTTGGTCTTATTCCTTAATGAATCTTCGTAATATCCTCCGGAGTAATTTTACCCCCAACTCTTAAAACTCCGATATACGGATACGATAGGAAATGAATCATGAAACAAGATTGAAGATTCTCGTTGATGGACAAGGAGAAGAAAAAGGAGGAAATTTAGGGGATTTTGAGGAGGAGAAATTTGGATTTCCTTCTAAAATCGGTCTACGACAGATTTGGTGAGAGTGGAGGCGGTTATCGAACGAGTTATATCTCATAACGTTTCTCTCTTTTTACCTCGATTCGTATATCCGTCAAGCCATCCTCATATACGATCACACCCGCTGGCGTTTCGCCCAAAGCGTTATATTCGCATTGGAGATTTGAAATCGAGAGCAAGAGAGAGAGAGAGAGAGAGAGAGAGAAAATGAGAATGAGAGACGAATGAGATCTCGCCGTGAGAACGTTCCTGCCGCATCTCTTATGATTGATGAAGCGGAAGCGATCGAGGAGCATCGATCTCTTTATATACATATACGTAACACATATATCCATCGAATACGCGCCGTCCTCGAGGGCAAATGTGTTATCTCCTACCACCCGTTGACGTTATCTCGCGATAAGGAAAAATAGCAAGAGGGCAAAAGAAAAAAAAAATAAAAAGATCGAAGGAAATGAGAGATTTTTGTATTGGTCCTTAACCTTCGTAACTTGCTTGAATATTATATCAAGCGAGAGACAGGTGTTTCAATCTGATATCCCTAAGGTTTCACCCCAATAACATAGTCCCTTGAGAAAAATCGTATATACGTCGATCGCATCTTCTTACAAACTTATCGATAAAAACAAATCGAACGAAAATATCGTCTTCTATGTCATCACTTATGAAAAAAAAAAAAAAAAAGAAAAAATAGGGAGACTCATTTAGAGAAAGAAAAAACATCATTTTTTCCATCAATCATGATGATTCGAACACTTCCGGAAAATGTCACATCGTTAAGATCGTATTATTCTCTTAAATTCTTTTTTTTTTTTTTTTTATGAAATATTTTCAGGATTGAATAAATTTGGAGTTGAATTGTCATTTTCTCAAACTTGATACGTTTGTTTATTAATTCTTTAAAACCAGGAACAAATTTTGTTGAAAAAAATAACAAATGATAAACAGCTTCGAGGAGTTTTTTCATAGGAAATCAAATTTTTATATTGGTGACCCAACGTCTCAATATCCAGTTGTCTAATTGAGTGAAAAATTTCGTACGAATAAGAAATTAAAATTTTTTTCCGGCCACAGTTTCACTAAATCCTTCAAAACTATAAGAAAACGTTTTTATTGTATTTTTTTTCTTTTTTTTTTTCGAAAATTTGTATCTATTTTTAAAAAAACAATAAAGATGTGAGCAAAAAAAAAAACACGAAAATTTTTAGATTTTTCGGAAAACTGACTCCCGATACGACATTTTACATAACAATCCGAGCATAAATAAATAAAAACTGTTTTTAACGTGGAATTTTAAGGTTGCAAGAAAATATAAAATATCATTTATTTTGACCATGAAAAACTTCGCAGTCTTTTTCATAGTCAAAAAAAAAAGAAAAAAAAATCCAGACACATTGTTTCTGCTCCTTTCTACCAACGGAGAAGAGAGGAATTTTTAAAAGAAGAGAAACGCAGATTGGTGGACGATGTTCGTAAAACTCTCTACGAATAAAGAAAATGTACGCACCCCATTACAATACTTTTATTCACACGCACTGGCACTACGTCTGGCATTCATACTTGGATGAAAAAAAAAAAAGAAAAAAACAATGCAAGAAGTATTCACGTGCTTGCAGTGGAGATCTTTTATTTTTTATTTTTTTTATTTTTTTTCAAGGTACGACAAGAGACCTTGTACTTTCACTCTACCGACAATTTTCGTATGCTCCCCTGCTCACGTAATACATTTCGCGAAACGTACTCGACAAATTCCTATAGCGTGTGAAGCCTTGTAGCAGAAAAAAAAACGGAAGAAAAAAACATTCCACTAAAACGTAATCGTAAAAATGTTTTTTTTTTCTTTTTCTCACTTTTTCACTTTTCGTATGCAACTCACTTTGCTCTTACGACTTTTTTCAACCCTCTATTCACATTTTTTTTCTTCTCTTTTTGTTTTTTTGTTTGTTTTTTTTTTTTTTTTTTTTTTTTTTTTTTTTTTTTTTTTTTTTTTCAATAGCTATGAACTATAATAGCGACGCACATGAATAAATGAGATTGGTCGTTTGCAGTTTTTACCTCTCGACGCTTTTGATAAGTCGCATATTGCTTCACACTTTCAGGAACAATATGACCTTCTCCATCCATCACCTTCTCCCTCTGCTCACTCATGGGTATCCCCTTGTTCTGTCACATTACCAAACAAAAGACATTTTTTTTTTTTTTTTTTTTTTTTTAATGCTCAGAGAGGAATTCATTGTGAAGTTAAATTTCCATTAAAATACTTTGTACAACGTAGAATGATCCCATTGTAGATTGTACATTGAGAAATATGTGGAAATTGTATTCAACAAATGATAAAATTATGATAAAGGATTCTTGTACCGTTTTTACTTAGTTTGGAACATCTGATAAATCAATTTAAAGATTTTTGCCATTGTTTGTATACAATTTTCTCGAAGCTGTCAAAAAAATGTCACGATTCTATTCTAAGACGTTCACGAGTTATGACAAAATTCTACTTTTCAACAAATTTACATGGAATCTAATGAAAAAATTTTGATAAATCAATTTGAGAATATTTGGCATTGTTTGTATACAATTTTCTCGAAGCTGTCAAAAAAATGTCACGATTCTATTCTCAGACGTTCACGAGTTGTGACAATATTCTACTTTTCAACAAATTTACACGTAAAAATCAAATGGAAAAATTTTGATAAATCAATTTGAGGATATTTGGCATTGTTTGTATACAATTTTCTCGAAGCTGTCAAAAAAATGTCACGATTCTATTCTGAGACGTTTACGAGTTGTGACAAAATTCTACTTTTCAACATATTTACACGTAATCAAATGAAAAAAAAATTTTCAGATGCATCTTTTTATAATTCTCAAACGTTTGTAAATCAACAATTAAAACATCGTCATTTTTGTCTTACAAAGTTGACCAAACACGAAATAATGACTTGACATCTGGATCGAATAATGACAGTAATAATGGCCTGGCATGACCATGACACAATAAAAATTCACTTCTATCAAGTTTTTTTGAAAAAATTGTACATTTCATTTAGTATATTTGATGAATTTTTCAATATAAATCAAATCTGGAGGAAACACCATGAATATTCTATATCTCTGTTTCTATGAATTTCAAAAAAAAAATTTAAACTATTGTTGAGCAATCAATACTGAAGTAAAAATGAGCAAAACGATTCGAAAAAGGAAAAAAAATTGCTT